>ONZH01030140.1:0-37353 GCA_900303285.1 Rhinella marina | reverse complement strand
GGGTTGTTAGTTTTAAGTAACTATTTGCGGCGTTATTCGCCATCCAAACAGAAAAGCGTGATATTGTGCTAATGTAGTCAGTGAAGTTGACTTGCCAAAAAAACAGTGAATCCGTGTTTGTGGGTTTGTTCATTTAAAATAACTATTTGCAGCGTTATTCGCCATCCAAACAGAAAAGCGTGATATTGTGCTAACATAGTCAGTGAAGTTGACTTGCCAAAAAAACAGTGAATCAGTGTTTGTGGGTTTGTTCATTTAAAATAATTATTTAAGGCTTTATTCGCCATCCAAACAGACAATCGCCATATAGTGCTAACTTCTTCAGTGAAGTTGAATTGCCAAAAAAACAGTGAATCCGTGTTTGTGGGGTTGTTCATTTTAAATAACTATTAGCAGCGTAACCCAGTGTACTGCAGTTCAGCAACCCATTGTTAATCCACTCTGTGGGTGACGGTATTTCTTAAAGAAATAGTTAAGCAGTTGTGCAAGGCAGTGAGCAAAGTATATTTTTTTGGCGGATTCTCAATTTCCTTTTATTTTATATTTTTTTATCAAACAGTATGTCAGACATAGGGGTGACAGGCCCTTCACAGGGGAGGGGCAGTGGCACAAATGTTTCTGGAATAGGCACAGGTCTCAGCAGAGGAAGGGGACATGGCATTAGGGGCCACTCGGCGAGGCCACAGCTACCGGTGTCATCTAGTGGTTGTGTGTTGACCACCAACCCAGATGTTCTTGAATGGTTGACTCGGTTATCCACTTCCTCCCCAGCCAAGAGTCGGTGGGTTCGTCAGACACAACCCTTAGTTGGCATGGGCCTGGAGCAGCTCCAGTGCCCTCACCTGTCCTCAACCTGTCTCTGTCCTTTTCGGTTCCCTCAGCAAGAGAAGTACTATATGCTATGGGCTCTATGCCACTATACAGCGAGGACAAACTAATTGAGGACAGTCAGCAGCTACTTGGAAGCCAAGAGGTGGGGCAGAAATCTGCTACTTTCAGTAGGCGTTCAAGTACTTATGAGGAGAGTGTAGTAGGAGGTGATGTTGAGAGCGGTCAGGCTTTGTACACCGAGACAGTTGAGAAGGACATTAGCGACGTGTAAACTGTAGTTGATGATGATGTAGCCGATCGCACCTGGGAGCCGGGGGAAGCAAGGACTTCATCATCATTATCATCATCTGCAGATGAGACTGACAGCTTGCACGTCAGGCTTTCCGGCCTTGAAAAGAGCGGCGAAGGGGCTCAGCCAGGCAGCGGAGGTAGCACTCAGTCAGTGTGGAGTGTTGGTGGTAAAATCGGCTACTCGACGGTGTGGAATTTTTTTGTTAAGATGCCTGAGGAGGTGAACATGGCTATATGTAGAATCTGTGGTCAGAAAGTGAAGCATGGCCAGGGTGCTAATGTTGGCACCATGGCCCTGTGCCAACATATGCTGCATCACCACAAAGTGGCCTGGGAGAACCGTGGCTCAGATGTGGCGGTCCAGTCGGCAGCAGCAACAACCAGTGGCACACATCCCATTTCAGGCAGTGAAGGCTCCAGCACCTCTGCCGAAGAGAGCTGTCTCTCATTATCTACCGCTCCAGATGCTCCTGCTCCTCCTCCTCTTATTCCTCATCACTCATTACGGCAGCAGTCATTCACCGAGGTGATTGCAAAGAGACAGCAGTACGCGTCCAGCCATCCTACAGCGCAGAAGCTGACCGTGCTCCTGTCCAAGTTGCTCGTGCTGCCGTTCCTTCCCTTTTTAACTGGTGGATTCGGCACCATTAAGAGAACTGATGGCTCGTTCCGAGCCGAGTTGGAGAGTCCCAAGCCGTCATTTCTTTGCCAAAAAGTCAGTCCCAGCCCTGCACAAATATGTAGAAGAGAAGGTGGCACAGTCCTTGAGCCTGTCGGTGTGTGCCAAAGTGCACGGCATCGCTGTGTCAAGGCCAGTACATGTCGTTTACGGCCCACTGGGTCAATGTGCTTCCTGCCCAGCCACACAAGCAACTTGAACAGGTGATGCCACTTTCTCCTCCTCGTTGTCAAACTGCTGATTCTGCGCTAATGTCCGGCTCCTTCTCCACCACCTCAGCCTCCACTGCAGGGCCAAGTCATAGCGCTCCTCCAGCGTACCACATGTGCAAGGCACAGCGGTGTCACGCAGTTCTAAGCCTGGTTTTCCTGGGCGAATGAAGTCACACAGAGGAGGAACTGCTCCGCGTCATGAAAGAAGAAATCGATTGCCGGCTTTCTCCGCGACAACTAAAAATCGGAACCATGGTGACAGATAACAGAAAGAACATGGTGTCCGCACTGCGCCAAGGAGGGCTGAGCCATGCGCCCTGCATGGCACACAAATTTAATCTGGTTGTCAAACGGTTCCTCAAGTTTTATACCAAACTACAAAAAATTCTAAAAATGGCCAGGAAACTTTGCATGCACTTCGGCCATTCCTACACCCTCCTTGAGCTGCGGCGGCAGAATGGCGTCCTCCAACATAGGCTGATATGTGACGTTTCCACCCGTTGGAATTCTACCCTCCATATGTTGGACCGACTGTACGAACAGAGAAAGGCCATAAACGATTTCTTAATGATCCAAGCGTACAGGAGTACTCCCCTGTGTAATTTTGATGTCAGCCAGTGGCAGCTCATGCGTGACACCTGCCGCTTGCTCAGGCCCTTTGAGGAGGCCATGTTATTTGTCAGTCGCTAGGACTACGGTATGAACAACGTCATTCCACTGCTTCATGTCCTGGAACAGATGCTGCAAAATCTTTCTGGTCAGGGGACTGGAGACGTGGAGACTGCATCTCACGGCCACATGAGTCCGGTGGGGGCTGAACTGGAGTAGGAGGAGGACATTGGAGCACAAGCATTTAGTGGTTTTTCTACCCAGGTGACAGAAGAGGAGGAGCAGGAGCAGCCAGAGGAGGTAGAGGGAGATGAGGAAGATGAGGCAGATGACCCAGAGACACCATGGCAGTATACAGTGGAGTTAGAGGCAGGGAGTCCCTCCGAGTCACTTGCGCAAAGAGCCCGATGCATGCTCACTTGCTTACGTAGTGACAGCCAAATATTCACCATACAGCAGAGGGATGACTTCTGGCTCTCCATCCTCTTGGACCCTCGCTACCGGTCTAAAATGGGGGCCTTTTTTTACCTGCTGAGAGGGATGACAAACTGAAGTACTATAGAAACAAACTATGTAGTCAGTTGGCTGCTGCCTATCTGCGTCGTCCATTCTCTCGCAGGTCTGACCGGGGGGTCCCTCAGCACTCACTTACCACTGCCACGGCTGCTGTGGGGGGGTCGGGGGTTAGGAGCAGTACCAGCTCCATCAGCAGCAACTTGAGTCTGGAGTCGCTGATGAGCAGCTTTCTTCACCCGCCAAGTGCGGAAAGTACTCACCAGCAGCAGCAGATAGACCAGGAGCAGACCCTGAACCAGGAGGTGGTAGCCTACTTGGACAGCACCCTGCCACCCCAGATTGAAGATCCGCTGGACTACTGGGCAGCCAAACTGGATTTGTGGCCGCAACTGGCCGAGTTTGCACTGGAGAAGCTGTCCTGCCCGGCTAGTAGTGTGGCATCAGAGCGGGTATTTAGTGCGGCGGGGGACATAGTTACCCCAAGGAGAAATTGCCTGTCCTTCCAAAATGTGGAAAGACTCACCTTTGTCAAGATGAATCAGGCATGGATCAGCCAGGATTTCCACCCACCAACGCCTGATGTATCAGATTAGATCAGCCATGATGCGTCACCCAAACCTTGATAAATGAGACTGTATTCTTTAGGCTACCTGCCTCAGCCACTCCTATCATGCTGCCACCCGCTTGATGCCACACATCTACCAGCTGCTCCTTCTACCACCCAGCATCTTTACCAGTGGCTGGTATTGCCACCCACCTCTCCACTCTGTCACTGACCCAATATGTAGCCTTCTGATGCTGCTGCCACCTCAACAATCAGGTCTCCTCATGCTGCTACTGCTGTCACCTCCAGGCTATGTCACCATGCCACTATGTGGCCTGATGATGCTGCTACCGCCTCCACATGCTGTGTTCTATCTGCCGCTATGTCCAAATTATGTAATTGTGTCACTCTGTGGCCTACTCATGCTGCTGCCGCCGTCTCCACACGCTGTGTCCTGGCTGCCGCTACGTCCAAATTATGTAATTGTACCACTCTGTGGCCTACTCATGCTGCTGCCGCCGCCTCCACGCACAGTGATATAGAGGGAGGAATTAACAGCACTGTTTCAATTTTTGCAGATGACACTAAGCTTTGTAGTAGAGTCCAGTCTATGGAAGATGTGCAGAAGTTACAAGCGGACTTGGACACACTGAGTGTTTGGGCATCCTCTTGGCAGATGAGGTTCAATGTGGATAAATGTAAAGTTATGCATCTGGGTACTAACAACTTGCATGCCTCCTATGTCCTAGGGGGAGTAACACTGGGAGAGTCACTTGTAGAGAAGGATCTGGGTGTCCTTGTAGACCATAGACTGCAGAATAGCATGCAATGTCAATCGGCTGCTTCTAAGGCCAGCAGAATATTGTCATGTATTAAAATAGGCATGGACTCACGGGACAGGGATGTCATATTACCACTGTATAAAGCATTAGTACGGCCTCATCTGGAATATGCTGTTCAGTTCTGGGCTCCGGTTTATAGGAAGGATGTCCTGGAGCTGGAAAGGGTGCAGAGACGGGCAACTAAACTGATAAGGGGCATAGAGCATCTTAGCTATGAAGAAAGATTGAAGGAGTTAAACTTGTTTAGTCTTGAGAAGAGACGTATAAGGGGGGACATGATCAACCTGTATAAGTATGTAAATGGCCCATACAAAAAATATGGTGAAAAACTGTTCCAGGTAAAATCCCCTCAAAAGACAAGAGGGCACTGCCTCAGCCTGGAGAAGCAAAGGTTCAGACTCCAGGGGTGACAAGCCTTCTTTACTATAAGAACTGTGAATCTGTGGAACAGTCTACCGCAGGAGCTGGTCACAGCAAAGACAGCTGAGGGCTTCAAAACAGGCTTAGATAAATTCTTAGAGAATGTAGAGTCATGTCTTAAGGTTACCCGTCCCCCTCCCCTTCATCACTCCTACCCCCTCCCTTGGTTGAACTTGATGGACATGTGTCTTTTTTCAACCGTATTAACTATGTAACTATGTAACTATGTAACTATGCTACTATGTCCAAATTATGTAATTGTGCCACTCTGTGGCCTACTCATGCTGCTTTAGCCGCCTCCGCACGCTGTGTCCTAGCTGCCGCTACCTCCAAATTATGTAATTGTGCCACTCTACGGTATGCTGCTGCTGCCTCCGCACGCTGTGTCCTATCTGCTACTACGTCCAAATTATGTCATTGTGCCACTCTGTGGCCTACTCATGCTGCTTCCGCCTCCTCCACACGCTGTGTCCTAGCTGCCGCTACCTCTTAATTATGTAATTGTGCTACTCTACGGTATGTTGCATTTAAATTTTTGTGACTGCTGCTGCATCTCCCAGGGTATGTCACTGTGCCATTCTGTCTCATTAAAATGAATACGACTCCTGCTGCCTCTCCCACTCTGTGGCCTTGAAATGTATTCGACTGCTGCCTCTTGCAGCTGCTGTTATGGTGCCACTCGGTGGCCTTGAAATTTGTTTGACTGCTGCCTCTTGCAGCTGTTGTTACGGTGCCACTCTGTGGCCTTGAAATTTGTTTGACTGCTGCCTCTTGCAGCTGCTGTTACGGTGTCACTCTGTGGCCTTCAAATTTGTTTGACTGCTGCCTCTTGCAGGTGCTGTTACGGTGCCCCCTCTGTGGCCTTGAAATTTGTTCGACTGCTGCTGCCTCTTGCAGCTGCTGTTACGGTGCCTCTCTGTGGCCTTGAAATTTGTCCGACTGCTGCTGCCTCTTGCAGCTGCCGTTAAGGTGCCACTCGTTGGCCTAGTAAATTGATTAGAATTTTTTGGACCTTCTGCTCGGAAGCAGCATGTCACTCGTAAATTTTTGGTACGTTCTGTAGTCCTATTCCATTATTCAAAGTATTCAGGAAACCATGTTTGTTTTGAACACTCGAATATTTAAAAGTAAATGATTCCGGCCCCCCGGGCCACTCAGCGATGAGCATGGGGAAGGCGAGAGGCAGGGGCTCCCACAGGTGGTAGCTCAGCTCCCTGCAGACCGCCAGCTCGATCTCAAGATGGAACTCCGAACTTTCTTGGTATCTTGGGTCAATACTGACATTTTGTCACAGTCGATGCAAAGCTGGAGCCTTTACTGCACCTCCTCTGTCTTACGTTCCCGTCCGCTGGCATAACCAGCCCTGATACTGATAAGAACATATGCTACAGTTGTTCTTAACCAAAAGGACGAGAATTTTTTATTACGGTCTGCTCTTCAGGGAATGTCATCATGCCTCTCTCCGGCCTGATGCTGCTATCGCCGCCGACTCCACATGCCGTCTCCTAGCTGCCGCTACGTCAAAATTAGGTAATTGTGCCACTCTGTGGCCTCAAAATTGTACTACTGCTTCCACTGCTGCTGCCACTTCCAGGGTCTGTCATTCTGCCACTCTGTGGCCTACTCATGCTGCTGCCACCTGGCCACACTGTCGTCATGCCACTCTATAGTCTGCTGATGCTGCTGCCACTGCTATCTCCAACCTGCCTGGGGGGGGGCTCTGCTTGTATAAGCGTGTAATAGAACATGTTCTGTCGAAATGTATGTGAAATCAGCGAATTGGTGTAAAAGGCGTGCGCTTTTGGCGCTCTAGTAGGATCTTGGGCCTCTGCACGATTCTTTATAGCTGGCGCAAACATTGACCTGTAAGGCTGAGTTCTGACTTTAGTTGTTTGTTGACTTTTGGCCCCTTAACTGCCGAAATACATAAAAGTGTGCAGCGATTCTAAGAGCAAAGCCTTTTATATGCGTGTCACACTGGTTCACAGTATTCTTTCACTATCATAGTAGACTGCCTATTAGTGTTGAGCGAGCATGCTTGGCCGAACTCGCTGTTCGGCCGGGCATGCCTACGCTCAGCTCCGCTCGGTGTTCGGCTGAACACCGAGTGTACTCGAGCACAATGCTGGCATTCACTGTAATGTTGATTTGTACGCTAATGCTACGCATTGTATGCTAATGTGCTCGAATTTGTATGCTAATGCATACGCATTTGGACGCTAATGTGTACGCATTGTGTGCTAATGCGTTCAAATTCAGTTAATAATTAGCATACTTTTTCGAGCGAAAGCAGTAAAAGAGGAGAAGTCACAATTCTGACCTTTTCCTATTAACCAGACACCCTCCCCTCTTCCGAGCGGGGGGTGCCTGGTTTAGTCCCATTGACTAACATTATGCTCGAGTGCTCGGCCAGAGCACCCAAGCATACGAGCACAGAGGTGCTCGCTCAACACTACTCCCTATGCATTTTACTGCAATGCACAGTGTTCTACACCACTATCCAGGCTCTATGCAGCCCGGAAGTAGCCGTTTTTTTAACGTGATTGGCAACAAATGTATTCGGATCGAAGCAAATCTTTTCTAAAAATGCGGCTGCCAGGGAAGGTAAGTTTTACTCTTTGTCTGTGTTTTTTTTTTGGGGGGGGACCCCTTTAAACCACTGAGTGCTCAGCCAGAGCACCCGAGCATACGAGCACCTGGGTGCTCGATCATCATTAGTGAGGGTGAACAACAAACAGTATTGAATGATGACCTCACATTGGAGCCAGGTGAAGAGGGGGCATCATCATCATTAGAGTGTGAAGGTGGCAGCAGCACCGAAAAACAGCAGCAGGCTGGCAGTGTACCGATGTGCCAGCAGGGTGGAAGCAGTGGGAGATCTGGAGCCAAACATTCCCATGGTAGACCATCTTCTACTCAGAAGCTCACCTGTCAGGAAACAACAAGTGGTGCCAATGCTTCAAAAAGGCAGTGGCAAGCAGTCAGCATGGAGTGATGGGGGTAAAATTCCTTTCTTGGCAGTGCGGGAATTTTTTTATCTAGTTGCTGGAGGACATGAGCGTGGTGGTATGCAGGATATGTGGACAGAAGGCGAAGCACGGTCAGTAGTCTGAGCTCTTCAATGTCAGTAGAAGGAAACTGCCGTTCCTTCCCTTCGTCTTTAGCTTCTGATGCTCCTCCCCCTTCTCCTCGTCACATGTTGGACCGACTGTATGAGCAGAGAAAACCCGTGACCGATTTCTTGATGAGGCAGGCGGAGAGTACTGCTCCCTGGTGTGACTTTGACATTAGACAGTGTCAGTTCATGCGTGACACCTGCTGTTTGTTCAGGTCATTTGAGGAGGCCACTTTATTTGTCAGTCACCAGGACTACAGGATGAATGATGTCATTCCACTCCTTCATATTCTGGAGGGGATACTGATAAATCTGAAAGGCATAAAGACAGAAGACGTGGCGTTCACGTCTCACGCCCACATGAGCCCTGTGGAGGCTGAACAGGCAGGAGGAGAATGAGGAAGCAGAGGGGGATAATAAGCGCAGGAGGAGCATGCGGAGCTAGAGGGCAATGACAAAGAGAACGCAGATGACCTCCGACATACCATGGCAGTATGCAGTGGAGATAGAGGCAGGGAGTCCCTCTGAGTCTAATGTGCAAATAGCCAGAGGCATGCTGAGTTGCTAATATACTGACAGCCGCATTATCGCCATTCGGCAGAGGTATGACTGGCTCTCCCCAATGTTAGACCCTCACTACCAGTCCTAAATGGGGGCCTTTTTAACACCTTCTGAGAGGGATGTAAAACTCAAATACTATTAGGACACCCTTTGTAGTTGGTTGGTTGATGTTTACGTGCGCCATCGTCCATCATCATGAATAGTCTAACCGGGAGGACCCTCTAGGCTCAGGCTCCACTGCCATGACTGCTGGGGGGGGGAGCAGGAGCAGCACCAACTCCATTAGCAGCAACTTAAGTCTGGAGTTTCTAATGAACATTTTTCTTCACCTGCCTACTGACAAAACCACCCAGCAGCAGGACATGGCACAGAACCTGAACAAGCAGGTGGTGACATACTTAGACTGTACCCGGTCACCCTAGATCCAAGATCCCTTGGACTACTGGGCAGCCAAACATGAACTGTGATGGCAACTGGACGAGTTTGGCCTGGGCAAGCTTTCTTGCCCAGCCAGTAGTGTGGCATCAGTGCTAGTGTTTTAGCAGTGGGTGGCATAGTAACCCCAAAGAGAACTCGCCTTTCAACACAAAATGTTGAGAGACTAACCTTTATGAACATGAATCAGTCATGGATTAACCTGGATTTACAGACACCAATGCCTGGTGCACTAGACTAGATCATTTTGGCAGTAATGATCTGACTGTAGTGTGCTGCCACACTGGGACATTGTGGCAAATGGCCAGTTACTTCTGGTCGTGTGCTGCTGCCACTATTCTGATGTTTCCGGATAACACACACCTGCTGCTTTACTGCCATCTGCTCAAACCGTGATTTGGAAGCATCATGTGCTGTTATGGCCACTGCTTTTGCCTCCCCTCTAATCACTCTGTTCCAGGGCCACTATTGTGACTGTTCATGCTGTTACCACCCTCACCATTCTTTTCCAGGCCACCATTGTGTCTCTCCATGCTGTTTGCAACCTCACCACACTGTTACGTGGACACTATTGTGACTTTTCATGCTGTTGTAACTTTTCATGTTTGGCTGTGTCGACATCACCATTTATTTTTCCATTCTTCTGATCCGTCAGAAGAGCAGAACAATAACACAAAAAACAAGGCCTTGTGGTTTGGTCATCTATCGGGCCTTTATAACATGGTCAGTATTTAGCATCAAGATTTGATAATTAGTGTTGATCGAGCACCGTAGTGCGCGGGTGCTCGGGTTAAACACTAGCTGATGCTCGAGTGCTCTACAGAGCACCTGAGCACAATGGAAGTCAATGGGAGAACCAGAGCACTAAACCAGGCACCCCTGCTCTTGAAGAGGGGACAGTGTCTAGTTCATAGGGAAAGGTCAGAAAATGATGAAAACACCACTGAAATGGTTTGGGAACAGCATGGGGAGGATGTTTGGATGCATCTTGGACTCCCTAGTATTTAGGATGTTCAAACGTTATACAGCAGACGTAGCGCAGGTAATATCACCGTCACTAACGGCAGAAAAAATTACACTGAATGTCACAGGTATTTAGGTTGTTTAAACGTTATACAGCAGACACAGCGCAGGTAATGTCGCCTTGATTAGCGGCAGAAAAAATGACACCAGATGTCAGGTATTTCGGATACAAAAACATTATACTGCACGCGCAGCACAGGTAATGTCGCCTTGATTAGCGGCAGAAAAAATTACACCGAATGTCAAGTATTTGGAATACACAAACGTTTTACAGCAGATGCTGAGCAGGTGGTGTTAAGATCAGGCGAATTTGTGCAATTCTTGCCCTCCGATTAAAAATGTATTGCAGCCAGATGAAACAATAGTCCTTTAAAGGACTTTTGGGTCTTTTAAAATGAAAATCTAACCCTGCCTAACAAATTCCTATGCCTACACTATCTGTCCCTCCTTGTAGCAGCTGTCCCTAACTCAGACTGAGCCGGGTCACATATCATTGGGTGCTATATAGCACCCGATGACGCATTCCTGTCCAGCCAATCACTGTAATGCCAGTAGCCAACATGGCTACGGCATTACAGTGAATGCCAGTACCTCCATGCACGCTGATTGGTTGCGTAGCAGCCAAGAAACATGCGGGAAGGGGACTCAAGCATGGTGCTCAAGCACACGCAGTGTTCGGCCGAACACCGGGCTGTGCCGAGCACCGCCATGCTCGACCGAATACAGTATTCGGCCGAGCATGGTCGCTCAACACTATTAATCATGATTTGGAGGCCAAAAGCAGGAGTGAGTCCAAAACACAAAAGAGATGCAAATATATCCATCACATTTTATCACTGTTTTGGACCCACTCCTGTTTTTGCCTTACCAATACTGACCATATGTAGAACAAATAGTGACGGTTTGATGGTGGGTGATCAAAATGCAGGATCCACTTTTTTGGGCTGTTTTTCTGGCAGTTCAGAAGAATGGAAAAATAAACAGTGATGTGAACAGAACCTTACTTCTGACCCCTTCCCCAGAGGACCACTACTTGGTCAGAGGGCCACTACTTGAATTTTGGGCTACTACAGGGTAAAGTCCATGCCAATAAATTAGATCTTATGTTTACATTGGAGTTCACACTTCAGTTATTTAGTCATTTTTTTCCATCACTTATTGTGAGCCAAATTCAGGAGCCAAGCCTACTCTCAGATTTTCTATTATGAATAGATCTGCACCTGTTGCTTTGACCCACATCTTCTTTGGGCTGACAATAACTGATGAGAATAAATGACCAAATAAGTGAAATGTTAACTAAGCCTAATAGTGATGCACATTTTACAGCTAACAGAAGAGATTCAAAAGCATGTATGTGCGCTGCCACAACATGGATTAAAAGACACTACTTACACTACTTTATTAGCACTGCCACCATGCACTTTTTTTCCTTTATTGAAGACTGTGGTGTGCTTTTCCTTTGGTTTACCTAGGGGTTAGCTAGGACTATTGGTAGCCTGCACAATGATGTGCACAGCCATATATGTGACCTGTCTGTCATTCTGATGCACAGTGTTTCACTAAGCAAAACTCACAGAGACAAAAGGATAAAAAACATCCTGCATGATGTGATAATGACTGCGGATGTCAGTGGCTATACATATCAAAGTAAATCACAGAAAAGGGGGTTCTAGTGCACAAAAATGGATGCAAACAATATATACTGTATAAACTAAGACCTCATTCTGATATGATAAAATCTGAGACTCTTAGCCAATATATTTTGATCAAAACACATCTGTGCCCACCTACCCAGCGTCACGGTGGTCTCAGGTCAGGCAGGTCCTACGCTAAACCTAACTATGCCGTTGGGCATCTATATCTAGGAGCGTGGACGCTGCACATATAGGCGTGTTGCTCCTAGTGACCTCTATGTGCATACAGCAACCAATGAGAGGAGGAGCAAACACACCTATATGTACCACGCAATCAAGACGCTCAATTTGATAGGAAGAGCAAAAGTGCACAAGAATGCTACTCATGATAAGCTAAGAGCGCATTCAGACCTGAAGGTGCCACTCCCTCAGGTACATATTATAAACTAAGCAAAACTCACAGAGACAAAAGGATAAAAAACATCCTGCATGATGTGATAATGACTGCGGATGTCAGTGGCTATACATATCAAAGTAAATCACAGAAAAGGGGGTTCTAGTGCACAAAAATGGATGCAAACAATATATACTGTATAAACTAAGACCTCATTCTGATATGATAAAATCTGAGACTCTTAGCCAATATATTTTGATCAAAACACATCTGTGCCCACCTACCCAGCGTCACGGTGGTCTCAGGTCAGGCAGGTCCTACGCTAAACCTAACTATGCCGTTGGGCATCTATATCTAGGAGCGTGGACGCTGCACATATAGGCGTGTTGCTCCTAGTGACCTCTATGTGCATACAGCAACCAATGAGAGGAGGAGCAAACACACCTATATGTACCACGCAATCAAGACGCTCAATTTGATAGGAAGAGCAAAAGTGCACAAGAATGCTACTCATGATAAGCTAAGAGCGCATTCAGACCTGAAGGTGCCACTCCCTCAGGTACATATTATAAACTAAGCAAAACTCACAGAGACAAAAGGATAAAAAACATCCTGCATGATGTGATAATGACTGCGGATGTCAGTGGCTATACATATCAAAGTAAATCACAGTCATTATCACATCATGCAGGATGTTTTTTATCCTTTTGTCTCTGTGAGTTTTGCTTAGTTTATAATATGTACCTGAGGGAGTGGCACCTTCAGGTCTGAATGCGCTCTTAGCTTATCATGAGTAGCATTCTTGTGCACTTTTGCTCTTCCTATCAAATTGAGCGTCTTGATTGCGTGGTACATATAGGTGTGTTTGCTCCTCCTCTCATTGGTTGCTGTATGCACATAGAGGTCACTAGGAGCAACACGCCTATATGTGCAGCGTCCACGCTCCTAGATATAGATGCCCAACGGCATAGTTAGGTTTAGCGTAGGACCTGCCTGACCTGAGACCACCGTGACGCTGGGTAGGTGGGCACAGATGTGTTTTGATCAAAATATATTGGCTAAGAGTCTCAGATTTTATCATATCAGAATGAGGTCTTAGTTTATACAGTATATATTGTTTGCATCCATTTTTGTGCACTAGAACCCCCTTTTCTGTGATTCACAGTGTTTCACTACCAGAAAGGACTACTGTAGTTATGCATGTTGCTGCGATGCACACTGATACACTCTCCCTAAAGTTTGACTGCAGGCCAGGATAAACTTGATTAAACTTGCTTTGTGACAGGCACATTAATTCGTAACTAAGCTAATTTCTTGGACACCTCCTTCCCCCCAAAAAAAACAACAAGAAACAAAAACGTTGGAAACGTGTGGACACAGAAATAAAAGTAAGTGGATTCAGGCCTCAATTTGCAATCACTCACAAATACTTTTGTTTTCTTGTACTGATCACATATATGCTGGCTTAATTAAAAAATAATTTAAGAAATAATTTAATGGAAACGGGTGATTAAGGGCCTGATACTTAGTATATCGTTATCACTCACAGGTAAATTGTTGCCCTACCCTGTGTATTGGTGTACTGATCAACTATATGCTGGCTCAATTAAATTGAACAATCCTAAAAAATAATAATAATAAAATCGCAACCGTGTGGATATTAAATAAATGAAAACAAATTATTGAGGGCCAGGCTTGACACTTAATATCACGTTAACACTCACAGTTAAATTGTTGCCCTACTCTGTGTATTGATTGGTGTATTGATCACCTATATGTTGGATTAATTAAATTGAACCCAACAATTCCAACATGGTGGAAATAGAATAAACAGAAATAGACAATTGAGGCCTGACCCTTAATATTATTTTATCACTCACAGGTAAATTATTGTCCTATCCTGTGTATTGGTGTACTGATCACCTATATTCTGGATTAATTACATTCAATGAATCGCAACCCACGAAAGCTTGAGACCTGACCCTTAATAATATCACGTTAACATTCACAGGTAAATTGTTACCCTGGTGTGTTTTGGTGTACTGATCACGTATATGTTGGTTTCATTCAATTCAATAACCCATCCACCAAAAAATGGAACTGAATCGTGGGATGTGTATGTAGATAATAAATGGATTTAGCCGTGATATTTCATTCTCAATCACTGATGTAGAGTATATGGCTTTTCAAACTAAAGAAATAAAAAAGTAAATAGGTGAGATGACTTGACACAGAGATATCACTAGTATTCTATATGCTATGCTAGACTGATGGTAGAACAGGTGTACAGTTTTCAAGTTTTATTCCACATCGCACCCCCTCCAAAAATTAAAGGATTTCTGATAAAATAGGAAAAAAATAAAAGGATGTACTTGCAGTTATCTGCTTTTGAGGCTTGCAGCAGCTGCAGTTTTGCAAGGAGGCAGAGCCAGCCACTCCTTCCCTGGCTGTCAGCTTCACTGCTTTTTCCTATTCTACACACAAAATTCTTCTTCATTAGAATCTTAGCCTTTCTCTTCACTGTCCCTGGCAGTAGAATACAAGGTTGATTAATTTCTAACTCTCTTGAAATTGCAATGGTCCACTGGTGCTAATGCTCCCTATAGTCTTGTGCTGCAGTACAGCAACAGTACGGCAATACCTGCTGCAAATAATGCCTCAATGTAAAACAACTCTATTAAGGTTACCCCGTACTACCTTCCCCTCTATTCACCCTAAATCCCCTGCTTGAGGCGGACGAATGATTCCCTGACGAAAGACAACACATTGTCCGAAACGCATTGGTATTTTTGGCACTTATAACGATTCATAGCTCACATAGTGATATCACTAGGTAGCTCCTTGCGAGCGCGAGATTTCAACTCATCAGTTGAACTCATCAACCGAATCCTCAGCGTACTATTGTCTACGCGATTACGTAAAACGCAGGCATGCACGACGAGAGGCCGCGGCCTACCCTCAGAGGCAGAGCGAATATACGAAAATGGCATCCAGGCGATCCTCATCATTTAGCTCCGAAGAGCTGAAATTCCTGATCCGGCTGATGGACAGAGAGGATTACGATGGCACACACTGCCATCCAAACCAGCATAAGAAGGAGGTAATCCAACAGGTGATCCGAGGCGTGCGCCATCGTTTCGACACCATGCGGACCCCAGACCAGATCCAGTGGAAATGGTCCGATCTGAAATTTAAATGCCCAGAGCGGCTTAATGAGATCCGCTCAGAGATACGGCAGGGTGAGTAACAAAATATTTGAAAAGTAAAAACCTGTTAAAAAATTAGTGTACTGTATTGTATATGTACCAGGAGTCACTGCCAATAATGAAAAAAGTATAGAAGGACAACGTGGGCGCGCGTAGTGAGCTGCAGTAATTTTGTTTCATGGTAGGCCACATCTCTAACTCGACCCAAACAACTTATGTGAAAGTATTCTAGTCATTATTGTTAATGGTGCTGGCCGTTCTCCCGTTTGTGTCAGGCAAATGCACTAGTGTGAAAGAAAGCACCCTTATATACCCCTTCATAGTTAGCGCCTCCTCCTCCTACACACAGACTCAAAGACGTGTCCATGCTGCAGCTACTGTCAGTGGGCGATATAGAAAGTATTCCTACCGCTCCGTGTTAACGATATTAAGAAAGTTATTGCGGAGATAACATTATCTATTGCTGTAAATACCTTTTTAGAAGAACAAAATATGATATGGCCCCCCTCTCACACCCATAATATCTTCATAGTAGTATGTGTCAGTATTAAAAAGAGTCATCATCTAACAATTGTGTACATTTTTATTTTGCAGAGCACCGTCAACGACGGCGTCACCACCGTCGAGGCAGGACGGCCCCTGAAGTACCTGCAGCCTCTAGTAAGTGGAAAACATATTTAATTTATTTTTAATCCAAGCTACGTGGGAGTGCAGGTGCAGTAAGAGCACTAGTGGTTAGGAACGGGATCCTCCAGCCCCAAACTATTCCCATGTAGCTACAACTGTTCATTAGAGTTGAATGTAAGGCCATTATTTAATGATTTTTGAAAGCTACTGCACCACAGAGGAGCCACTCTCATCCTCCTCCACTCCAGCGAGAGAGGACCCCACCTGCCCCTTCAACACCACCAGCCCAACTACCAGAGGTAGAAGGTAGGTAAAATAAAAAGTGTAATGGGTTAACGGGTGGACCTTCTGTCTTCAAAATATGAGCTAAATATACTGTACAGACCAAAAGTTTGGACACACCTTCTCATTCAGGGAGTTTTCTGTATTTTCATGACTATAAAAATTGTAGATTCACACTGAAGGCATCAAAACTATGAATTAACATATGTGGAATTATATACTTAACAAAAAAGTGTGAAACAACTGAAAATATGTCTTATATTCTAGGTTCTTCAAAGTAGCCACCTTTTGCTTTGATTACTGCTTTGCACACTCTTGGCATTCTCTTGATGAGCTTCAAGAGGTAGTCACCTGAAATGGTTTTCACTTCACAGGTGTGCCCTGTCAGGTTTAATAAGTGGGATTTCTTGCCTTATACATGGGGTTGGGACCATGAGTTGTGTTGGGCAGAAGTCAGGTGGATACACAGCTGATAGTCCTACTGAATAGACTGTTAGAATTTGTATTATGGCAAGAAAAAAGCAGCTAAGTAAAGAAAAACGAGTGGCCATCATTACTTTAAGAAATGAAGGTCAGTCAGTCCGAAAAATTGGGAAAACTTTGAAAGTGTCCCCAAGTGCAGTCGCAAAAACTATCAAGCACTACAAAGAAACTGGCTCACATGAGGACCGCCCCAGGAAAGGAAGACCAAGAGTCACCTCTGCTGTGGAGGATAAGTTCATCCGAGTCACCAGCCTCAGAAATCGCAGGTTAACAGCAGCTGAGATTAGAGACCAGGTCAATGCCACACAGAGTTCTAGCAGCAGACACATCTCTAGAACAACTGTTAAGAGGAGACTGTGTGCAGCAGGCCTTCATGGTAAAATAGCTGCTAGGAAACCACTGCTAAGGACAGGCAACAAGCAGAAGAGACTTGTTTGGGCTAAAGAACACAAGGAATGGACATTAGACCAGTGGAAATCTGTGCTTTGGTCTGATGAGTCCAAATTTGAGATATTTGGCTCCAACCACGGTGTCTTTGTGCGACGCAGAAAAGGTGAACGGATGGACTCTACATGCCTGGTTCCCACCGTGAAGCATGGAGGAGGAGGTGTGATGGTGTGGGGGTGCTTTGCTGGTGACACTGTTGGGGATTTATTCAAAATTGAAGGCATACTGAACCAGCATGGCTACCACAGCATCTTGCAGTGGCATGCTATTCCATCCGGTTTACGTTTAGTTGGACCATCATTTATTTATCAACAGGGCAATGACCCCAAACACACATCCAGGCTGTGTAAGGGCTATTTGACCAAGAAGGAGAGTGATGGGGTGCTATGCCAGATGACCTGGCCTCCACAGTCACCAGACCTGAACCCAATCGAGATGGTTTGGGGTGAGCTGGACCGCAGAGTGAAGGCAAAAGGGCCAACAAGTGCTAAGCATCTCTGGGAACTCCTTCAAGACTGTTGACATACCATTTCAGGTGACTACCTCTTGAAGCTCATCAAGAGAATGCCAAGAGTGTGCAAAGCAGTAATCAAAGCAAAATGTGGCTACTTTGAAGAACCTAGAATATAAGACATATTTTCAGTTGTTTCACACTTTTTTGTTAAGTATATAATTCCACATGTGCTAATTCATAGTTTTGATGCCTTCAGTGTGAATCTACAATTTTCATAGTCATGAAAATACAGAAAACTCTTTGAATGAGAAGGTGTGTCCAAACTTTTGGTCTGTACGGTATGTTTTATCTTTTGTAGCTCCAACCGACAGGGAGCAGTTTTCCCCTGGACCATGGGAAGACCATGTGCCGTATGGGTGTCCAGTAAGTACTACAAACCAAAAAAAAGGCTCAGTCAGTATGCAACGTATGGATGCCAGGTTGCTACGGGTGACCCTCCCTCCAGGTCCCACTAAGGATGGTAAAACGCTCGCCCCAGGTGTAGGAATGCCGAGTGGTATATAATTTGGCCTATAATGTCTCTGGAGTGTCACAGTGTTCCTACCTGGACGGCTGGACCCCAGGCTTTGGCTCTGGTTGCAATGATAGTAGGAATCATTGAGGGTCGTATAAAGAAAGGAGTCCAGACCCTTTGATGAAATTCAACCACGGGGGTATTCAGGATGGAAACTTGGAAGGATCCATTCTGAACAAACTATACTATAGCTATGCCTTGTTTTGCTGCCACCTGCTGGTAAACCAGGCACATGGCAATACAAAGTATATATATTCAAGAAAGTTTTAAATACATATAATACATAATAAATAATAAAAACACCAAGACTCGAGAGTGGAGGTATAAATTAACTGATTTAACCAAATATTACTAATAAATTAACTTTAAAATACAAAAACAACCGTAAACAAGCTCAAAAAACTTCAGCAGTCACAAATCAGCCCATCCCATAACGGGATGACTATCCAATTAAAAACACCCATACATAAATTAAATATATATTATAGGGAGGGAGGGAGGGGTGTGACAGGATCCGGCTCCACGGGCAGCTCCGGGCAAAAGGCAGAGCTGACACGAGGAGTACCGCTATTTAAGGCCACAGCCCCGGCACCTAAGCCAATGACAATAGTGTCACTAAGGTCAGGGAAAAAACTTCCATTGACCCAGTGACGCCATAGGTCAATCAGGGTGACCAATTAAACATAAATCACTGGGCAGAATAAAATCTCTGCCCAGTGATTCTAAAAGAGCGGGAAACATATTTCCCGCCACTAAACTACCACAACTAATCACCAGGCAGATTCTGCCTCAGCCCAGTGACCTTTCAACAAGGGACAAATGGCAATACATGTATTTCATGGCCTGCAGCTGGAGCTGTAAGAGCTGCAGGACATGATGGCCCGACGTCGGCATAGGCCAGTGTAACCTTTATTTTTGTTCCTTTCTTTTGTTTCATATATTATTTATTTGTTAAAAGGAAGTTTTTATTTATTACTAAAATATTATTGTAAAAACCTGTGTTTTGAGAGTTTTGTTAAACCTTTAACACCTTCCTGATCTGACATAGTTTGAAGAAGACAGAGTTTTTTTTCCCATGGCCATTTTCTGGTATTAATAAACACAGCGGTGTCTGCCGGCCGAAGTATTACTAAATTACACACACTGATTTCAATTGACAGACAGTAAAATAAAAAAGGATTGGCTTGTTTGGGCAACAAGCCTTTACATTCTACCTTAACACGGGCAGTGAAAATTATATATGAGCTTTTCATGGTTGCCCTGGCCAGTAGTAGTAGGGGACGGGGTATTAGAGCGATTGGTAAAATAAATACAACAAACTGCGGTGAAGTATAACAATGTAACTTGTAACCGGAGGCAGAGACAGTGTAAAAAATTAATTATTTTAAATATATATACAGTACATATATTTTTTTGGAGGGGGGGAGTAAAGACTGAGGCTCCAAAACAAACTTAACAATACTAAATAGAACTATTAGTAACGTTAACTAACAACAGCTACTCTTCTACTAAGCGTGGAAACGGAGGAGGAGGTAGACAACAGTGTTTGGTTTTTAACAGGGTATTGGTTTGGAGACTTCAGGTTCGCACAGCCCATGACATGGCACAAGACTTTGGCACTTGGCAGTAACATTATGGGCCGGCTGACAGCAACAGTGGGAAGACACTCAGACTATTCTGCCCTGCAAGGCCTGATTTAATCACCTGCCTCAGCAAGAGGAGTATGAAATTCAGATGTAATCCAGCCTTTACTCATTTTTATAAAGGTGTTTTTTAGAACACTGCCCGGTGACAGATTTGTCCTTTTGGGTGTCACCCCCCCCCAGCGGCACTAAACACCCTCTCTGACATGACACTTGAGGCTGGGCAGGAAAGAAGCCCTAGTGCATAGTGGGACAGTTTCGGCCACTGTTGTAATCTGCCTGCCCAGAAGTCCAGGGGTCTGAGAAGAGGCTTTGTGAGCCAGACTGCAGGTACGCCTGAACCTGCTCATTGAGGCGGGTGATCTGGGCCTGCTCACTTGGCTGAAGCTGTTGGGAGCCTGCAGAGAAAAATTCCTGCATCATACTAATTAGGCTTACCTGGCTGCTGCTGGTTGTGGCAGATGGTGGATGACTCGGCCGGACCTCCTTCTCACACACGCTGGCAGCAGGCTGGGGCTGGCTAAAAGCTGTGGCCAGGTTACTACATAGCTTCTCCCGCAATGATACTAATTTCTCTTCCTTTTCCTGGGGAGGAAAACAATCCCCCATGTTGGATTGATACTGTGGGTCCAGAAGCATCGCCAGCCAGTAATCATCAGTCTGCCTTATGTTTAGGATACACTTGTCAGTGCGTAAGCATGTGAGCATACAACTCGCCATTCTGCCCAGCGTGCCTGAGAGGCTACATCTTTCCATCTCAGCCTCTCTCTGAGAAACTGCTGTGTCCCTGAAAGTCTCATCCTCTAGATCCTCCAGCTGTGTCTCCTCCTCCTGGTCATCATCATCCTCATTAAAATCCTCCTCTCCCCCACCCCTCCTCTAACTGAAGCTCCTCATCCTCCTCCTGCTCCACATGGGAACTTTGGCGTTGGGGCTCCCCTACAGTGACAGCATGGCGGGCAGACAAATGGCCAGGATTTCCTTCCCCCATTGCCCCCTGCTGCATGAGTGCGAGTGTCTTTTTCAGCACAAATATTATTGAAATTACGTCGTTCACACCGCAGCTGTCCCAGCTGACCAATTTTGTGGCTTCTTCAAAGGGCCTTAGTACAGTGCAGGCATCTCGGACCAGCCTCCACTGCCGGAAATCAAAGCCGCACTTGCTCCCTATGGTGGAAGATTCTGGCTGCTGCTGGACAAAATCGTCCACTGCTCTACACTGCTCTAGGAGCCGCTGCAACATATGAAGAGTGGAATTCCACCGGGTCAGCACATCACCTATTAAGCGGTGTGGCGGAAGACTGTTTTGATGCTGCAGTTCCACCAGAGCGTGGCGAGATACATATAAATGGCTGAAATAAGTGCAAAGCTTCCGCGACTTTGCCAGCACTGTGCGCAGGTCAGTGAATGTTTTTAGAAATCTCTGCACCACTAGATTTAGCACATGTGCCATACAGGGAGCATGTGAGAATTGACCTAGGTTCAACGCTGCCACTATATTTGTCCAATTGTCACTCACTACCTTGCCCACTTCCAGCTACCGTGGAGTCAGCCAGCGCGCTATTTGCTGCTTCATGTAATGCAGCAAGCGCTGGCCTGTGTTGCTGCTTCTGCCAAGACAAACTAAGTCTAACACTGCATGGCAGAGTTTTACCTGGCACATATGATATGAAGGAGGGGGTTAACTAGCTGCCCTGATGATCCAGCAGGCGGACTGCACGTGGAGGTGGAAGCGGATAATTGTTGGGTGGTCTGCTGCAATCCAGGCTGGAAAGCGCGTGGAAGTGCCAACAGCAATTGACCCAGTTGCTGGGGGGTTCCTGCCTCGCTGCACTAAATACATTTGCAGTGTCCCACATATAGTGTGAAAGGGACACAGCAAATTGTCTATAACTGTGTATTTATAATAGCCATGTCACTGTAATTATTATCTTGTCATTATATGCTGCAAGGAAAACCTATCTAGGCTGAGAACACCATTACACCATTCCAACACTAGGTGGTGCTGTTTCCATGTATATATATATATATATATATATATATACACTCACCGGCCACTTTATTAGGTACACCATGCTAGTAACGGGTTGGACCCCCTTTTGCCTTCAGAACTGCCTCAATTCTTCGTGGCATAGATTCAACAAGGTGCTGGAAGCATTCCTCAGAGATTTTGGTCCATATTGACATGATGGCATCACACAGTTGCCGCAGATTTGTCGGCTGCACATCCATGATGCGAATCTCCCGTTCCACCACATCCCAAAGATGCTCTATTGGATTGAGATCTGGTGACTGTGGAGGCCATTTGAGTACAGTGAACTCATTGTCATGTTCAAGAAACCAGTCTGAGATGATTCCAGCTTTATGACATGGCGCATTATCCTGCTGAAAGTAGCCATCAGATGTTGGGTACATTGTGGTCATAAAGGGATGGACATGGTCAGCAACAATTCTCAAGTAGGCTGTGGCGTTGCAACGATGCTCAATTGGTACCAAGGGGCCCAAAGAGTGCCAAGAAAATATTCCCCACACCATGACACCACCACCACCAGCTTGAACCGTTGATACAAGGCAGGATGGATCCATGCTTTCATGTTGTTGACGCCAAATTCTGACCCTACCATCCGAATGTCGCAGCAGAAATCGAGACTCATCAGACCAGGCAACGTTTTTTCCAATCTTCTACTGTCCAATTTCGATGAGCTTGTGCAAATTGTAGCCTCAGTTTCCTGTTCTTAGCTGAAAGGAGTGGCACCCGGTGTGGTCTTCTGCTGCTGTAGCCCATCTGCCTCAAAGTTCGACGTACTGTGCGTTCAGAGATGCTCTTCTGCCTACCTTGTTTGTAACGGGTGGCAATTTGAGTCACTGTTGCCTTTCTATCAGCTCGAACCAGTCTGCCCATTCTCCTCTGACCTCTGGCATCAACAAGGCATTTCCGCCCACAGAACTGCCGCTCACTGGATGTTTTTTCTTTTCGGACCATTCTCTGTAAACCCTAGAGATGGTTGTGCGTGAAAATCCAGTAGATCAGCAGGCCTCTCTCTCTCCAAACATTTGTTCCGGAGGTCCACCTACAGGCCCTCTCTCCAAACAATTTTTCCGGAGGTCCACCTATAGGCCCTCTCTCCAAACAATTGACGTCTTTTTCCTATCTTTCTCTCTCTCCAAACTATTTTTCCGGATAGCTGCCATATACGGTATTAAACTGAGAAGAATACGGAGAACACATGCTACACTTGATCAAGTTCATAATTTACGACTGTACCGGTTAAAGCAACAGTTTTCCCAAATCCAGTCTGGCTGTTGTCACCACCACACACGCTAGCCCAGGGGGCACTCCTCTGGCTCTTCTAGCGAAACCTCCTACCCCCCAGGCCTGCCCCCCATCTCAGGCCCTCTCTCCAAACAATTGACGTCTTTTTCCTATCTTTCTCTCTCTTCAAACTATTTTTCCGGATAGCTGCCATATACGGTATTAAACTGAGATGAATACAGAGAACACATGCTACACTTGATCAAGTTCATAATTTACGACTATACCGGTTATTACACTATACGGTTGATGCAACAGTTTTCAAAAATCCATTCTGGCTGTTGTCACCACCACACACGCTAGCCCAGGGGGCACTCCTCTGGCTCTTCTAGCGAAACCTCCTACCCCCCAGGCCTGCCCCCCACCTACAGGCCCTCTCTCCAAACAATTGACGTCTTTTTCCTATCTTTCTCTCTCTCCAAACTATTTTTCCGGATAGCTGCCATATACGGTATTAAACTGAGAAGAATACAGAGAACACATGCTACACTTGATCAAGTTCATAATTTACGACTATACCGGTTATTTACGACTATACCGGTTGATGCAACAGTTTTCAAAAATCCATTCTGGCTGTTGTCACCACCACACACGCTAGCCCAGGGGGCACTCCTCTGGCTCTTCCAGCGAAACCTCCTTGCCCCAGCCTTCCCCCCCCCACCACCTACAGGCCCACTCTACAAACAATTTAGCCGGATAGGGGACGTATCAGAAGTTGCACTCATGTTTGTTTTTGTTCTTCTTTTATCTGCCTCCTGACCTGTGATAGGCAGAGCATGGACACGTCCCCTTAGCTGCAGTGGGAAAAACACTCCCCTGGCCATAGCAAGCTCTTTTTCCGTTTTCCGTGTTCGAAAAATCCATTAAATATAGGGTCCCAAGATAGGGGACGTATACGGTATTAAACTGAGAAGAATCGATACTGCACCGGCTGATGCTAGAGCATTTCCAAATGCATTCCGGCTGTTGTCACCACCACACACGCTAGCCCAGGGGGCACTTCTCTGGCTCTTCCAGCGAAACCTCCTTGCCCCAGCCTGCCCCCCCACCTACAGGCCCACTCTACAAACAATTTAGCCGGATAGGGGACGTATCAGAAGTTGCACTCATGTTTGTTTTTGTTCTTCTTTTATCTGCCTCCTGACCTGTGATAGGCAGAGCATGGACACGTCCCCTTAGCTGCAGTGGGAAAAACACTCCCCTGGCCAGAGCAAGCTCTTTTTCCGTTTTCCGTGTTCGAAAAATCCATTAAATATAGGGTCCCAAGATAGGGGACGTATACGGTATTAAACTGAGAAGAATCGATACCATACGGGCATCAACTGCTTGGGAAGTAGCTATGCTCACCACTATACCACCAGCAGGCACAGCAACTGATAAGAACAGATACTAAACTTGATTTTAGCTGCAGTGCCAGCATGAGTAGTGGTGTCACCTGCAGGCGGTGATGGACCTTCGTTGCACCTAGTTGGGTGCTTCCCTAACATGTGATGAGCATGTGCCTCGCCTTTCTTGGTCTGGGTGAGCACAATTGCCATGAGGGTAACCACCAGGCTGTTGCCTGAGAATTTGGGGTAATGGTGGAATTAGGCAGCCTCAGAGGCATCCATGCATGCTGCCCCTGCTGTTTCCTGTCCATTTCCATGGTGTTTCCATCATTTTCTGATGTTTCCAGGTTTTCACCCAGCCTTCCCTAGGCAGAGCCTTGGTCCCCCGCAAAAATGCTCGAGTCTCCCATTGACTTCAATGGGGTTCGTTATTCGAAACGAGCACCCGAGCATCGGGAAAAGTTCGACTCGAATAACGAGCACCCGAGCATTTTAGTTCTCGCTCATCTCTAATGCTGATGAAGCAGCTGAAGAGCTAAAATCCTAAAACAATGAACATACTTTATAGTAGTTCACTTTGAAACACATAGATTTTTCCATTAGCATTGTGCATTGTAAGGATTAATATTAAAGTTTTGAATGTCACTCTTAAAGAAGAACTCACGACAAAAATTTTATTCCATGCCCTGCTAGAAATGTACATGATATCATCTGTAGTGAATGTCATTCTCTTACCAGTGTCTAAATTTTTGACTTATATCATCCTGAGGTTTCTTATCTGTGTCATGTGACCAGCAATTAGACCCACCAACTAACACATAGACTTATGTGTGGACAGGAAGTCTAATTCTCTATGTATTCCTATGAGACTGAAAGTGAGGCTCCCATAGGAATGAATAGAGCAGTTACTGGCTTTCTGTCCTGGGTCAGTTGGAGGTCAGGGAGTTGGTCACATGACATAGCTACAATAAAAAGAGAGGTTTTACTCACAGAAACAGTCACTGATAAGAAAATGACAATCACTACAGATTATATCATGCACCTTTCTAACAGGTCAGAGAATAAAAATTTTTACGGGAGTTCTTCTTTAAGTAGATGACATTGGGTCTCATTGACAGCTCGGCAGCTGAGCCAAATTATTATGACCACTTCCTGCTTTTGACATCGGCAGCGTGTAGCTCATGAAGGAAGTCATGTGTGGCGAGCTGGCTTGGTGGGTATATAAGGTGTGCAATAGGCTGGCTGCGCACATATCCCTTGTTGCTGGCATGGGTAAAAGAGGCGATTTATCAGAGTTGCAAAAAGGGATGAATTTTTGCTTTTGGGCTGAAGGAGGCAGTATTTCTGAAACTATGCAGTTTATAAACTGTTCACATGCTGCTGTGGTGAAAGTCCATCCTGAGTGGACAAATCTCATCAGTGCGAATAAGGGTTGAAACTGCACCACATGCTATTAATGAAATGTCATGTACTTACCCATGCTGCCGGCATTGCTATGTTACTATGGCAACCAGCCTCACTGACAGTCGGGCTGATTGACCAATCAAGGAGCAGGGATGCTGAACCAATCAGGCTTGGCACCAATGTCACATGCTTCCTGAAGGCAGGTTATTTAAACAGGCAGCTGCTGGGCACAGTTGCCTGTGATTGTTATTCTTGCCATACTAGCTAGTTTTGAGTTTGTTCTGGATCTCTGACCTTTTGCCTGTTTTTGTGATATTGCTTCTGAATAATGATTTTGCCTCTTATGTGTCCTCCTGGTATTTCACTTTTCTTGTTATTTGACCCTATTTGATATTGGACACTGTTTGGTATTAGAATCTTCTAGTTTGTGACCTCGCCTTGCCTGCTGGCTTTGTATCTGATGTTATCTCTTTGTTTCACTCTGCTGTGTGTTTGACTTAGCTTTTTATTTGGATTCCGATCTGGTACTGGTTTGATTAATTTTAACCTCTTTCTTTCTGACTTATCTTTTACTCCATTAGGTTTAGGCCCCTGATCCTAGTCAAGTTACTGACCATTGTCAAGTTGTGAGCCACCATTTAGGGTGGATCATGCAAGTAGGTAGGGACAGCGTTGCTGTGTACAGAGCTGCACTTTTCCCTACCTTTCATGACATTTAAGAGGTGAACTTCACCTAGAAAGGTGCACCAAGATAAACCGTCATACTACTCACTGCCAAAATGAAACAGGGGGATACCAGAAGTGTATCTAAAATAACAGTTCCATGGACTGTGTACGCAGGGGCGTAGCTATAGGGGGTGCAGAGGTAACAGAGCTACCGGGCCCCGGAGCTTGAGGGGGCCCAAAGACACTTGTGCCATATAAGAAGACACCGGCTCTGTCATAGATTCTGCACTGGGGCCCAGAATCTTCAAGTTAAATTTGGCATGGGGGGGAGGTGCAGTTTCAATTTTTGCCTCAGGAAGAAGGAAGGCTATGTGCTTCCCTGCCCCTGGCCACAAAGCACTGAGGGAAAGGGGGGCGTAAGCCTGGCAGAAAAGGCTTCAATTTTCACAACAGTATTATAATTGGACCTCAACTGATTGACAAAGGTTTGCCTTTTTTGATTAGTCTTGTTTTCTCAATTCATATTTACTAACCTGACTGTTTACTTTGCCGTCCAAGGGAGCTACATCCTTTTCTGCCCTGGGACTGGGCAGCAACAGATTCAGTGCATGCACAGAAAAGGATGCAATAGCCTTGTATGGCAAACCACATGACCGCCACCAATATGCTTACTAGGGATAATCCAGCCTCTGTGTGATGTGATCTTTGCAGTTCAACTCAATGGATGGGCAACCAGTGGACCTTCTACCAGGAGTGCAGATGACATTATTCTGTCGCAGCTTGCACTGTATTGTCATATCAGAAATATTCTTCTGGAGTGGCTAACCCCTTTAAGAATGTATTTATATAGTGAGATTATTCGGTGGAGATGTAGAGGGGTATTCAATTTCTTCCCCTGACACAAGAGACAGTTTATAAATGATTCTTTTGCAAATACTATTGCTATTCCACTGCCTATGGCCATAGAGAAGCAAAACAGCCTGAGGGCTCTGTGCTTCGTATACCTGCTCATGTTTTCTCTGAACAAATACAGAATAGATCTCAACTGAGGAAAAACAGAAGCCCTTTACTTACCACTGGAATATTAACTTCTTCAGCCACTGTGACGTACCTGTACCTGTATGGAGAGGGCTGCTGCGCTGACCCAACTCCATACGTGGCGGGTGCAAGTTGTATAATACAGCAGGCACCTGGCCGGAATGACTAAGATTGGCAATGATGCTGTGTTCAATTTCAAACAGCTAGGTTAGGCAGAGAGATGTGGCTTCCTCTGCCTTCTGATCGGAGCACGTGTAGTGAAATTGCTGGGCTCCAATCAGTTGCCATGACAGCCTGGGGTCTTCTAATGGTTCCCAGGTCTGTTATGGTAATCTGCCTACTAAGAACTCTACAGGTATCGTCACATCTGAAAATGTCTGAACTATTAAAGTATAAAAATATTTTTCCTGCGTGGTGTACACCATAATGGAAAAAAAACACCCGATTTGCCTTTTTTTGGTCATCTTATCCCACCTTAAAAATTGAACAACAATGATCAAAAAGTTGTATGTGTGCCAAAAATGGTACCAATAAAAACTACACACAGACAGAATGTAGTAAAACAAAAATATGTATATTAATTTGGTATCACCATCATTGCATTGAGCCACAGAATGAGGACATGATGTCATTTTTAGCGTACAAGGAATGCCGTAATATCAAAACCCCAAAAACTTTGTCAGAATTGTTTTTTTGTTTGTTTTGTTTTATCAGTTTCACCCCACAATGAATTTTTTCCCGTTTTCCAATACAAGACATTGTAAATGAAATGGTGCCATAAAAAAAGAAATACAACTTATCCCGCAAAAAATAAGTCCTCATATGGCATATCTGTACAAAAAAAATTAAAAAAGGTATGGCTATTGAAATGTGGGGAGGAAAAAACAAAAATGAAAATGGGCCCTGTACTTAAGGGGTTAAACAATGTTACTGTCTTTTACTGGCATCTAGTAAATCTATATGGTTAGTTATTGTGATGATAATAATAGAGCTGAGCCAGTCCCATAGTAAAGATTATAATGGGGTTTCCTACTGGAACTAGCTAACGCTACCTCACAACTAGGGCAGAAGAACCTGGTACTTGCTTGTTCCCCATTACCTTTCCATGATCCTTAGAGTTGAGTGAATTTCTTGATACTCGTTTCAGGTCTGATTCTAATGAATTGGTTGTCAGATGTGATTCGGGTACAAATAAATGACCCAAATTGACCCGATTTGAAAGTGTCTCAGTTTCTGTGAGAAGTCATGTATGACATTGTGAGGTCTCCTAAAACTGTATTTAACTTTTATTTATAGTTATTAACTATAAATTAACTAGTTATTTACCACAAAGACAGCATTAGTGATGTCAGAGTGACCATGACATATATTGGGTAAAGTGGTGGTACTGCAGTTTACAGCCTGTACTACACTGTTGGATTTTCTATTTAAATTAAAACATGTTCTGGAAATTATCCCTTTTTGGTAGCAGATGCCTTCTTCTCTGTCTTCTGACCTGCAAAAAGGTGGCTGCCATTTTGAATGATTTGTCCAAATCGAATGGAAAAATATTTCGGATTTGACTGGAAACTGATTTTTTTGAGAAATTAGAGATGAATTCACTTTGTTTAGAATCGATTTGCTCATCTTTAGTTCTCACCACCCATGACAATAAGACAAGCTGCCAACAAACCTAAGCTTCCCTCCTTTCTATCATGCCCAATTCATCAGCATTGGATGTCTTTATGGTATACATACCTTTGGAATCAGGATAGACAACGACTAAGGACATTATGGGCAGGTGACAAGTAGTATTTGAATCTCTGGAGAAGTGGTTGGGTTAAAACTCAGCTCTTGAGATATTTCCTTATCTCTAACTATGTATTCAGCTGAGATGCTCTTGACGCTTTTTCTTTTTTTATCACCACAAGTTTTTAAATCCAATTGCTCTGGGAATAGAGATCACGCTTAACAGGTCTATGAGCAGCCAGCGTCCCTCAATGTTATGTGGTGTTAGCAGTATCGTCTATAGATAAATGTAATCATATGGCTAAAATTGCCTATTTTTCCAAAGAACCCTAAGCCAATAAACAGATTACTCTTCTTCATGCCATTTAATGTGCTATTTATCCACAGATGATAGAAGCCTTAGCAGGTCTGAGGCAACTATATTGTATTTTTATGCAATAAAAGGAACCTGCCAGACCGAATATATTGAACGCATAAATAATTAATGACGGATTGTCCTGCATGCTTGTTGACGTACAAATATGTGATTGACTCTATAGATTTCTTTTTCCTACTCTGTCAGTTCAAAGCAAATAAATTGTGATTGTTTGGAACACGACTGTCTTTTCATGGGCTTGAAAAAGGATTGGTAACCACTTTCATGCCATTATTTTGTATTGTGCAGTACACATTAAATCTTGATTCACTCTGTAGATACTCTATGAATTATTCATTTGTTATTATCATTCACATTTGACTATTTATTTTGTGGGTTTATTGTCTGTAGGAACAATTGGTAAATGTCCTGAATTCTAAGTGAATTTGCTGACTTGTTTAGTTGTACGCAGCTGTCCGTCATCTGTAGGCCACATACAGCTGCTGAGACCTCGTTCCACAATACTATAGGCAGGGGCGGACTGGAAACTTAAAGTGGCCCTGGAAAAAATACTAAAAGTGGCCCCATTTTGTAGTTGGGTCTAAATTGATGGAAGGCAGGGCCAGAAATACCATGTTGTGGCACATTATACCACCCCAACAGAGCCAAATACCACAGTCCATCACAAAATACTGCCAGCAGGACAAAATACATCCCCAAAAACTTCCACTTGCTGGCAATTAGGAGGGCCCAGATGGCCCCCTGGGCATCGGCCCACCGGGAAATTTCCCTGTAAGGTCTATGGCCAATCCGCCCCTGACTATAGGTAATAGCAACATCAAGTGTAACCAGGCTGGTGTTAGACCCTTGTGACCTCCACCATAGTTGACTTACCGCTGTGAATAAATTGTACCTGAGATAGCTAGGGCTCCCAGACAGCCTGTTGTTACATGTTTCTCAAATGGTCATGAATATGTGGCTATTGAATATGTGGCTATTGTATGTATTGTGACTAAATACACATTTGACTTTGGTCACTGCATATTTCTGATATAAAGGTATAATTGATGTAGTTGGCTATTTGTGTAATAATTTGAGACATTTTACTTTTTTTTTTCCATTAAAGGGAATCTGTCAACAGTTTTGACCAAAATTAAGTAGGAGATGAGGAGAGCAGGACAAACATACTTTTTGTGAACCTTTTATCATCATAAATAGAGATGAGCGAGTAGTGTTCGATCGAGCCGGTATTCGATCGAATACTACGCTATTCGGCATACTCGATTTCAATCGAGTATAACGGCGATGGCGCACTTAGAATTCGTTTCCCCTCCCAACTTCCCTGGCGCTCTTTTTCCACCAATCAACATGCAGGGGGGGTATGACAGGCACGCTGAGCACGCTGGCAGCGCGAAAACAGCGTCTACATGGATTGGCTGGAAAAACCATGTGACCTCGAATATTAAAAACTCAGCTCTTCCTGCTCGTACGCATATGCTGCGTGAACTTAGTCAGGGACAGAGGCTGGAGAAGGGACAGACAGGTTTTAGCAGTTGGACAGGCAGGAGCGTGATTAAAAGCCCTTATCAGGGCTACTATAGTGCACTACAGTGATAGCTTTACTACAAGATACACTTTACAGAGAACGGCTGCCGTATTCAGGGATAGCTGCTGGAGTAGGGACAGAGAGAGCCATTAGTGGTGTATTAGGTGCTCTGCTACATACCAAACTATATTTGGCACTACTGTTCAGCGTTCTTTTTGGCTGAAAAACCCTGTTATATAACTAGTGTGTATATGCACCATCTGATCTGGCAGTATACGGCTGTGAATTTTATTTTATTTTTTTAAATACAGTTTATTTGGCTCTAGTGTTCTGGGTTCTGTGTGCCTGCAATACCCTTTTTGTATACCAGGTGTAAATACCCACCGTCTGTTCAGTTAGTACACGGCTGTGTACCTTGAAATATACAATATCTAGGCCATTTAATAGGCCACTGTACTGTGCGTTCTCTTGCTAAATTATCTCACATACCTGGTGTAAATACCCACCGTCTGTTCTGTTACTACACGGCTGTGTACTTTGAAATATACAATATCTAGGCATTTTAATAGGCCACTGTACTGTGCGTTCTCTTGCTAAATTATCTCACATACCTGGTGTAAATACCCACCGTCTGTTCTGTTACTACACGGCTGTGTACTTTGAAATATACAATATCTAGGCATTTTAATAGGCCACTGTACTGTGCGTTCTCTTGCTAAATTATCTCACATACCTGGTGTAAATACCCACCGTCTGTTCTGTTACTACACGGCTGTGTACTTTGAAATATACAATATCTAGGCATTTTAATAGGCCACTGTACTGTGCGTTCTCTTGCTAAATTATCTCACATACCTGGTGTAAATACCCACCGTCTGTTCTGTTACTACACGGCTGTGTACTTTGAAATATACAATATCTAGGCATTTTAATAGGCCACTGTACTGTGCGTTCTCTTGCTAAATTATCTCACATACCTGGTGTAAATACCCACCGTCTGTTCTGTTACTACACGGCTGTGTACTTTGAAATATACAATATCTAGGCATTTTAATAGGCCACTGTACTGTGCGTTCTCTTGCTAAATTATCTCACATACCTGGTGTAAATACCCACCGTCTGTTCTGTTACTACACGGCTGTGTACTTTGAAATATACAATATCTAGGCATTTTAATAGGCCACTGTACTGTGCGTTCTCTTGCTAAATTATCTCACATACCTGGTGTAAATACCCACCGTCTGTTCTGTTACTACACGGCTGTGTACTTTGAAATATACAATATCTAGGCATTTTAATAGGCCACTGTACTGTGCGTTCTCTTGCTAAATTATCTCACATACCTGGTGTAAATACCCACCGTCTGTTCTGTTACTACACGGCTGTGTACTTTGAAATATACAATATCTAGGCATTTTAATAGGCCACTGTACTGTGCGTTCTCTTGCTAAATTATCTCACATACCTGGTGTAAATACCCACCGTCTGTTCTGTTACTACACGGCTGTGTACTTTGAAATATACAATATCTAGGCATTTTAATAGGCCACTGTACTGTGCGTTCTCTTGCTAAATTATCTCACATACCTGGTGTAAATACCCACCGTCTGTTCTGTTACTACACGGCTGTGTACTTTGAAATATACAATATCTAGGCATTTTAATAGGCCACTGTACTGTGCGTTCTCTTGCTAAATTATCTCACATACCTGGTGTAAATACCCACCGTCTGTTCTGTTACTACACGGCTGTGTACTTTGAAATATACAATATCTAGGCATTTTAATAGGCCACTGTACTGTGCGTTCTCTTGCTAAATTATCTCACATACCTGGTGTAAATACCCACCGTCTGTTCTGTTACTACACGGCTGTGTACTTTGAAATATACAATATCTAGGCATTTTAATAGGCCACTGTACTGTGCGTTCTCTTGCTAAATTATCTCACATACCTGGTGTAAATACCCACCGTCTGTTCTGTTACTACACGGCTGTGTACTTTGAAATATACAATATCTAGGCATTTTAATAGGCCACTGTACTGTGCGTTCTCTTGCTAAATTATCTCACATACCTGGTGTAAATACCCACCGTCTGTTCTGTTACTACACGGCTGTGTACTTTGAAATATACAATATCTAGGCATTTTAATAGGCCACTGTACTGTGCGTTCTCTTGCTAAATTATCTCACATACCTGGTGTAAATACCCACCGTCTGTTCTGTTACTACACGGCTGTGTACTTTGAAATATACAATATCTAGGCATTTTAATAGGCCACTGTACTGTGCGTTCTCTTGCTAAATTATCTCACATACCTGGTGTAAATACCCACCGTCTGTTCTGTTACTACACGGCTGTGTACTTTGAAATATACAATATCTAGGCATTTTAATAGGCCACTGTACTGTGCGTTCTCTTGCTAAATTATCTCACATACCTGGTGTAAATACCCACCGTCTGTTCTGTTACTACACGGCTGTGTACTTTGAAATATACAATATCTAGGCATTTTAATAGGCCACTGTACTGTGCGTTCTCTTGCTAAATTATCTCACATACCTGGTGTAAATACCCACCGTCTGTTCTGTTACTACACGGCTGTGTACCTTGAAATATACAATATCTAGGCCTTTTAATAGGCCACTGTACTGTGCGTTCTCTTGCTAAATTATTTCACATACCTAATTATATACCCAAATATTGTATTTGCAACAAAAAAAAATAAAATGCGGAGGGGGGCTAGCGGAATCGGACGTGGACGAGGACGGGGGCGCGGAAATGCTGTTGGTGGCCTTGTTGAAGCCAGTGGGGATACAATGCGTGCTGGTGAGGGTCAGCCAGGATCACACTCATCCAGAATCCCTGCCTTTATGGGACAGTTAAGCAGGGGGCGAGTTACACCGCTGTTGAGGCCTGAGCAGGTTGAACAGGTGGTGCAATGGATAGCCGATAGCGCTTCCACACAGTTGTCCACCAGCCAGTCATCCACACAGTCTCACTCTGACCCTCCTTCCTCCACACCTGGCCAACAGAGTCATCCCACCCTTGACCCCTCCCAGGAGCTCTTTTCGGGTCCTTTTTCAGATGTGCCGGAAGAATCCCAGGAGCTAGCAGAGGAATTTGTTTGTAGTGATGCCCAAACACTTGAGTTTTCGCCATCTCCTGCTGATGTGGACCCTGAACCAGCATCTGTTATCATGAGCGATGATGATGATGAGACGCAGTTGCCATCAAGGGAGGCTGTTGGAATGTCCAGTGGGCAGGAGGAGGAGCAGAGTGAGGAAGAGGAGGTGGTGGATGACGAAATGACCGACCCCACTTGGCCAGGGGTGATGTCCAGCGGGGAAAGCAGTGGAGAGGTGGTGGTCTGCGCAGCACCGAAAAAGGCAGCAAGAGGCAGAGGGATGTCCACAGGCAGAGGGATGTCCAGAGGCAGAGGGATGTCCAGAGGCAGAGGGATGTCCACAGGCAGAGGGATGTCCACAGGCAGAGGGATGTCCAGAGGCAGAGGACAGTCCAGACAGAGTAGTGAGGCCACAGCCAGCACGGCCGAAGCTGTTCCCGGCAGCGGGCAGTCGCGTGAAGCTCCCCCATCGAGGCCTCGTACTTCTGTGGTGTGGAGATTTTTTAATGTTTGTGCGGATGACAAACTGAGCGCGGTTTGCACACTCTGCCACTCAAAACTGAGTAGGGGCTCTGAGAAGAGCAATCTGACCACCTCAGGCATGCGGCGTCACTTGGAAGTCAAGCACTGGGCTGAGTGGGAGAGAGCAAACGCAATACAACCTGCGCCCGGTCCTGCTGCCACTGCCTCTTCCCCTTTGTTGTGTGCTGCCACTGCGGTCCAGACCTCCAGCCAGGACACCTCCACATCTGCCTCTGCCTCGGCTACTTTGGGGCCTTCTCCTTCAGCCTCCCCTTCCCCCGCCTCTTCGCCTGCACCTTCACACTCCTCGTCCCAACAACTGTCCATCTCGCAGGCGTTCGACCGCAGGCGGAAGTACGCCTCGAGTCACCCCCAAGCCCAAGCCTTAAACTGCCACATCTCCAAACTGCTGGCCCTGGAGATGTTGCCGTTTAGGCTTGTGGAGACGCAGGCCTTCCGCGACCTGATGGCGGCTGCCGCACCTCGCTATTCCGTCCCTAGCCGCCACTACTTTTCCCGGAGTGCCGTCCCCGCCCTGCACCAGCACGTGTCGCGTAACATCAGGCGGGCCCTGAGGTACGCAGTCAGCGCAAAGGTCCACTTGACCACCGACTCGTGGACAAGCGCTTGCGGCCAGGGACGCTACATCTCTTTGACGGCACACTGGGTGAATGTAGTGGAAGCGGGGACGGGGTCGCAAACAGAGACGGCCTACCTACCACCCCCGCCCAAGATTGCCAGCATGGGTTCTGATAAACCCCCCTCCTCCTCCTCCTCCTCCTCCTCCTCCTGTGCCTTAACATCTCCCTCAGCCGCTAGCTGGAAGCGTTGCAGCACTGGCGCGGGGAGACGTCAGCAGGCGGTGCTAAAGCTCATCAGCTTGGGCGACAGGAAGCACAGCGCCCCAGAGGTGAGGGACGCCATATTGCAGCAGACGGAGATGTGGCTGTCGCCGCTGCAGCTAGGACCAGGCATGGTCGTGTGCGATAACGGCCGTAACCTGGTGGCGGCTCTGGAGCTTGCCGAACTCAATCACGTACCATGCCTGGCCCACGTTTTTAATCTGGTAGTCCAAAAATTTCTGAAGACTTACCCCAACCTGGCAGAGCTACTGGTGAAAGTGCGGCGCTTGTGCGCTCACTTTCGGAAGTCAACTGTAGCTGCTGCTAGCTTAAAAAAACTCCAGCAACGCCTCCATTTGCCTGAACATCGGCTGTTGTGCGACCTGCCCACTCGCTGGAATTCCACCTATTCCATGTTGGCCAGGGTGTGTGAGCAGCAGAGAGCATTGATGGAGTACCAGATAATGAATCCACGCGTGCCTCCAACTCAGCTCCCTCAGTTTGCCAACCACGAGTGGCCATGGATGGCAGACATATGCGATGTACTGCGTATCTTTGAGGAGTCCACCAAGAAGGTCAGCAGCGAGGACGCTATAGTGAGCGTAACCATCCCGCTCCTAGGCGTCCTTAAAGAATCGCTCATCGCAATAAGGGAGAACGCATTGCACGCAGAGGAGACGGGGTAGGAGGAGACGCAACGGAGCTACACAGTCAGACCACACTTTTGTCTGCTTCACGGTGGCAGTTGCAGGAGGAGGAGGATGAGGAGGAGGACGACGTGGAGGTGGCTGTGGAAGAGGAGGAGGATGCTGGCGGCGAGGGTAGCAGTCAGGCTGTGTGCGTCCCATTGGTTCAGCGCGGATGGGGCGGAGAGGAGGCGGAAGAGGAAGAGGAGGAAATGGCAAGTGATCCTTCTGGTGGGGGCAGTGAGGTCATGCCTATTCAGAGTCTGGCACACATGGCTGACTTCATGCTGGGCTGCTTTTCCCGGGACACACGTGTTGTCCGGATAGTGGAGAACAAACTGTACTGGGTCTTCGCACTCCTGGACCCCCGGTATAAAGATAACGTCTCCTCTTTTATTCCGGTAGAGGAGAGGACGAATCGATTGCTGGAATACCAGAGGGAACTCGTGCAGAACATGATGGAGATTTTCCCACCCACCATCGCTGGCGGCAGAGAGGAGAGGGTCTCCCAGAGTCCCACAACATCAATCAGGCCCACAGCCACCAGGGGAACACTCTCCAAGGTGTGGGACACGTTCATGGCACCCCCTCGTGCAACTTCCATCACTGCGGGGCCCGCTATCAGCAGGAGGGACAAGTATCGGCGGATGTTGCGGGAGTACCTGGCAGACCGTAACCCTGTCCTCCCCGATCCCTCGGCGTCCTACACTTACTGGGTCTCCAAGTTGGACACGTGGCTGGAACTGTCCCTGTACGCCTTGGAGGTGCTTGCCTGCCCTGCCGCCAGCGTGCTATCAGAAAGGGTGTTCAGCGCAGCCGGGGGCATTATAACCGATAAGCGCAGCCGCCTGTCAACCGACAGTGGCGACAGGCTGACGCTAATCAAAATGAACAGCAAGTGGATTGACCCGGACTTTGCTTCTCCAACGTGGAAAGCAGCCAAAAAAGTGCCATGTATGAAGTGCATTTCCTCCT
>ONZH01030139.1:0-387222 GCA_900303285.1 Rhinella marina | reverse complement strand
ATGGACTGACAGGACGCAGCATTTACACTAGACTATGGACTGACAGACCACCGTATTTACAGTAGACTATGGACTGACTGACCACAGTATTTACACTAAACTATGGACTGACCGATCACAGTATTTACACTAGTCTATGGATTGACTGCAGCATTTATACTAGACTATGGACTGTCTGCAGCATTTACACTAGACTATGGACTGACTGCAGCATTTACACTAGACTATGGACTGACAGACCACAGCATTTACACTAGACTATGGATTGACTGCAGCACTTATACTAGACTATGGACTGACTGCAGCATTTATACTAGACTATGGACTGACTGCAGCATTTATACTAGACTATGAACTGTCTGCAGTAGTTACACTAGACTATGGACTGACTGCAGCATTTACACTAGGCTATGGACTGTCTGCAGCATGTACACTAGACTATGGACTGACAGACCACAGCATTTACAGTAAACTATAGACTGACTGCAGCATTTACACTAGACTATGGACGGACAGGACGCAGCATTTACACTAGACGATGGACTGACTGCAGCATTTACACTAGATTATGGACTGACAGGACGCAGCATTTACACTAGACTATGGACTGACTGACCACAGTATTTACACTAAACTATAGACTGACTGCAGCATTTACACTAGACTATGGACTGACAGGACGCAGCATTTTCACTAGACGATGGACTGACTGCAGCATTTACACTAGATTATGGACTGACAGGACGCAGCATTTACACTAGACTATGGACTGACTGACCACAGTATTTACACTAAACTATGGACTGACTGCAGCATTTACACTAAACTATGGACTGACAGACCACAGTATTTACACTAGACTATGGATTGACTGCAGCATTTATACTAGACTAAGGACTGACTGCAGCATTTACACTAGACTATGGACTGACTGCAGCATTTACACTAGACTATGGACTGACTGCAGCATTTATGCTAGACTATAAACTGACTGCAGCATTTACACTAGACTATGAACTGTCTGCAGCATTTACACTAGACTATGGACTGATTGGAGCATTTACACTAGACTATGGACTGACAGACCACAGCATTTACACTAGACTATGGATTGAATGCAGCATTTATACTAGACTATGGACTGACTGCAGCATTTATACTAGACTATGAACTGCCTGCAGCATTTACACTAGACTATGGACTGACAGGACGCAGCATTTACACTAGACGATGGACTGACAGGACGCAGCATTTACACTAGACTATGGACTGATAGACCACAGTATTTACAATAGACTATGGACTGACTGACCACGGTATTTACACTAAACTATGGACTGACTGCAGCATTTACACTAAACTATGGACTGACTGCAGCATTTACACTAGACTATGGACTGACAGACCACAGTATTTACACTAGACTATGGATTGACTGCAGCATTTATACTAGACTAAGGACTGACTGCAGCATTTACACTATACTATGGACTGTCTGCAGCATTTACACTAGACTATGGACTGACTGTAGCATTTACACTAGACTATGGACAGACTGCAGCATTTACACTAGACTATGAACTGCCTGCAGCATTTACACTAGACTATGGACTGACTGCAGCATTTACACTAGACTATGGACAGACTGCAGCATTTACACTAGACTATGAACTGCCTGCAGCATTTACACTAGACTATGGACTGACTGCAGCATTTACACTAGACTATGGATTGACTGCAGCATTTACACTAGGCTATGGACTGTCTGCAGCATGTACACTAGGCTATGGACTGTCTGCAGCATGTACACTAGACTATGGACTGACAGACCGCAGCATTTACAGTAAACTATAGACTGACTGACCACAGTATTTACACTAAACTATGGACTGACAGACTGCAGCATTTACACTAAACTATGGACTGACTGCAGCATTTACACTAGACTATGGACTGACAGACCACAGTATTTACACTAGACTATGGACTGACTGCAGCATTTACATTAGACTATGGATTGACTGCAGCATTTACACTAGGCTATGGACTGTCTGCAGCATGTACACTAGACTATGGACTGACAGACCGCAGCATTTACAGTAAACTATAGACTGACTGACCACAGTATTTACACTAGACTATGGACTGACAGACTGCAGCATTTACACTAAACTATGGACTGACTGCAGCATTTACACTAGACTATGGACTGTCTGCAGCATTTACACTAGACTATGGACTGACTGCAGCATTTACACTAGACTATGGACAGACTGCAGCATTTACACTAGACTATGAACTGCCTGCAGCATTTACACTAGACTATGGACTGACTGCAGCATTTACACTAGACTATGGATTGACTGCAGCATTTACACTAGACTATGGATTGACTGCAGCATTTACACTAGGCTATGGACTGTCTGCAGCATGTACACTAGACTATGGACTGACAGACCGCAGCATTTACAGTAAACTATAGACTGACTGCAGCATTTACACTAGACTATGGACTGACAGGACGCAGTATTTACACTAGACGATGGACTGACTGCAGCATTTACACTAGACTATGGACTGACAGGACGCAGAATTTACACTAGACGATGGACTGACAGGACGCAGCATTTACACTAGACTATGGACTGACAGACCACCGTATTTACAGTAGACTATGGACTGACTGACCACAGTATTTACACTAAACTATGGACTGACCGATCACAGTATTTACACTAGTCTATGGATTGACTGCAGCATTTATACTAGACTATGGACTGTCTGCAGCATTTACACTAGACTATGGACTGACTGCAGCATTTACACTAGACTATGGACTGACAGACCACAGCATTTACACTAGACTATGGATTGACTGCAGCACTTATACTAGACTATGGACTGACTGCAGCATTTATACTAGACTATGGACTGACTGCAGCATTTATACTAGACTATGAACTGTCTGCAGTATTTACACTAGACTATGGACTGACTGCAGCATTTACACTAGGCTATGGACTGTCTGCAGCATGTACACTAGACTATGGACTGACAGACCACAGCATTTACAGTAAACTATAGACTGACTGCAGCATTTACACTAGACTATGGACTGACAGGACGCAGCATTTACACTAGACGATGGACTGACTGCAGCATTTACACTAGATTATGGACTGACAGGACGCAGCATTTACACTAGACAATGGACTGACTGACCACAGTATTTACACTAAACTATAGACTGACTGCAGCATTTACACTAGACTATGGACTGACAGGACGCAGCATTTATACTAGATGATGGACTGACTGCAGCATTTACACTAGATTATGGACTGACAGGACGCAGCATTTACACTAGACTATGGACTGACTGACCACAGTATTTACACTAAACTATGGACTGACTGCAGCATTTACACTAAACTATGGACTGACAGACCACAGTATTTACACTAGACTATGGATTGACTGCAGCATTTATACTAGACTAAGGACTGACTGCAGCATTTACACTAGACTATGGACTGACTGCAGCATTTACACTAGACTATGGACTGACTGCAGAATTTATGCTAGACTATAAACTGACTGCAGCATTTACACTAGACTATGAACTGTCTGCAGCATTTACACTAGACTATGGACTGACTGCAGCATTTACACTAGACTATGTACTGTTTGTAGCATTTACACTAGACTATGGACTGACAGACTGCAGCATTTACACTAGACTATGAACTGTCTGCAGCATTTACACTAGACTATGGACTGACTGCAGCATTTACACTAGACTATGGACTGACTGCAGCATTTACACTAGACTATGGACTGACTGCAGCATTTACACTAGACTATGGACTGTCTGCAGAATTTACACTAGGCTATGGACTGTCTGCAGCATTTACACTATACTATGGACTGACAGGACGCAGCATTTACACTAGACGATGGACTGACCGCAGCATTTACATTAGATGATGGACTGACCGCAGCATTTACACTAGACTATGGACTGACAGGACGCAGCATTTACACTAAACTATGGACTGACTGCAGCATTTAAACTAGACTATGGACTGACAGGACGCAGCATTTACACTGGACTATGGGCTGACAGACCACAGTATTTACACTAGACTATGGACTGAGACCACAGCATTTACACTAAACTATGTACTGACTGCAGCATTTACACTAAACTATGGACTGACTGTAGCATTTACACTAGACTATGGACTGACAGACCACAGCATTTACACTAGACTATGGACTGACTGTAGCATTTACACCAGATCTATACCAGACTGTGGACTGACAGACTGCAAAGTTTACACTAGACCATGGACCCGCTGCCAAGTTGGGCAAAGGGCACCTGTGGCAGGTGGATGTTAGGCAGACGCAGGCAGACATGCAACTCAGAGAGACCCTCATTCCCCTAGGGACTTCAAAAATGATATTATGGGTGGCCTCCACCATGCTTGATCCAGCCCTGTACCTTTCACTTAGCGATTCATTGCCTTTTTCTAGATAAAAAATGCTTTACATACATGTGCAGATGAGCAGTAAAGTGAACCAAGGGTGGGCCTAAACCACTGTGTGCACCCGTGCTCTCCCTGCTTCCTCTACTAGCATCCTGTGCAGTGGCAGGGTGGATGACTATGCAGAAACCTAGCCCTGTCAATCACAAAGGAGAGAGGGGCTGGCAGAGGAAGCAGGAAGACCAAGGGTACTCTCGGTGCACTTAACTGCTCATTTGCATATGGATCAAAAGTACTTGTTCTCTAGAATGAAACTACAGATCACTAACTGAAAAGTATTATTACATTCAGCTGAGATGGTCCTACAAGATATTGTGCCTGGTATAACAGTGAATTTCCTATGACAGATTCTCTTTAAATGGAATCTGTCACCAGTTTTGTGTTACTATATCTGAGGGCAGCATAAACTGGTGACATATAGGCAAAATGCAGTCACTTACTTGAATTCAGGGCCGCTTTATTCATAGGGCATATGGTGCATCTGCACCGGGCCCACCAATAGGTCACGTGGGGGGGGCCCCCCCTTACAACCGGCCGGTATGCGTGTGTCTTTAAGACTATGTTATATGTGGTCATAGGCGGATCATAATGAGGGCAATCTGGGCAACCGCCCGGGGCCCAGCCTCCTGGGGGGTCCCAGAGGATTGCCCCCATTATAATCGCATAGCGGCAGGCTATTTGTTATTTTCAATTCAAATTAATTTCAATTTAAATTATTTTTTCTTTTCCCTTCCTGGGATGCTTGGCAGGAGGGGAGGGCACCTTGACTGATGATGAGGGCGGGGTGACTAAGGCGGCGCTCTAGCTCTGAGTCTCCGGTCCGGCTCCGCCTCCGGTGGCTGGCGCTGTCATGTGACGTGGGCGGCGTGGGCGGCGCGATGACGTCATCGCGCCGCCTGCGACGTTCCAATCCTGAGGAGACCCGCCAAAAGAGTCCGTGCGGACAGCGCCAGATGCCTGTTGTATAGGAAGGTGAGTATAAACTGGCCTGGTCCGCTCTCATCTAGTATTCTAATAAACAGTAGGAATTTTCTTTTAGGGTGGGTTCTTTTAACTACTGGGCCGTGGTGGTGCAGCTGGGTTGCACAAATGGTATGTCAGCTAGGCCCCTGCAGGCAGCAGACAGTGCTTTCTCTCAAAAACAGGGGTGCATAGACAGTATCAGCAACTGTATACAGCAGATGCAGTTGTATACAGCATGTCTGAAAGCTATAACTGTTATATAAGCATATGCCGGCCCACAGGTGACTCTATTGGTATGTAGACTAATGGAAGTCTAATGGAGTGCATTCAATGACTATGCATAGAATTTAATGATGTACTATAAATCTAGGGAAAATGTTATTTAAGGAGGAAGACTGTAGAAAAGTACTGTGTCATGTAGTGACATGCATAGGCGGATTATAATGAGTGCAATCTGGGCAACCGCCGGGGGCCCAGAAGGATTGCCCCATTATAATCGCAGAGCGGCGGCTATTTGTTACATTAGATTAGATTTTTTTTTTCTCTTCCCCCAGGAGACCCGCCAGAAGAGACCGCACAGACCTCGCCAGCCGCCAGGAGTAGGACAAGTGAGTATAAACTAGGGTTGAGCGGTATACTGGTTTCTGCGATATACCACGGTATTAAGAAATGGCAATATGGCAGTATCACTGTTTCCTAATAACCGCGGTATTTAGTGACGTCCTAGGAGCCGTCACTAAATGCCGCCGGGATACACCCACCCTGCACTATATGAGAAGTCTAAATTCGCCCACCTTGAATGTTGGTGAACAAAGTATCCGCCCACCTTGATTGCAAATTTGGATGATGCAATGCTGCCAACAGCTTTATAAAGATGAATTTCTGCTGATTCCAGGGGCTGCAGAGGCTGAGGAAATATACACTGGGATGCTATTCACTGCACTCACAAGGTAATGGCAGCAGCTTCATAGGGTCCAGGGGGGTGACAGGTGCGCTTTAAGTAGCTAAGTTCCATAGAGGGGCTGTCAGGACTCAATAACTGCAGAGTGTGAACTAAACTCATCACTAGTCTAAAGGGTTAATCTAACAATACCATGTGGGTTAAAAAAAAATAAAAATTGAAGCGACGGGTACCACTAATTGCAGGTGATACCTGGACTTGCCACTTGTGCAGCAGCCACAGACAGTTACCACCACAGATTCTACATGGACATTAATCCAAAAGGTAATATGCATATTAAACATCAATTTTTGCAGGAAATGACTTATAATGGCACCACCAACAAAAAAATATAAATCTGGAGTTGAAAAACGAAAGCAGAGGAAACAAATAAAGAAGTCTGTGTTGGCTACGTCTAAGCAGGCAAATGCCTTTTGGAGCAAATATCAATTGAAAGTGAACACAGCATCTAAAGGGACCGATCTCAGAATGCTTGTGAAACTGAAGACGTGAATACCACCATTATAGACACAGCATCTGAAAGGGACCGACCTCCAAATGCTTATGAAACTGAAGACGTGAATACCACCATTACAGACACAGCATCTGAAAGGGACCGACCTCAGAATGCTTATGAAACTGAAGACATGAATACCACCATTACAGACACAGCATCTGAAAGGGACCGACCTCAGAATGCTTGTGAAACTGAAGACATGAATACCACCATTACAGACACAGCATCTGAAAGGGAACAACACGTGATGGAAATTGCTTCATCTGATGCAGCATTATGGCCTATGCAGAAAAAGGACATGTTACAAGAATATTGGTGTGGCAAAGGTCCAGAGAGGTGTCATAATCTATATGGAAAATATCTTGCTTCAGAGAGAATATTTAGCTCTGGTGTGAAACGGTATTTTTCTGAAAATCTACTTTTACGTCACTCCCAAAACGGAGAATCTGTAAAAAGAGATTACATTATTTATTCTCCATCAAAAGGCACCATATTTTGTTTTTACTGCAGATTATTTGGCAAAATGAAAAATTCATTTTCCTTTAGTGGCTTCAGTGCTTGGAACAATGCATCAGACAGGCTAAAAACACATGAAAAGAGTGCTGATCACATCAATTCTGTTTCTGCCTGTTTACTAAGATGTACAGCTATGGGGCGAATTGATAAAGAAATTGAAAAGTCTATTGAGAAAGAAAAAAGATACTGGAAAGAAGTACTACGTCGTGTTGTTAGTATAGACAAGTTTCTAGCTCTGTATGGTTTACCTATTTGAGGAACTGTGGAAAAGTTTGGAGAGACAAATAATGGAGTCTACCTTGGCACACTGGAATATTTATCTCAGTTTGATGCATTTCTTGCTGCTCATATAGCTAAATATGGCAACAAAGGTAGAGGACATGCCTCTTACTTATCCCTGAGCATCTATGAAGAAATTGTGTTGTTAATGGGCCAAAAAGTACGAAATGTGATTGTTAATGAAATATTAAGTGCAAAATATTACTCTTTGTGTGTCGATTCCACACCAGATGTTAATCATGTTGATCAACTGACATTCACAGTCCATTACGTTGAAAAAACTAGCTGTGAACCAAATGAGAGATTCCTTCAGTTTGTTCCAGTCCATTCACACTGTGGTGAGTCTTTGGCAGACACCATTGTTAAGACTTTACAGCAGCATAAGATCCCTATTATAGACTGCCATGGACAGGCATACGATAATGCTAGTAATATGTCTGGAAAATACAAAGGAGTCAGGACATATATCCAAAAAATAAACCCATTGGCTGAATATATTCCCTGTGCAGCCCACTCCCTAAACCTAATTGGACAACATGCTGTGAATGCTTGTCCTGCAGCGTCTGATTTTTTCTCCCTTGTTCAGACCCTCTATGATTTTTTTTCAGGGTCAACGCATCGATGGCAATTGCTTCTAAACTACTTACAAGCTAATGAAAAAGGCAGATTCCTCACATTAAAATCCCTAGGTGAAACATGCTGGTCAAGTCATGCCAATGCTGTGAGAGCATTGCATGTAAATTATAAAAACATTTTAGAGTGTTTGGAAAAAATGTCTTGCAATTCAGAGGAGTATGTGGACACTTAGAAAATGGCCAGTGGCTTTTGTAAGAAAATGAAAAAGCTTGAAAATGTTACATTATGCATCATCTGGCATACAATCCTAGAACAATTTAACAAAACAAATATCTATCTTCAGTCGAGGACTATAACACTAGGAACTGCCACCAACATGCTTAAATCTCTAGAACAATTTGTGTCAAGTCTTAGAGACGACTTCGATCGATTTGATGGTGAGGCTAAAACTCTGATGCCCAACTCATCGTATGATAACCGACTTAGAAGGCAAAAACGATTCTTTGATGAATCTGAAAATGAGTTTGTCATGCATGGAGGTGCTAAAAAATTTCAAATAGAAACCTTCAACACTATAATAGACACTCTTGTTAGCTGTCTACAACAAAGAAGGGAAAACTATGCATTATTAAACAAACAATTTGGATTCCTGGATGAAATTGCGACCATGCATAGCAAAGTCCTGCATGAAAATGCATCTGTTTTGCAAAAAAATATTTTCAAGACCTTGAAACCACATTCCCTGATGAAATAATTGCATTTTAGAATCTACTTAAGTGTGTAATTTCCAGTCCTGAAAGTGGCATTAATGAAACAGACGTTATGAACAGTTTGTATTGCAGCAAATTTCTTAGGGAGAAACACATTATTTCTGTTTATCCGAATGTTGATATAGCCCTCCGCATTTACCTCACATTGCATGTGTCTGTAGCTGGAGGTGAACGTTCATTCTCCAAACTTAAACTTATTAAGTCAGAGTTGAGATCTCAAATGCTAGAGAAACGTCTAAATGCTCTAACATTGATGGCAATTGAGAAAGATATCGTGATGAACACAGATTTTAATGACATTGTTCAAGAGTTTGCTGCTACAAAGGCTAGAAAAAAAACTCCACAGAGTTTCCTTATCAGAGGCAGAAAAACCTACAAAACCTGTGGGAGCTTTAGGAGGGAAGGGAAGAAACTGAAGTGGCCTGAATGGCAAGCAAAGATCCTTGTGCCTGTGTGGAAAAAAGCCCATTGAGGTCTGCTAGTCAAACAAGCAGGCCTCCATGGGGTTCTCTCCTCCCAGGCACAAGGACCTTTGCTTGCCATTCAGGCCACCTCAGTTTCTTCCCTCCTAAAGACTTTGCAGGTTTTTCTGCCTCTGATGAGGAAACCCTGTAGAGTTTATTAGAAGGCCTCCACAGGGTTTCCTCATCAGAGGCAGAAGAATCTGCAAATCCTGCGACTGCGTCTCACTAGTGTCTTCGGACGTGGATCCTGGAAACTACCACTGACCCTGCATGACATTAGAAGGGAGACCGGAGACTGTGGAGCAGGTGGGAGGGGGAAACTGAGATGGCCCAAACGGTGAGCAAAGGTCCACCTGCCACTGAGGAGGAAACCCCTGGAATGCTGCTTGGAAACCTCCATGGAATATTCTCCTCACAGGCAAAAGACCCTTTTAGTCACAGCTGATGCTGCAGCTGCAAAGAACAGGATTGAGGGCTATTTATTAGGGTGGGACCAGGGCTTGAGGGTTGTCAGACCCAGAACTATTTACTTCTAAATAGATGGCCTGGGCTCCATTCTGAATGTCCTAGGGGCGGTTATTTAGAAGTAAATAGGAGTAAGCAGGCAGAGACGGACGGGGCTAGGCTAGATCTGCCTAGCAACACTAAAGATAGAGGGGGGGGGATGCAAGTTTAGAGCAAATTATCTCCTAAAGTTACATAGAGACCATTAACAAAAATAGACATACATAAAATCACCAGAATGAATTAAAAGTAAAAAATAAAAAAAAGACAGTTACACTGCAAAGGAGTATTCTGAATTAAAATTAAAAAATAAAAAAAAGACAGTTACACTGCAAAGGAGTATTCTGGAGAGAATATTCTTATCCCCTACGTGTCAGATTGCATAGGGTCCGACATTTCTGACCTCATGTGGTCAGTAGAAGGGGGCCAGAAAACCTGTTCTAGACAATGACCCACAGTCTTTAATGTATATTATTTAATTGTGTGTAAACAGTTCCTGCCAGATCATTTTTTCCACCTCTGCCCTCATGTGCCCCTAAACATTCCATGTTTTGAGGATTCCTTTACTGTAACATGCCACACATGGGTGAGTTTCATGCATGTGAACAGTGTGAATCCTCTAAACATGGCCTGTTGGGGGTGTATGAGGTCCTGAATTGGCATTGGCAAACACTAACAGGAAGGATCCAGTACATGGATCTAAGAGACAGGTTTTTAGGTGACTACATTGGTCAACATACCTAATACTGTTAAAACACTCTTTGGCATCTTAACGTTGTGAATTTGTCATTTGGCTGTAAGTAGTTTAGAAACAATTGCTTTTTCCCTTCTGGAAAAAAACAGACCCACAGTCTTTAATGTCTATTATTTAATTCTGTGTAAACAGTTCCTGCCAGATCATTTTTCCGCCTCTGCCCTCATGTGCCCCTAAACATGCCATGTTTTGAGGATTCCCTTACTGTAACATGCCACACATGGGTGAGTTTCATGCATGTGAACAGTGTGAATCCTCTAAACATGGCCTGTTGGGGGTGTATGAGGTCTTAGGTTGGCACTAACTGGAAAAACAGTGGCTACATTGGCCAGGTTGTTCCCTTTCAGATGCTGTGTTGTGGTGGTTTATATAATAATTTTGCACTATTTGGCATTTGTTCCTGCCAGATTATTATTCCGCCTCTGCCCTCATGTGCCCCTAAACATGCCATGTTTTGAGGATTTCTTTACTGTAACATGCCACACATGGGTGAGTTTCATGCATGTAAACAGTATGAATCCTCTAAACATGGCCTGTTGGGGGTGTATGAGGTCTTAGGTTGGCACTAACTGGAAAAACAGTGGCTACATTGGCCAGGTTGTTCCCTTTCAGATGCTGTGTTGTGGTGGTTTATATAATAATTTTGCACTACTTGGCATTTGTTCCTGCCAGATTATTTTTCCGCCTCTGCCCTCATGTGCCCCTAAACATGCCATGTTTTGAGGATTTCTTTACTGTAACATGCCACACATGGGTGAGTTTCATGCATGTAAACAGTATGAATCCTCTAAACATGGCCTGTTGGGGGTGTATGAGGTCTTAGGTTGGCACTAACTGGAAAAACAGTGGCTACATTGGCCAGGTTGTTCCCTTTCAGGTGCTGTGTTGTAATAGTTTACATGATAATTTTGCACTATTTGGTATTTAATATACAGTCATTCTCTTGTGTTCTTTGTAAATGATTTTTCTGATTTACTTAATAATAATGTATGTTAAAAAAAAAGATGTGTCGTGTTTTATTGACATTTATGTTGAATGTACTTAATGGATGGGGGTGGCGGGGGGGCACTCTTGATCTTTGCACTGGGCCCACCAATGTCTTAAAACGGCCCTGCTTGAATTGACCCACAGTCATTTTGCTGAAATCTGTATAAGGCCAGGCACAGATGAAGATTAGTGTGAGAAACACACTGCGCCTGTAAGCATGATTTCCCTTTCTGATCAAATGTCATTATAATGATTTATAATGCTGTATGTTCTTGCAAGAGCTCAAATCTACTGAATTGCTCAGACATAATGCCCTCAGTGTCATTCATTAGATGCAGGTTGATCAGGGTCACACAGCATTATAAATCATTATAACACTATGCGATCCTATCAGAGGAGCAGAGGTCAGAATGGGAAATAACAGTTACACACACAGATGACTCACTCATCTGTGTCTGGCCTTAAACAGTTCCAATGTAAGCTGAGCTCTGGAGTCCACTCAATACAGAGCACGAGCTAGGGAATCCTCATATTTATAAGCTCCCAGCTCGCCAACCCCCTTTCCCACCACTGATAGCTCTAAGAACAAAGACTCAGCTGTCCATCCAGGGGCTCATGAATATGAGGACTCCTTGGTGTACATTCAGGCTTGAGCTGCTGAATGTAGATTTTGGCAAAATTACTGGGTCACTAAAAATACAGTGACCTAGCATTTTGCCCAGGGAATTTGTCACAAGCTTATGCTGCCCTCATACAGGGCAGCATAAAAGTGGTGACATAATTTCTTTCATTAGAAGTATATACCGTATTTTTCGCTTTATAAGACGCACCTGATGATAAGACGCACCCCAGATTTTAGAGTAGGAAAATAAGAAAAAAATATATTTCATCACACCTCATATCAGACCCCCCATAAATTTCAGGACATCACATCAGGCCCCCATATCAGCCCTCCATGTCAGAACCCCATCAGCCCTCCATGTCAGACCCCCATCAGACCTCAGATCAGCCCATCAGTCCCCATATCAGCCCACTGTGCCCCCATCAGACCTCAGATCAGCCCACTGTGCCCCCATATCAGACCACTGTGCCCCCATCAGACCTCAGATCAGCCCCCATATCAGCCCACACTGCCCCCATCAGACCTCAGATCAGCCCCCTGTGCCCCCATATCAGACCACTGTGCCCCCATCAGACCTCAGATCAGCACACTATGCCCCCATATCAGCACACTGCCCCCCTCCAGACCTCAGATCAGCCCCCATATCACCCCACTGAGCCCCCATATCAGCCCACTCTGCCCCCATCAGACCTCAGATCAGCCCACTATGCCCCATATCAGCCCACTGTGCCCCCAATATCAGCCCACTCTGCCCCATGAGACCTCAGATCAGCCCCCTCTACCCCCATCAGACATCAGATCAGCTCCCATATTAGACGACTATTGCCCCCATCAGACCTCAAATAAAAAAACTCCCTAACCTCTCCTGCGCCGCAGCTCCGCTCCGGGTCTGGCGCTCCTCTGTCTTCTCCTGCCGGCGCTGCACTTTCACCAGACTGCGTGCAGCGTCAGGTCATAGTTCGCGCACTACGTCCTGGCGCTGTACGAGGTCAGGACAGTGCAGAGCCGCCCAGAGAAGACAGAGGAGCGCCGGACCCGGAGCGGAGCCGCGGCCCAGGAGAGGTGAGAGGGTTTTTTTATTTTATCCTTATGGGGCTGGGTGGGCTGATCTGAGGTCTGATGGGGGCACAGTCGTCTAATATATACTACTGAATGCTTCCATAATGGAAGCGCTCACTTATATTCGCTTTATAAGATGCACGGTAATTTCCCCCCTACTTTTGGGGGGAAAAAAGTGCGCCTTATAAAGCAAAAAATTCAGTATATCGAAAAAAATGAGAAGTGTATTATACTGAAAAAATAAAACTTTGATGCATTGTGGGCCATTTATACATGCAGAAAATCTTTGGAATCCGTTTTTAGTAACAAACTAAAGTAAATGCAAATGTTGTAGTTAATTTATTAATTTTAGTTCTCATGCAAATGACAGAGTGCCTGCAGCTCACTACAGGACTATATTAACCTCTTCCACCTGTATGCATGTGGGGGCCTTAGTGACCAAATTATTTTCATTTTTTCCTTGTCACATTCTAGGGCTGGTTTCACACGAGCAAGTGTTACACTCTCTACTCGCAGTGTAGCACCCGTCCTGAACGCCCGGCACTGAACAGGGGTTACATAGCATTATATTGATTTATGATGCTATGTAACCCGTTGGTCTGGAATGTATTGAATAACACTGACATGATGTAACCTAAGAGCTATAACTTTTTAAATTTTTCTGTCAATGTAGCTGTATGAGGGCTTGTTTTTTTGCAGGCCAAGTTGTAGTTTGTAATGGTACTTAACTGATGCTAGGGGGATGGGAAAAAACATCAATACCAAATTTTATATTACATAATAAATAACATGATAACTTTATTTTCTGGGACAGAACGATTACTGCGATACCATATACATATACCGTATTTTTCACCCCATAAGGCTACATGCACACGACTGTATGTGGTTCGTGGTCTGCAAATTGCGGATCCGCAAATAAAACAGATGTCGTCCGTATGGCATTCGTTTTTTTGGCGGATCCATTGTAACAATGCCTATCCTTGTCCGCAAAACGGACAAGAATAGGACATGTTCTGTTTTTTTGTGGAGCTTCAGAACAGACATACTGACGCGGATAGGACACAGTGTGCTGTCCGCATTTTTTGCTGACCCATTGAAATGAATGGGTCCGCATCCTATCCGCAAAAAAAAACAGAAAGGACACGGAAACATTTGTGTGCATGATGGAAGCGCTCATTAGTACCGGAGGACCGGGAATCGCTCTGTACTCACCGATTCCTAGTCCTCCGGCTGCGCACAGTGTGAGGGTGCTCTGTAACGTTCACAGCACAGACAACAGAGGAGGAGGAAAAAGAGCGCTGGCTGTGTGGAGCGGCAGCGCCTGGAATAGGAGAGGTAAGTGATTTTTTTTATTTTATGTCATCTGAGGCATGGGGCAGTGGGGACTGATTAAAAGAGGTATGGGGGGCTGATATGAGACTGGGGCTGATCAAAAGGGCATGGGGGCTAATATGAGACTGGGGCTGATCAAATGAGGCATGGGTGCTAATGTAAGACTGGGGGCTGATCAAAAGAAGTATGGGGGGCTGATTTGAGACTGGGGGGCTGATCTGAGGTCTGAATGGGGTCTTGTTTATATTGGGGATCATATCTGAAGTCTGATTCACTTTGGGGTGTGAGCTGAGGTGTGATTGTGGGTCTGATCTGAGGTCTTATTGGGGACTTATTAACATTTTGGGTCTGATCTGAGGTCTGATTGAGGGTCTTATTAAAATTGGGGATCTGATTGGAGCTGTGATCTGAGGTCTGATTAACATTGGGGGTCTGATTGCTGGTCTGACCTGAGGTCTAATGAAAAATATTTTTTCTTATTGTCCTCCTCTAAATCCTAGGTGCGTCTTATGGGCCGGTGCGTCTAATAGGGTGAAAAATACAGTAGTTTTTTTATGTTTTAGTACTTTCGCACAATAAAAACTCTTTAAAAAAACTTTTTGCATCACCGCATCCCATTCATAATTGTTTTTATTTTTTCTTTGTACAGAACCGTGTGAGATGGTTGTTCAACCGTTGAACCAAACCGTTGGTATATGGCAGTTAAGGTGATACCAACTATGTGGTGGTGATTTTATTTTTGCAACTTTTTTCATTGAAAGTATCAATTCCGCAAGGGGACTGTTACAGTAAATTTTTGGATCGCTTCTATAGTAAACTGTACTTTTTATGCAGTACAGTGTATTATACTGTTAGTGCTGTACTGCCATGCACCAGAGAGGCATATCCTGACCTGACAGAGGGAGAACCTCCCTCTAAAGCACTTAGATGCTTTGGTTCCTATTGACTACGGCAACTAAGGTTAAATGGCCTGGATTGGAGCTTCTGCCGGTCCATGCCATTAGAGCAGGAGCTTGGCTCTCATCTAAATGCCTAGCTCCTACTCCACCCTGCACAAGAGACCCGTGCATGCTTATTCTAGGATGCCATATAAAAGACTAGAATAAAGCCCATTAACCACCTAACTGTTTTGCCCGAGTCCAGCTCGGGTAGTGTGAAAAGTAGCTAACTGGAGGGGGTAGGGCTGCTTTAGATGGTGATATCTCCTCAATGGTAGCAGCTAGAAACATGCAACTGGTCTTGTATGAAAGCTGACAGTCCAGGCTTTCATACAAGACCAAAATGACAGCTAAAGTCAGAGGAGAAATCACTGTTATAAATCAAGTCGGGAATAATCGCGAGTAAAACCTGTTTTTACTTTCATTTTCAGCTGCATTCACAGCATCCCGATTTCTATCAGTGATATCTTTCCCTTTCCTGAACATATTGCTGTCATTTTGGTATTGTCTGCTTTCAAACAAGATCAGTTGCCTGTTTCTAGCTGCTACCACTCAGGAGGTAGCAGCATCTAAAGCAGCCCTCCCCCCTCCAATTAGCTACCTTTCCCACTGCTGGAGCTCCACTCTGGCAAAACAGTTAGGGGGTTAATGTTCGCCGTAAAAACGTGTATCGGCAGTCGTGAAGTCGTTAAGGGACAGTCCTTTCAAGGTGCCTTATTTTAACTATGTACAGTTTGGAGTTTGGAGGTGGTAAAAAGCCTCAGGCCTTTGTCAGTTCAGCATGTTACATTATTCTGTCAGTGAGAAAGCAATGCAAATCTCATGCAAAATAACTACTGCAAATAAAATATGAATTAATTACTGTAAATATTAGGTTTAGTTATACCAGCAGACCAGAAATACACTATATGAAAGAATGGGTCGTTACAAAGAGCTCACTGAATTTCAGCGTGGTACTGTAGTAAGATGCCACCATTGCAACTCAGTCGGCAACATTTCGTTCCATCCAAGATATTCCACCATGAGTGGTTCTACTGCAAAGTGAAAAGGTTTAGGAACCACAGCAACTCTGCCAGGAAGTAGCAGATCATGTAAAGTTACAGAGTGGCATCTCCAAGTGCCAATGCGCATATGCCAAGTATAAAAAAGTTGCCAATGCTCTGCTGACTTAATAACTACGAAGTTCAAAACTTCCTTTGGCATTAACATCAGTACAAAAACTGTGTGCCGGGATCTTCATGGTATGGAAAGCAGCTGCATTCAAGCCATATATCAGCAAGCACAACTCTAAGCATTGGACGGAGTGGGATAGACCGCCATTGGACTCTGAAGCAGCAGAATTGTGTTCTGTGGTGTGACAAATCACACTTCTCCGTCTGGCAGTCTGATGGATAAGTATGTGTTTGGGGAATGCCAAGAGAAGATTACCTACCTGACTGTATTTTGCCAACTGTAAAGTTTGGCGGAGGAGGGATAATGCTATGAGGTTACCTTTCAAGAGTTGGACTAGACCCCTTAGTTCTAGTGAAAGGAAATCTAAATGCTTCAGCATACCAAGACATTTTGGACAATTATGTTTCCAATGTTGTGAGAACAGTTTTTGGAAGGCTCTTTTTTGTTCTAGCATAACTGTGCCCCAGTGCAGAAAGCAAGGTCCATAACGGGATGGTTGTATGAGTTTTGTGTGGCCCACACAGATCCCTGACCTCAACCCCATTGAACGCATTTGGCATGAACTAGAATGGAGATTGCGAACTTGGCTCTCTCATCTAACATCAGTTGTAATGAGCTAAGACATCTGTATGTGACTTTTCATATTTCCTATATTCATGGTTTAAGTTTCAAAATGTTAATGGGTTGTAGTGTATTGGCTGTGAGGTGTGGTTTACGACCTTGCATTCATTCTTAGACTGGGCAAGGCAGTGGAGGATTATGGGATGGCTGGTTACCATATTGCCATTGTTTGAAGAGAATGAAGATGAACCTCAAACTCTTGTAGCCCCAGTCACCAAATGTATTGACAGGAGGGCAGGACACATCCGGCAACATTCTATGTTAACCATATGATTGGGCAAAGGGAACATAGGGTGTGTTTGCCCAGCCAAAGTTTTAAAAAACCCAGTCATGTGGGGGGAAAAGACTGTGTGTGGAGCCAGGAGATAACATCAAGACACAGCTTCCTGGATGAGATGACGCCAAGCTCCAATGGCACAAACTAATGAACCACATCCTTAAGGGCGTGAGTTTAGTTTTTTTATGTAATCTCTTTTTCTTTTACCTATGTTTGTATTGTCTGTAACTGTAATTTGTATGCACTGTTGTTAAATCATATTAAAACATTAAGTTTAATAGCTGCTGTGTTGTCCTGTTTATGGACCCATATAGTATTGTATTCTACTGTGTGTATAGCAGTGTATTGTCTGCAATTGCTGCGCAGTGGGTAAGATAGTCCTAACATTACAAGGAGTCACAGCAGATAAGGGTGGGGTCCCATACGATAGAGTACTGTATATAGCATATGGACATAGTCAAGGTGTGAGGGTGAAAGGTGGTGTTTGGCATAGTGTGCCGTGACAACCTTTGGTTCCCTTTTCTGGTGGCAGTGGTGGGACAGCCAAGGTGTGTGTAGGGAAAGGTGGTGTTTGGCATAGTGTGCGTGACATTAGTGTCTGACCTCAAAAATTCTATTCTGGATTAATGAGAAAAAATTCCCACAGACACACTCCAAAATGTTGTGGAAGCTGTTTAAGCTACAAGGAGGAAGGGGCAACTTCATATTAATGCCTACAGATTTACAATGGGATATCATAAAAGCTTCTGTAGGGGCAATGTGTAAGTACCAATACTTTTGTCAGTATAGTGTAGCATTTTACCATTTGTTGTCTCTGAATATTACAGTAATTTTCAGGAGCACCATTCCAAACCCTGTGATCTTCCTTAGAAGTTAACAATTTTGCCATGTGTAAAATGAATCACTTTTTAGCTTTTTATTTAAATGATGCTCTGATATTTTGAAACCAATGATTCTCCTCCATCATTTCCTAATATTTACGGACACTCTAGGGTATGTTTCATCTTCACGTTGAAAATGTAAGATATATTTACTTTTTACAATAAATTTATATTTTTAAGGGCTCATGCACTTTGCCGGCACGTGGCCGCATTGCGGCCCGCATACGCCAGGTCCGCACGGGCACCGGCCGTGTGCAGCCCGCATCACGGATCGCGGACCCATTTCCTTCAATGGGTCCGCAATTCCGGAGATGCGGGACGGAGACACGGATCAGAACACCACGGAAGCACTACGGCATGCACTACTTTTTGCTGTGCGGACCGTCGGATGCGGATGGCGGACCCCATTCAAAAGAATGGGTCCACGATCTGAATTCAGCGGCCCCGTTGTCAGTGCCCGTGCGTTGTGGACCGCAAACTGGCATAATCATGTGTTAGTGTATTAGGCTGGATCTTGCCGGGTTGGGGCTGGATCTATGCTGGTATCCATTATAATTAATGGGCCTGCAGGCATTAAGGCAGTGACTAGCAATGTTGAATCCAGAAAGCTCCTGCAGGCTGTTCCCTGCCAGAGCTCTGAAATGCTAGTGCGAAACTAGCCTTATTCAAGTGTACCACAAATCCAAAGCATAAATCTCTTTACACAAGACAGCTCCATACACATTAGATGTCTAACCGTGCTGAATTCTGAGGGTTCTCCCATCTTTAATGTAATGTGTATGACCAGCATTAAAGGGGTATTCCCATCTCACAAATGTAGTTTGTATAGTTAGATATAGCCATACCAATATTATTACTAATAGAATGTATTTATATAAAATGTACCATTTAGAAGATTTGCCTATTTGCATATCCATTGTCCCACACACATCAGTCAGGCCGTTGCCCCTGGTTACGACCACCGCGGCTATGTAGTAGTGGTGGTCAGCTTGCTCCTTTTCAATCCCGCTCTGAGGTAACTGCTGTATTGTGAACGCACATTGCATGAGCATGCGGAGACACATCTTAGGGTACTTTCACATCTGCGTTTTGGACACTACCTGTCCAAAACGCAATGGTCAGGATATGTACAAAACACAGACTATATAAACGGATCCTGCTCCATAGAGATGAATTGATCTTGGAGCAGAATTAGTTTCTCTGCATTTTGGAAGCGCAGACAAAAATGCTACAACCTAAGATGTGTCTCCACATGTTCATGTAATGTGCGTTCACAATACAGCAGTTACCTCAGAGCGGGTTTGAACAAGAGCAAGCCGGCCACCACTACTACATGGCCACGGTGGCCGTAACTAGGGGCAACAGCCTGACTGATGTGTGTGGGACAATGGATATACAAATAGGCAAATCTTCTAAACGGTACATTTTATATAAATACATTCTATTATTAATAATACTGGTATGGCTATATATAACTAAACAAACTACATTTGTGAGATGGGAATACCCCTTTAAGCTAGTGTGCCGTGCTGAGTGTACTTTGGATGACCTCACTTAGAACTATACTTGGCATTGTTCCTTACGGTATCCTGTATACAATCAGATGGATGATTGTTTAGTGGGTTGTGCTCTAGCAACAAATACCTTACTGGACCTTGTTATACAAAATCATACAATGGATATTAGATGTTCAGCTCAGCTGTATAACAGGTTTCCAGATGACTGAATCCTATATAGCATTTCTAATTGTACAAAACTCACATACTGATTCAGTGTTGTTTATGAAAATTAAAGGGGTTGTCCAAGAGTTTAGGAATTATAGAAACTGCATCAAAAATAATGAAACCAAACATTACTCCCCTAATAAATCCCCCACTGCTTCAGTGCTGGTGCTCCAGTGCTCTCTGACAGTCTTTATTTTCTTGTAGCAATGATGAGCCGTGCATCCATGTGACGCTACAGCCAATCATTTACCTCAGTGGTGATGCTAGTATGTACAGCAAGTGATCATTGAGTGACTGCTGTAGTCACATGAAAGTAAGGCATGTCATCACTGCAGGAAAATCAACTGGTGAAGACTCGCTTAGCTAGTAATGGCTCTCTGCTTATTCAAATACACTGTTTCCTGTTAATAGGTAACATACTACAGCAAAGCTGTCAACCACTTTGATTTGCTTTGAGAAGATGGGGCAACACAAGTAGATAGTGCCAATATAAGTTGGCAGGGTCAGTAATACCATATTGCAGCAGAGAATACTATCCCACAGAGCCAAGTACCAAAGTGCAGCACAAAATACCTCCCCAGCAGCTGTCCCTCTGTGGTGGCCATCAATAGCTGCCATCAGGGTTGCCAACCTTCCTTTCAAATTTTTCTGGACAACTGAACCAAAATTTACGGACAGCCCAACATTTTTACGGACACATGCCACACCCCCTTTTTAGAGGCCACGCCCCTTCCACGCCCCAGAATGAAGAGGATTGTTCAGTAGTTAAAAATAAAATATTGCATATGGAAAAGAAATCAACATTTTCAGCTGTTCCATCCCTGCTTCTAGTCTGAGTGCTTTGTTTATATGGCTGCAGTGATGATGCTTGTGACACGCTGGACTTTCTGGCATCATTGCTGCTGCCATGTCAACAAAGACTGACAGGGATGTAACGGGCAAGTGTGCACATCTGTCACAATGTTGGTGATGTGCACACTGATGTGCAGGTGTATGGCATGTGACCACTGCAGCCATTAGATCACCGATTGGTGTTTGGCTGCAGCAGTAACATACCATATACCAGCAAGTCCTTGCTGCAGGTTAACAGACCAGAGCTGCATAAAATGGCTCTGAGGACATAGGACATTACCAAACATACAAGATGACACATCACCACATACCTCTTAAATCCAGTGACGTCTCCCTGATGTAGGTGTTCTCTTTTCTCATCTTCTCTCTTTGGCCCAGAACGCCATGACAAGTTCTTTCAGCCCCATCTTCTCTCTGCAGAGTTTGCCACAAAGACACCTTAGATTACCAACTTTTCTGTTATCCTGCTGCTACCTAAAATACTGTGCCCACTGTTCTCCCCAAATGCTATACTGCAGATATAACAGTGCCATATAGGTAGGACCACATATAGTTACAGTGCTCCCCAAAGTCCCACTGATACTAATAATTCTTTCCCAGAGTGCCCTCATCAGTAATAGTGCCCCAATAGTGATAATGCTCCACAAGTAGCCCTTTTAGCAGTAGTGCCCTCCATATTGTACTAATAATAGTAACACCCCCAATAGTACCCCTGGTAGTAGAAATAATTCCTCATAATAGAAACTATTTTCCCATAGTGTCTCCAGTAGTGCTCCCAGAAATAATAAGGACCTGCTGTAATGGTCCCAGTAATTATAATACCCGTTATAGTGCCCCCAGTAGCTTAAATGGTCCCCTCTAGTGCCCCTAGTAGTTTAGGTAGCCTCCTATAGTACCCCCACTTTAGATAGCTCCATGTAGTGCCCCAAGAATTTAGATAGCCCCCTGTAGTGCCGCCAGTAGTTTAGATAGCCCCCTGTAGTGCCCCCAGTAGTTTAGATAGCACCTGTAGTGCCACGGTAGTTTAAATTGCCCCCTGTAGTTCAGGTAGCCCCCACAGTGCCCCCAGAAGTTAGATAGACCCCTTTAGTTCAGATAGTGCTCTCAGTAGATTAGATAGCCCCATGTAGTGCCCCAGTAGTTTAGATAGCCCCCTGTAGTGCCCCCAGTAGTTTAGATAGCACCTGTAGTGCCCCCAGTAGTTTAAATTGCCCCCTGTAGTTCAGTTAGCCCCCACAGTGCCCCCAGAAGTTAGATAGACCCCTTTAGTTCAGATAGTGCTCTCAGTAGATTAGATAGCCCCATGTAGTGCCCCAGTAGTTTAGATAGCCCCCTGTAGTTCAGATAGTCCCTGTAGTGTCCCAGTAGTTTAGATAGCACCTGTAGTGCCCCCAGTAGTTTAGATAGCACCTGTAGTGCCACGGTAGTTTAAATTGCCCCCTGTAGTTCAGTTAGCCCCCACAGTGCCCCCAGAAGTTAGATAGACCCCTTTAGTTCAGATAGTGCTCTCAGTAATTAGATAGCCCCATGTAGTGCCCCAGTAGTTTAGATAGCCCCCTGTAGTTCAGATAGTCCCTGTAGTGCCACAGTAGTTTAAATAGGCCCCAGAAGTTAGACAGCCCCCATTGTGCCCCCAGAAGTTAGACAGCCCCCATTGTGCCCCCAGAAGTTAGACAGCCCCCAGAAGTTAGACAGCCCCCATTGTGCCCCCAGAAGTTAGACAGCCCCCATTGTGCCCCCAGAAGTTAGACAGCCCCCAGAAGTTAGATAGCCCCCACAGTGCCCCCAGAAGTTAGATAGACCCCTTTAGTTCAGATAGTGCTCTCAGTAATTAGATAGCCCCATGTAGTGCCCCAGTAGTTTAGATAGCCCCCTGTAGTTCAGATAGTCCCTGTAGTGCCACAGTAGTTTAAATAGGCCCCAGAAGTTAGATAGCCCCCATTGTGCCCCCAGAAGTTAGACAGCCCCCATTGTGCCCCCAGAAGTTAGACAGCCCCCATTGTGCCCCCAGAAGTTAGACAGCCCCCATTGTGCCCCCAGAAGTTAGACAGCCCCCAGAAGTTAGACAGCCCCCATTGTGCCCCCAGAAGTTAGACAGCCCCCATTGTGCCCCCAGAAGTTAGATAGCCCCCATTGTGCCCCCAGAAGTTAGATAGCCCCCACTGTGCCCCTAGTAATTATACTGTCCCCTTAATTACCCCAGTAGCTTAAATGCCCCCATACCTTAACTAAATGACAGCAGCACCAGTTCTGCTGCCTGCTACTCACTGTAATGCCCGGGAGACAGAACACTGACGAGGAGTACATTACTTACTAGTACAGGTGTCCCGGGCCCGGCTCCTGCTCCAGCAGTGGCTCCTCATCGGCATCATCTTGATGACATCACAGTCACATGACCGCCTTGGCCGTGCTCGCCCCTCCCCTCTCTCCCCACATGATTTGTACCTGCGGCCGCCCCGCTTGCCTCCTGCGCAGCTGCTGGCCCCGGCCGGGCCCATCTCAGGTAATCCTTGAACTTCTCTTTCTGCGCTGCCTGCACTACGCACGCATGCGCAGTAAGAGACGTCGGGGTTTCGGCCCAAAAATTACGGACGTTGCTTTTTTCTGCCGGACGCTACGGACGGCAGAGAAAAGCAACCATTTCTTGCGGACTGTCCGTAAATTTACGGACGGTTGGCAACCCTGGCTGCCATATTCTGCCCTCCTCCAATTCTCTCTAATATGGATATGGAGCAGGAGACTTAGGACATGAGTTGTGGACCACAACATGAAGCCAGTCCTACCTTCAGCATGCTGCCTGGATTTCCTCTAATAATTTAAGTTATTCCAGTAGTATGTACCCAGCCAGCAGCATTGAGGAGGGCTCGGGTGACTCTACGTCCATCGGCCCACCAAAAAAATTCCCTGTATGGTCTTTGGTCAGTCTGCCCCTGAAAAGATCCAAGCTGCTTTCACTGCATAAGGTTTGTACACAGTGTATGTCAAGTAATCGGAAAAGATACCGCTCATGTTCAAAGCACAAATGATATATGGGGAGGCTTCTTATCGATAATCATTAAGTCTTCCCAACACCCAATGTAAGAAGGCATACAGCACTCAGCATGTTGCCCTTGATACTGAAGACACACGCCAAGATATCTTCTCTTACTTCCCATGGTGAGAGAAGGGTCCTAATGATGTCAGTTCTCCAATTACATTGAAGAGCAGAAAGCAGATCTAATAATCTGTAATCATCTGAGACAGATATGGGTCCACCTCTATCATACTACTATGGCTACTGGGCTTGGGATATATTTCTGTCTGCCTCATGCTGGTTAAAATTGGCACATGCAATTACTGGACAAATTTGTTTGTGCTTTTTAAGGGATTTTAATGTATCTAGGAAAAGTTAAGCATTAGTTTCTCATTGTTAGTGAAACAAACCCAATACATCACATTTTCTCAGTGATCTAAATGCTTTGCCATATACAAAAAAAGGTCTACCAGATGGCTACAAGGAAACCCCAGAAATCAAGTGGAGAAAAACTGATACTAAACATGTAATGATCTCAAAAGAAATAACATTGCCATACTATTACCCTGAAAAACTGCTGGCAAAAACGTTCACCGGCCTGTCTTGTTGTTAAGAGTTATTCTCAATTAAAAAAAATAATAATTAAGAACTCAGAAACGTGCTGGAGTTTTGATCTACACGGCCAGCACCTTCACACAAGATGTAGTGTGCCATGATTGATTTCTCATTCACAATAACTGACTCAGTGATTGATCCTTGTAAAAGGGCTTTACGCACTCAATTTTCCTGCAGCACCTTCATAGATGAAGTTAAGCATTACACACTGCCAATTCATATCAATGGATTATCTATGTAAAACAGGACATGACAGGTTCTCCAGTGACAAAGAGATGGTGTTTGTATCCACTCTTCACTATGACCAAGAGATGCAGGTGCTGAACCGAGGACGCTCACTAGTAACTTAGAATTACCTAATACAGTAAATAAAAAAGGGTTTTCTAAACTGAAAATGCCCTTGGCTGCTTTCATATGGCTGTATATGGTCACATTAGCCACGGTCAAGCCAGGAAATGAGGCTGTCCTATGGACCACATTTCATGGACCACAAACGGCCGTGTGGAAGCAGACTAAATATATGTTGTCTATAAAAAAAAAAGGACTACCACATAAAACCCTTGTCAACCTAATTGGTGGTAAGTAAATACTTTAAAATGTTTGATAGACTGTAAAAGGTTAAATTTGCTAACACCTTCCAACCAGAGTTTAAAATATATGCAGTGAGTACCATTTAGTATTGTAGTTTTATTGCTCTTTTTATATAGTATTTTATATTTTTATATAGTATGGTGTCTGTTTGGATACATGCTGAATATGTGTATATATATATATATATATATATATATATATATATATATATATATATTTACAGAGCTCTCAGGCTAGACACGTGAAAGTATTGTAATTTAACAAGCATAAGAAAAATATAGATTATTTCCAAAGGACAAGAAGCCATTGAAATGACACCAGCCCAGATCATAAAAAGCCTTTTTCTGCATTACTCACGTGAATGTTGTCTGCCAGTTTTCCTGCTCTGATAGGTCTGATATCTTTTTAGCAAGGACAGTCCTCCATGTAACTGAAGCTCTGGCTTCTTCATCTGCTCTACAGGAAATGATGTTCAAAATGTACAAGGCATCGATAATAATAGCATCCCCCAAGCCATTTATATTGAGACACCTGATCAAATAGTGAGCTTTATGGCTTGGATTTTTCCAGGCTCCATTACAAGCTATCCACACACAGTGCACAATATGTATTCATTTGTTCTGTTCTTTCATCCTATTCAGTATCATGGGGACCCTGTAATGTGATGTAGGTATGATCTGTTTACTCGTGATGCATGTATGGTAACACAGATGCCTATAAGACCTGCTATTCTTGTGTTTCTTTTTAACTCTGGATGAGCTTGGAGCAGAGTTATATTAAAGTTTGCATTATTTTATTCAACATGGATACAGGTAAGTCTGCAGATCGGAAAATGTTCCGCCTTGTCATGTGTATGAAGCCTAAATGGTGGCACACAGATTTCCATGATAGAGCTATAGACACTCTGTGTGACGCCATCTGCAATCTCTGTGAGCATAAGGGCTCATGCACATGGCCATTGTTCGGCCGTTCCATGCACTGGGGACCGCAAAATGCACGGGCAACATCTGTGCGGATTCCGCAGACGGATCCAGACCCATTCAACTTGAATTGGTCCGTGATCTATCCGCACCGCATAAAAATTAGAACATATTCTATTTTTTGCATTACGGAGGCACGGAGAGAAACCCCACGGAATGGGATGAATGGGTTCGCATCCGTGATGCAGGGTGCACGCAAATTGTGGACCTGCCGTTTGCAGGCAGCAATATGGGAACAGCTGAGGAATGGCCGTATGCACGAGCCCTAACTCTGTAATATGGCATATGATGAAACATGCCACATTTTTTACAGATTCATTGTGAATCCTATATGAAGGAAGAGGTATACCGAAGTACAATGTGGACCCATAAATTTCTATAGGTGCCATATTACGTATACATACAACATGGATTTGTTATACAACTGCATGAAACCTTAGGGGGTCATGTATTAACCTGAAATACGCCTATATTAGGTGTATTTCAGATGCAGATTGTGCCACAATCTGCAACTTTTCCCTGCTCATGCCAGGTCTAAAAAAGTGGGTTTGGCGTGGGCTGGGAAAGGGCCTACAGGCTCGTCTCAGTCATAATTTTCTACGCCAGTTTTAGGTGTAGAAAATGATCAAAATGTAATCCAGCTAGAAAGCTGTCTTATATTTAGAACTGGCACTGGATGTGACGAAGTTATGCGGAGGCTGGCACCTCCGCGATCCACTGCCAGAGCATGGGCTTTATTAAGACCATTGTCTAAAATGCCGTTCTTAATAAATAACCCCCTTAGTGTCTAAACAGCTTTTTCCCATCCATCTAGCCCCATGTGACACAAGGAATATCATAATACAGGGCGTTGATGGAACTGATTTGAAATCACTATATCTCTGCAATTATGAGCCATTTGCAAAATGGCGACCCCGCAACACAAGAGGGCAGATTTATCATACCTTCACTCCACAATTCTGGCTTGAAAAAATCATAAAATATGGACTTTGCGATTTCTGCTCTCGCACAAAAATTTTGTGACCTTTTGCATTTTTACACTCACTCCAGTTTTGTAATATGGGTGGAAAAGGGGGTGTGGTTAGGTATATTAATGCGTTTCACTCCAGAGTTATCATTCAGACTTTTTAAAAAGTCGCAATCTCACTCCAGGAGAAGGGTGGAGTGAGAAAACTGGAGGAGCTTTTCTAGACAAAAGTGTTATGTTTAACAATAAGACAAATTTATCAAGTAACATGAGACATTTGATAAATGTGGCATAAAGTACTCCAACGCAGACTCAAGCAAAACTGACTTCAAATATTCCCCTCATGATAACTTCCCCCCATGGTGTTTTTTGCGTTCTACAGTTCAGCAAGACTGAATCAGCAGTTGTGGTGCAGCATGCGTTTTTTACAGCACTTTCACAGGCATTGATCCGCCAATGCCAAAGGGCATTCGTCAATGGTACTGATTTGAGGAAACAGGTTGTTAATGTAACGGGAACAGCACAGGGTGACCACATCTTCATAGGAAAATGTAATAAAACTTCTGGGTAACTGTTACATGTTGCCATTGTGAAATATACTGCTTTTATATACATCTTTATGAAACACCCTGTATTAACAAACTTGGTTCCTGACCTAGAACCAAATTACTTGCAGTAGTGTAAAGATGGCCATAGACATATTTTTTTTTGAACGTGTCAGAAAGATATGCAGTTCTGACTTTGGTGCCAGGTTTCAGCAGTGTAATGTGTACGGGAACCACCTGACAGTTCCCCAGCATCCATTTTACAAAATAGGGGGTTTCAAGAATGTACTGTATAGAGATGAGCGAATCATTCAAAATTTGCTTCGCCGAATATTCGCCGAATTTCTGACAAGATTCATATTTAAACGAACTTATTAGTCGAATCTACGTAAAAAAAAATACACGTTTTTTGCGAACATTCCAAATTACATACGTACAGTCTGCTTAGTTAAAATACGCAATACCTAAGCATTAGCGTACAAAAGTGCGTACGAATCCTTAGCGTACTATTGACGTGCGATTGCATCATACACACGAGGCTAGGCTGAGGCGTACAATCTTTAGAGGCAGTCCATATGAACTAAAAAAATAAGGTGCTCACTGCTGCTAGTTATCAATAAGTGAATAATTTACTAAAAACACCGTACAATAAGTGCATAATAGGACACGTTGGAGTACCAGAAAAAAATACACACAATGGGCTAAAGTGCTGAACCATTAAAAACAGTGTAGCTAAAATACAGCAAAGACATAAGTATGCAAACATTTTAGTGCAATCAATTTCACATTTGCAAGCATAAAAGGCTCAGATATACATTTGAGTCTTTCCTTATGGATCCTAGTTGGCATGATAAAACACTGTCTGGAACACATATTCCAAAATTCAATTGTAATCCACATGAGGTTAAATTGTAATGCAAACAGGTAATGTGTAATCCACATGGATAATAGAGAATAGAAGCAAACCTTTTTGGAAAAGGGTGGTCCCAAATAACCTAAGAAGGGGGTAAAAAGGAAAATAGGTGCACTTCGGCGCAACAGGGAAATTTCTGCAAAATGGGGGGAGTCCTGACAGCCATGCCCATCTGGGTGAGAGTCAAACAGGGGCAACACAAACTCCAGTGCCCTCTTCTTCCTGAAGTTGGACTTGACTGGGTCCGGGTGGTGGTGGTTCCAGAAAGGTTGCATCTAGGAAAGAAGCTTCCCCGGCTGCTGCTGGCTTCATCTTCCACGGCAGCTGGTATTGGTGGACTACCGTGGATTGGAAGGTGAACGATAACCTGGTCAGCTGACCCAGCTGTAAGGACTGTGGTTGTGGTGGTGGTGCTGGCATTCCAGGAATCAGAGGCTCTGGCTGAGGCTGCGGCTTTTCCCTGAACCGCAGGATGCCATCTGGGAACTCCTGCAGGCAGCGCAAGCGTCCTGGACCTGGTGGTTCATCTGGCCACACTTCTGGTTTCGTTGTAAGCACCAGAGGCTTTGAAAGGAGGGTACTCCACCTGATCCCCCACGTACAGGCTATGCCGATGTTGTGGCAAGTACAGCCGTTTCACCGACCTTAGGCCCACAAAATACTCCTTTCCATCCTCATCATCCTGCAGGAAGCCAGACCCTCTCCCAACGGAAAACCAAATCACAGTTCCCTTTTCCGTTCCAATGAAGGATCTCCTGGCCTAGGGTGGTCGAGTACCTGTATGACCCAGTCCTCCACTGCGGTATGACCCAGTCCTCCACTGTGCATGGGCCGTCACAGGTGGTGGAACAATTGGGTTCTGGTGTATTTAAGGAGTGGATCTCCTCCTGGGCAGCGAAGTGAACGCTCCAGCCGCCTCTGCCGCATGAGCCAAAGCAGACGTTCCAGCCACACGAGCCAAAGCAGACGTTCCAACCACAGGAGCCAAAGCAGACGTTCCAACCACAGGAGCCAAAGCAGACGTTCCAGCAACAGGAGCCAAAGCAGACGTTCCAGCCACAGGAGCCAAAGCAGACGCTCCAGCCGCCTCACCAATCGCAGCAACAGCAACCTCAGCAGGTGGTAAGGAACACACAGGCACTGAAGCTGGATTTCTCTGGCAGACTTGTGACACCCTGATGTCTTGAGCGGGTGGTGGTTCAGGTAAGTCGTCTCCAAAATACATCTCGTTCCAATTTGGACGCAGCTGTTTTTTAGCCATGATGCTTGCCTCTTGCTCAGCGCTAGTCTAAACTGGTTCAGACTTCAGAGGAGGGTGGAGCATTGAGGGAGGAGTCTTCACTCCCTAAACGTGCAAAACAGTTAGATCTCCGTGGGCCGTGCTGGTTTTTTCCAGTTCGGAGGGGGGCGCATCTTCACTCTCCCGCTCTTGCGTGGGTGTATCGTCATTGACCCGCCTCACGCAGAATGCGTACGTTTCTTACGTTTCATACGTATCGTTAGCGTGTAAAATTTTGCGAAGATTTACAAATAATACGAAGCCAATCCAAAGAAATTCAGTTTCACTTCACGGCTGAAAATTTCCAAGATTATATACGAATCGGCGAATAGATTCACTCATCTCTAGTACTGTATGTAGATAGAATTACCTATGGTTCTGAAAATGTTCATATAAAGTAAACCTGTCGCCACAGGCAGAATTTTACATGAAAGATAAAATATGAATTCAGGATTGAGAAGTAAATATGATTCATGTCATCGTAATAAAACATCCATTCTAGTACAGTACTTACTTGGGTGAAAGGTTAAACCTTCTGTTTTCCAGTAATTCGCTATATGTCGTAAGTCTGACTACCTTGACACATTCAGGAGTTTCACACCCACTTTGTGTTATCTTCTAATTTAAAGATATTCTGGGCAGAAAAAACATAACAACTAAAAACTGGTGCTGCAACTACACTATCGGACAACAGGTGGAGATACAACATCTGATCGCTCTTTACTGATAGATCCACACAATGACTATATAACATCTACTGTACTGCGTGTTCAGCTGACGCAGTATATTTTCCCTTTTTTGTGACAGAAAGTCAGTTCCATCCTGAATGCCGCTGTTTTGTCAGTAATCACATAGACTTGAAATTCAGTCACATAATTATTTTCAACAAATGCGTTGTATGTGAATATATAATTACACATTTAAAAAGTCTTCTGACCCTTTACTTTTTCACATTTTGTTATGTTGCAGCCTTGTGCTAAAAAAAAAAAAAAAATTGCATTGACATAAGTATTCAGATCCTTTACTCAATACTTAGTTGAAGCACATTTGGCAGCAATTACAGCCTCCAGTCTTCTTGAGTATGATGCCGTAAGGTTTGCACACCTGGATTTGGGGATTTGATGCCATTCTCCTCTGCAGATCTTCTCAAGTTCTGTCAGATTGGATGGTGATTGTTGGTGGACAGTCATTTTCGGGGCTCTCCAGAGATGTTTTATTGGGTTCAAGTCAGGGCTCTGACTGTCCCTAAACCACTCCTGTGTAATCTTGCCAGTGTGTATTGTTGGCCCAGTCTGAGGTCCAGAGCACTCTGGATCAGGTTTTTATTCAGAATATTTCTGTACTTTGCTCCATTTAGCATTCTCTCAAGTCTGATCAGTCTGCCTGTCCCAGCCACTAAAAACAACCGCACAGCATGATGCACCCACCACTATGTGGTGATGGCATAGGGCAGTTGATCAGCAGTGCCTGGTTTCCCCCAGACATGATGCTTAGAACTGCGGAAAAAAAGTTTAATCTTGGTTTCATCAGACCAGAGTTTCTCATAGTCTAAGAGTCCTTTAGGTGATATTTTGAAAACTCCAGGGAGGCTTTCATATGTCTTTTACTAAGGGAAAGCTTATTTCTGGCCACTGCCATAAAGCTTGGTGGAGTGCTGCAGTGATGGTTGACCTTCTGAAAGTTTCTCCCATCTGCACGCAGGATCTTTGGAGCTCAGCAGGAGTGACCATTGGGCTCTTAGTCACCTCTCTTACCAAGGCCCTTTAGAGGTAAATTTAAAGTGTCATAGCAAAGTATCTGAAATAGAGAGTTAATTGATTCTAAGCCAGACTTATTCACTTGTGTAGGGCTGTCCCCACAGGTGTAGAAGCGCCCAACAGCCGTATGATTGACAGGACAGGACATCCCGCCTGGCTCTGTCAGTCTCCTGCCTGTGTCGCTGCCAAAGCTAAAATGTGCCTTTGGGAGCAGTTACTGTGCACAAGCTGCTACATGGAAGCATAGTGGCATGTGCGCAGTAGCTGTTCCCGAAGATGAATTTGAGCTTTGGCAGCACCACAGCAGCAATCAGGATCGTCGTCCTCATGGAGATGAAGCAACTTGTATGGGTGTCAATTCTGCGTGGCCAGTATCTGCTCGATGGTGGTTTGACTCATCCTTTGACAGACGCCAGGTGGTACTATGTGGGCTCTTGCTAAAGGACGCCAGGACAGGCATTGTTGTAGCTTCGTCTGGCAGTTTTATTACGTCCACTTTTTGGCAGGTCCGACATAAAACCTGTTTGAAGAAATCTGGCAAGCAATTGGCCAACTGTGCCATGTCAGATGCGTGGTCTGTTAGGGTGCGGAGCATTGAAATCTGATGCAATAACTAGGATACTGTGCTCCACTGAGATGTGCACAATCTCTATCCTCCTCACATGTTAATCTCGCAACCATATCTGTCTGTAACAAAGATTGTTAACAAAGAAAATTCTTAATATCTTTGGCAGGAATAAGAAAGTCACATTTAAACACAGATTCTTCTTTAAATTCTCTACCAGATACATATGTCACGTGCATCCCATTTGAAAATACAGAGTAAGTTCCAAGATGGCAGCTTTCAAAATGGCTACTGTGTTGGACATCGCCCCTCACAAATTTGCCCCCTTCTACTTACCAACATGCAACAAACTGAATGGTGTTCCCAACTACAGTTTTCTATTTATTTAGGCGTCTCCATAGTTTTGGACCACCGTGTTGTTTTAGCCCCTAATTTGCCAATAAACTGCTGTATGGGCACACTGCTGGGTTTAGAAGAGAAAGAGCACATGTAAATTTGAGGCCTAGTTTGATGGTTTATGCAGCATTGGCTGATAACTGCAGAGGCAGAAACAGAAATAAAAAAGAACCCCCAAGAAGTGACCTAACTTTAAAACCACATACCTAACAGAATTTACTAAGGGGTGTAGTCAGGGCTACATTTAGAGGTAAATAACCTCATCACAAAACACGGTAAAACTAAGTGTGGTTTTGAACAACTTTTTTGATGCAATTTTGACTGTGTGGTTAAAAACATCTCATCTAAATATATCCTTACACAGCTGCCAGTAAAATATTAACCTAATGTACAAGTCTGGAGGCATCTCCATCAATAAATGGTACATGCTATGCTTAAAAATCATTAAAAAAAAATCATAGAATGCACAGTCCAGCTCTGATTTTCCTCTCAAGATTCATTCACTCAAGTCAGTAGGTCAGCAAGAAAAATAGACAGGACACTCTTGCCAGGTATATGACTTCCTTTACTGTGTGGCCACTATATTTATTTTGTTTTTAATTATACTAAGGAACTTTGCTGCTTTGGTGTCAGTGTTCAGATTATGGAATGTCAGCTGTGAGACAGGCAGAAAAATTCTGCTAGTTGGCTATGTACATATGAGTCATATACTGGCTTCACCCTTCTCGTCATCTGACTGCTCTGATGTCTCCTTATCACTTACTTTTGTCAATTGTATGTTATGGTTCGTCTGGCCAGGGACGTCCAGTTGCCGGGGGACCCAGCGCTGGTGGACAGCCAGTTCAGACATTGGAGCCCTGGGCCAATGAGATGGTGTGTCGGGGCTCCAGAGCATCAGGACATGCTGCCAGCAGGTCCACCCAACGTGCAGGGATGTCGGTGTGAGCTGCTGTCTCCTTAGCATAAAAGTCCGACACCTGCATTTACAAGTGCCAGTGAATTTCTTGTTCACTGTTGTACCCTGTTATACGGAAGACTCCTTTGGCTTTGGTTTTTTGGTTATTTTGGCTTTTGGTGATTTAATATTGTATTCATTCTGGTTCTGACCTTTTGGAGTGTTTGGCATTTTTGTACTTCATTGTCCAACTGGCATGTGACCCTTTACCATATGACTACTCTTTGTGTTTGTATGTTTGTTGTTCCCTGTTTGTGTGTCACCCTCACACATATCACAGTGTAGGTATGTTGTCCAGTTGTGGGGTCACTGCCTAGGGCAGTGGTGGCAAAACTATGGCATGGGTGCCAGAGGCGGCACTCAGAGCACTCTCTGTGGGTACCCTCACCCTGGAAAAAGTCTATGGTGTACCAATATGCCTTAGACATTTCCTGCCATTCATCAGCGAAGGGTGTGCTATGAACAGCACTGGCAGCGCATTGAATGTAGGCAGGCTATTATAGCTGAATGATAAAGTACATGGAAGATATACTGTATTGGACTGTAGTATTCAGGTTAAATTGCCGTGCTGGCACTTATGATAAATAAGTGGGTTTTGGGTTGCAGTTTGGGCACTCAGTTTGTAAAAGGTTCGCCATCACTGGCCTAGGGTGACCGATCAGTATGCATTGATAATGGGTCTGGCAAGTTTTAGGGCTGCACTATCCCTGTTTGTGTGTGATGGTAGTCGCATTATCCTGACAGTGCAGCACCAAGAAAGGGAATTTAACCCTTACACTGCCTGCTTGAGGAGATTACTGTTACATTAGCTGTAGGTAAGCAGTGTGAGGGTTAAATCTTCTGACGTAGCTACAATAAACAAAATTAGTAATAAAGAGACATGCCAATGCACTGAGCAGGAGTCAACATAAATCATTAGTTTTCTCTGTTAAGTGCCACCCCCTTCCTGACGCCCTAGGCACGGGCCCTCATGTGCCTTGTTATAAATGTGGCAGTGGCTGTAGTGAACATTTTGACCACACAGGAGTTTTGAAAAATCAATGCACAGTAGATGGTGAAAAGTAAAAATTGCAATTTTTTTCACAGATATGTAATTTCAGTGCCCAGTATGTTATGCTCAGCTTGTGCCAGAGTGAACAGTATGCCCCCTTATTATCATGCTGTGCGTCCTGGTTTTAAAAACACTCTACATTTAATCTTTTGCTTGGACGTATGAAAGACGTATAACAGAGCATCTTTGGGGCCCAATGTTGTGATTTACACAGCTTGTGCCAACAATTGCAAAGGCTCTCTCAAGGTATTTAAGGGTATAGTGTGCATTTTGACCCTAAATAGATTTTAGAAATGAATACGCAGCCGATGTGCAAAATGATAATTGCAATTTCTCCACAGATATGACATTTCAGTGCCCGATATGATGTACTCAGCTTGCACACTTTAAATTGTTTTGCAGGTTCTACTGAGTATGGAAATACCTTAAATATGAATGTAAATTGCTGTATGGGCACATAGCAGGGCTCCTAAAGGAAGGAGAGCCATTTGGCTTTTGGAGTATGGACTTTACTGGAATGGTTTTAAGGTGCCATGTTACATTTTTATATTTGCTGAGCCCCTGAGGTACTAGTACAATGTAAATCCCTTATAAGTGACCTAGTTTTGGAAACTACACTCCTTAAGCATTTTGACTCCACAGGTAGTTTGCAGGAATAATGTGCAACAGACTGTGCAAAAGTGAAAAAAGCAAATTTTCTATATTTCAATGCCCAATATCTTGCACGATCACAGACTAACACCACTTAAATTGTTAAGTGGGCTATACTGAGTACAGAAATGTGGATGTGAACTGCTGTTTGGGTCCGCTGCAGGGTTCCCAAGGGAAAGACCACCTTCTGGCTTTTGCAGTGTAGAGTCTTATGGATTGATTTACAGGTGCCATGCTGCATTCAAAGTGCCTCTGAGATACCAGTACAGCCATTTTCTGAGAACTATATGTTGTTTATTTCATTCTTGACAGAGCTGTGGCATTATTTTCAGGTACTGACTACTTTTTAGTTATTTTTGGGAAGCAGGATAAACAACAAACAGCAATTCCACCATTGTTTTTTGGGGGGATTTTGTTGTTATGACATTCACCATGACTCTACTCCTAGAAGCTCTGCTCTCTCTGCAGCTGTCACACCCTCTCTACTTTGATTGACAGGTGTGATCACATTTACATGGCCTGGCTCTGTCAATCAAAGTGGAGAGAATGCGGCCATTTAAAAGAGAGCAGAGCCTTTAGGTGTAATGGTAACACCCCCATTGCTCCTACAGGATCAATTGAATATATTAAAAATTTATTTTTGTTAGCAGTGCGGGCACATATGAACATGGGACCAATACAGATGCTCCAGCTGCCAAGTGCGCATGTAACAGGTCAGCCAGTTTCATAGGTGCAAAGCTGCTGACAGATGTCCTTTAATATACATTCAAATTGAAACTTCCCCACCTGTAGTTTCCATATAGCAAGGAAGACTGTAATGCATTGAGAACATGTTTATGTGGCATCTCGATAGACACCAGCATTGCACTTTTATAATTACTCATACTTGCAGAACGACTTTTAAAATCCATTTCTCTGCCTTGCAACGCCTCTCCTCCAGACATGTACAAGGCAGGGCTGCAAAGTTATTGCACAACAAACAGAAGATTAACATTAATCCTGTTAGCATTCAGCATGATGTTACGTGGCATGAGCATAAAGACTGGGGGAATCAAACAAAATTTGGTTATTTGAAAGCACTGATTGCAGAGACAACATCCAGGTAAGTAAGATTCATTCCACTATGGAGTTATTACTGGTTGCTATTGAAATACACGGTAAAGACCACTATATTGCCCTAAGTTTTTGCTGCGATTTGTACAAAACGTCTGAATAAAATGCCATAAAACCAGCAGATGAATATTCTCTTGGGATCATATTACTAATGTATAAAATCATTTAATATTAGTATACTGATTAACTAGGGTATTTGGTGGCAACCCTTTCAAGACTATATGCTCATGATTATACAAGGGATGTTTCAGCTAATCAAAAATACTTTGCAGAGGGCAGGGGCAGACTGGCGACAGACCCTTCAGGGAAATTTCCTGTTGGATCACCCCTCTTCACAGCTGCCAGCAGGGTATAAAACAATCTGATGCTCTCAGCATTAAAGTGATTCTCTCACTTCAGTAAGTTGCATTTATTATGTATAGAAAGTTAATACAAGGCACTTACTAATGTATTGTTAATATCCATATTGTCTCCTTTGCTGCCTGGATTCATCACATTCCATCATATTATAAACTGCTCATTTCCATGGTTACAACCACCTTGCAATCCAGCAGTGGTGGTTGTGCTTGCACACTATAGGAAAAAAAAGTTTGCGCTCTCTGGTGACCGGGATCGTAGGAGTGCACATAGGCCAGTGCTTTTTCCTATAGTGTCCACGCAAGACCACTGCTGCTGGATTGCAAGGTGGTCGTAACCATGGAAACGAGCGGTGTATAATATGATGGAAAAATGAATCCAGCCAGCGAAGGAGGCAATATGGACAATCACAATACATTAGTAAATGGCTTGCATTAACTTCCTTTAGGTGCTAAATGCTATTTGTTGAAGTGAGACAACCCCTTTAATTACTACTAAAAGCATCAGGTACTTATATACCTAGCAGGCGGCCATAGGTCACCTTCCGAATTCAACCATAATGCCATCATCAGGACAGCGATACAGTTAAATATTGTGGAGGGGGCAGCAGTATTTTTTCTGCACTCTGGTATTTCGTTTTGCTAAGGGAGGGGGGGATATTTTGTGTGGCTCTAAGATATTGCTGTCCCTGGCTACTTATGTTGTCCCGCCTTCTGTCAACTTGCATCCGCCTACAACATGGGGCCTTTTTTAGTTTCACAGGGCCAGTTTAATACAGCATACCCCCTTGGCAGAGGCGTAGCTAGAGGTTCAGCACAGGGGGGGCGAAACATCCTTGAGTGGGCCCCCCACTTGGCTTCCCAAACGCACGTTTCCAACTTCACAGGCACATACTACTAGTTGTGGTTATAATATTGTATTAGAAAGATGACTATATAAACTGCTAGATCATCTATGCTGTTAAGTACAGTACAATAGACTTTCTACCTACCCTACTCTAAATACTCTACCATATAATGCAGTAAAATATAGGAGTAATAGGATTAAAAAACAACGGGACTCCTATGTTAAAGGAAACCTGTCCCCAGTTTTTACATCACTAAACTAACAGTCCCTTGCCCCCATCAGACCTCAGATCATCAGAATGTGCCCCCATCAGACCTCAGATCAGTGTATTGTGCCCCATCAGACCTCAGATCAGCGTACTGTGCCCCCATCAGACCTCAGATCAGCAGAATGTGCCCCCATCAGACTTCAGATCATCAGAATGTGCCCCCATCAGACCTCAGATCAGTGTATTGTGCCCCATCAGACCTCAGATCAGCGTACTGTGCCCCCATCAGACCTCAGATCAGCGTATTGTGCCCCATCAGACCTCAGATCAGCAGAATGTGCCCCCATCAGACCTCAGATCAGCGTATTGTGCCCCATCAGACCCCAGATCAGCGTACTGTGCCCCCATCAGACCTCAGATCAGCAGAATGTGCCCCCATCAGACCTCAGATCATCAGAATGTGCCCCCATCAGACCTCAGATCAGTGTATTGTGCCCCATCAGACCTCAGATCAGCGTACTGTGCCCCCATCAGACCTCAGATCAGCGTATTGTGCCCCATCAGACCTCAGATCAGCAGAATGTGCCCCCATCAGACCTCAGATCAGCGTATTGTGCCCCATCAGACCCCAGATTTTGCCCCCATCAGACCTCACATCAGCCTACTTTGCCCCCATCAGACCTCACATCAGCGTATTGTGCCCCATCAGACCCCAGATCAGCCTATTGTACCCCATCAGACCTCAGATAAGCAGAATGTGCCCCCATTAGTCCTCACATCAGCCTACTGTGCCCCCATCAGACCTCAGATCAGCGTATTGTGCCCCCATCAGACCTCAGATCAACAGAATGTGCCCCCATCAGACCTCAGATCAGCCTACTGTGCCCCCATCAGACCTCAGATCAGCGTATTGTGCCCCCATCAGACCTCAGATCAGCATATTGTGCCCCCATCAGACCTCAGATCAGCAGAATGTGCCCCCATCAGACCTCAGATCAGCATATTGTGCCCCATCAGACCTCAGATCAGCGTACTGTGCCCCCATCAGACCTCAGATCAGCGTATTGTGCCCCATCAGACCTCAGATCAGCGTATTGTGCCCCATCAGACCTCAGATCAGCATATTGTGCCCCCATCAGACCTCAGATCAGCAGAATGTGCCCCCATCAGACCTCACATCAGCCTACTGTGCCCCCATCAGACCTCAGATCAGCGTATTGTGCCCCCCACCAGACCTCAGATCAGCGTATTGTGCCCCCATCAGACCTCAGATCAGCGTATTGTGCCCCCATCAGACCTCAGACCAGCTTATTGTGCCCCATCAGACCTCAGACCAGCATATTGTGCCCCCATCAGACCTCAGATCAGCGTATTGTGCCCCCATCAGACCTCAGATCAGCGTATTGTGCCCCCCATCAGACCTCAGACCAGCTTATTGTGCCCCATCAGACCTCAGACCAGCGTATTGTGCCCCCATCAGACCTCAGATCAGCGTATTGTGCCCCCATCAGATCTCAGATCAGCGTATTGTGCCCCCATCAGACCTCGGATCAGCCTACTGTGCCCCCATCAGACCTCAGATCAGCGTATTGTGCCCCATCAGACCTCAGATCAGCATATTGTGCCCCCATCAGACCTCAGATCAGCAGAATGTGCCCCCATCAGACCTCACATCAGCCTACTGTGCCCCCATCAGACCTCAGATCAGCGTATTGTGCCCCCCACCAGACCTCAGATCAGCGTATTGTGCCCCCATCAGACCTCAGATCAGCGTATTGTGCCCCCATCAGACCTCAGATCAGCGTATTGTGCCCCCATCAGACCTCAGACCAGCTTATTGTGCCCCATCAGACCTCAGATCAGCGTATTGTGCCCCCATCAGACCTCAGATCAGCGTATTGTGCCCCCATCAGACCTCAGACCAGCTTATTGTGCCCCATCAGACCTCAGACCAGCATATTGTGCCCCCATCAGACCTCAGATCAGCGTATTGTGCCCCCATCAGACCTCAGATCAGCGTATTGTGCCCCCATCAGACCTCAGACCAGCTTATTGTGCCCCATCAGACCTCAGACCAGCGTATTGTGCCCCCATCAGACCTCAGATCAGCGTATTGTGCCCCCATCAGATCTCAGATCAGCGTATTGTGCCCCCATCAGACCTCGGATCAGCCTACTGTGCCCCCATCAGACCTCAGATCAGCGTATTGTGCCCCATCAGACCTCAGATCAGCATATTGTGCCCCCATCAGACCTCAGATCAGCAGAATGTGCCCCCATCAGACCTCACATCAGCCTACTGTGCCCCCATCAGACCTCAGATCAGCGTATTGTGCCCCCCACCAGACCTCAGATCAGCGTATTGTGCCCCCATCAGACCTCAGATCAGCGTATTGTGCCCCCATCAGACCTCAGATCAGCGTATTGTGCCCCCATCAGACCTCAGACCAGCTTATTGTGCCCCATCAGACCTCAGATCAGCGTATTGTGCCCCCATCAGACCTCAGATCAGCCCACCCAGCCACATAGGATTAAAATAAAAAACCTTTCTTACCTGTTCTGCGCTGTGGCTGCCCTCCGGTCCGCACTCCGCTCTCTTCCCTGGCCCGCGCACTGCATGCAGCGTCAGGTCATAGTGCGCGCCGCCAGGGAAGAGAGCAGAGCGCGGACAGGAGGGCAGCCGCAGCGCAGAACAGGTAAGTAAGGTTTTTTATTTTAATCCTATGTGGCTGGGTGGGCTGATCTGAGGTCTGATGGGGGTCCCTAAATACAAGTGAGCGCTTCCATAATGGAAGCGCTCACTTGTATTCGCCTGATAGTAGGCAAGGTCATCCTTGCTGGGCCCCCCTGAGTCACTGGGCCCGGAGCCGTCGCCCCCCCCCCTGCCCCCCCGGTAGCTACGCCACTGCCCCTTGGCTAATGTCCATGACTGTCGGAAATGCCGGTCACTGACATTTAACACTTTAGATGCCGTGGTCAATCCTGACCACGGCATCTGAGTGCTCTAAATACTGGAAGCGCATGCTTCCGGTAATGCTCCAGCTCCCCTGTGCGGTGATTGGAGGAGCAGGAGCTTGTGTGCAGCAGCCCCTTTCATAGTGAATGACAGGAGGCTGCTGCTCAGTATTTCCTATGGAGCCCTTTGCCTGTAGCAGGGCTCCATAGGAAACTAGTAATTTTCTCATAGGCTACAATACTAATGCATTGGAGTCTATGAGAATAGCAATCTATAGATTGCTTGTTATATTTAAAAGTGTATATATATATATATATATATATATTATAAATATAAAAAGTGTTAAAAAAAAATAAAATAAAGCTAAAAAAATATAATATTTAAAAATTACAATCACCCCTCCTTTCCCCAAAATAAAAATAAAAGAGTAAAAAAAAAAAAAAAAACACCTTATGGGTATCGCCATGTGTAAAAACACCCATACTATAAAAATATGTTCCCCATACATACGGCAAATGTACAAAAAATGCCAAAATCACTGATTCGCCATTTTTGGTCACGTCATTTCTCACAATTAAATAAAAAAGTGATAAAAATGAAATAAAAAGGGATCAAAAGTCATACACACCCCAGATTGGTATCAATGAAAAGTACAGAATGTTCCCAAAAAAATGAGTCCTTATACAGCTCTGTGCACATAATTACAAAAAAGTTATAGTGGTCAAAATATGGCAACGAAAAAATAAAACTGATAACTTAAATTATTTTATCAGTATCAAAACGCAAGAAAAACTAAACATATAATGTATTCCTGGATTTCTATTCACCTGTAGAATAAAAGTAACTGGTCAATTTTATCACATATCGAACATCGTAAATAAAAAATCTGTAAAACTGTGGTGGAATTGCTGTTTTTTTCCAATCTCACCCCATTTGGAATTTTATTCCTGCTTCCCACTACAAAATATGTTGTTGAAAAGTACAAAAAACAAGCCCTCCTATGGCTATGTGAACTGAAAAATAAAAAAGTTATGGCTCTGGGAAGGCAGGGAGAGCAAAACGCAATGTGTGACTACACCCTAAATATAGTAATATATATTAGTCTGCCAAATAGGTGACAAAAATTTGGGCATGTTGGATTTCTGGCCGTTGATTACTACCCTACCCTTTTCCTTTTAAAGTAAATTTGCACAGGCAGCCAAACATGCATGCTTATGGTGGGGCCCTGCCTGCAGCTTTGACCACTAGTTCTGACATACAGTGCACCCAGAGCTCGTGTCAAAGCTTGGCCCTAATTCTATGGTTGATCTGCATGCGGACGGTGGACCGTATCTGTTCACACAAAGGAGTAACTATGTGACTGTTAGCGGGATGGGTTTTGGGATTACCAGTTGGTTAGAATGCCAGCGGCATTAGGGGAAGGAGTGTATCGTGAGGCAGAAGGATTAAGAAAGTGATTCAGCAGGATTTTCAAGGTCACCGCCTTTTCGGCAAAGAATGCTGGCAGGGCCCCATTGTTCTTCACATATTTTTTTAGGATTCTGCACAAACTCTTTAACGTAAAAATGTGATTTAAATATAGGATCATTTTCTGATGACACATTCACTTTAAAGGTCGTCTCCAATCTGGTCATTTATGGCATATCTGCAGGATAGCAGGGATTTTTTCCTATGTATTGAACACAGACCCATCGAGTGCAGACAGTAATGGAGATGGCGCCAGTCTTAGGGTCAGGGAGACTGTGGAATACCATGCCTGCACAGAGGGAGCCACTAAGTAACAGAGAAGTTGTAAGGTCCCTTTCACATGGGCGAGTTTTCAGCGCTGCACTGAATCCTGACCCATTCATTTCAATGGGGCTTTTCACATCGGCAAATTTTTTCACGCCTGAGTTCGCCGTTGCGTGCAAATCGCAGCATGTTCTATATTCTGCGTTTTGCACGCAGCCCTGGCCCCATTGAAGTGAATGGGGCTGCGTGAAAATCGCATTGCATCCGCACACAAGTGCAGGTGCATTGCATTTTTAACACATGGTTGCTTAGAGATGTTGTTTGTAAACATTCCGTTTTTTATCACGCGCGTGCGAAATGCATCCATACGCATCGCACCCGCACGGAAAAAACTGAACGAACGTACGCAATCGCAGTTTTGACTGCGATTGTGTGCGGATTGGTGCGAGTTTTCCACAACGCACTCTGAGCGCATCCGGACTGAGTCCGCATCGCTCGTGTGAAAGGGGCCTAAGAGCTACTTATCGGCGCATGCGCAGCGGGAGAGCTGAATGCTGGAATGATTATCTCGTGTATATACCAGGGTTGCCAACCGTCCAGAAATTTCTGGACAGTCAGTAAAAATGGGCAACTTTTTTCCTGTGTCCATGAAAAAAAATAGATGTGTCCGTGATTTTTTTGAGGCTGGTGGTACTTCACTAGATTATTTTGGTGATAATTATCATCATTTTACATCTGACAGTAAATGCTGGTGATGATGTGTTATCAGTATGTTGAGCTATAGACATGTATTACATAGAATATTTATCAATTATTATGGTTTTCCAATTTGTTAGTAAAAAATGTTGGTTGTCCATGAAAATACAATCTTCAGACCAATGTGTATTGAATGGAATTTGCTTGAGAATGAATCAGTTATGATTGGAAATGTCATTGTGAATAGCAGACCACAGATTTATTGCTTGCGGTTTTTCTATTGCGTTTGTCATTTATAAAGATACTATTATACTTATGTATGTAATGCAATGTGTAGTGCTCTATACATCTTCATTAACCCCTGGGGGTTGCTTTTTGATACTATTAAACCATTAGACTGTAGTAAATATTGCTCTCAAGTCTCAACAGGCTTTCACCATTTGCAGGACATCTGACTTTAGATTCCGAGGTGACTTGAGTTTCTTGGCTCCGTGAATGAGAGGAATGAATCATCATTTGTACATTGCATGTGGAAAGCAAAGTTAACACGAGGTTCTGCCATCAGACTTCAAAAACTGAACTGCCCTTCAAAAGTGAGGCCATCCACGTCATTGATCAGGTGATATGATTGAATACGGCCAGCAGTAGTGAACAGCTAAGCCCAAAAATAGCAATAATATACAAGTAAGTTATTGGTAATCATGTTCCGATATCGCACTTTATGACTTCCAGCGACTGATGGGTATTTGCCAACATCTGTCAAGTTGGCACAAGTGTATGGCACTAATCACCTGTATTAAACTCTTACGGTAGAACTTGTCTTAGTTATGTCAAGCAAACTGATGGGAATCAACTTATATCTAGGCGAGGTTCAGAGACACACTAATCAGCCATACCATTGCCTACTATTATGTAGGTTTGCCATGTGCTGCCAAGGCCACTCCTAATACCATTTTTCCAAGTAAGCAACGTACATGCACCCAGGCATCCACATGTGGATGTAAAAGAAAACGTGATCTATCAGACCAGGCTACTATCTTCTTTAGCTCTATGGTCCAGTTCTCATAACATGTGCCTATTAGAGGTAGACAAGGGTCAACATGAGCACTTTTACAGATCTGCGTCTACTTAGTCTCATACGCATCAATCTGTGATGCACTATGGGGGTCATTTACTAAGCCGAAATACCCCTAAATTAGGCGTATTTCAGGCACAGATGTCGGTGCTGTTATCTGTGACTTCTCTCCGCTCACGCCAGCTAGGAAGCTGTCTTACATTTAGAACTGGCACTGGACGCGCCAAAGTTATGTAGAGGCTTGCTCCTCTTCATAGCTTTGGTGGAACCACCGCCAGCTATGGGGCTTTATTGAGACCAGGCTCTAAAACGTCGGTCTTAATAAATGTGCCCCTATGTGTTCTGACACCTTTCTACGACAACCAACTTTAAAGGAGTACTCCCATCTTCGCACTGTATGTGGCTAACAGACTTGGCCAGGGTTATAGAAATAAATAGAAAAATCCCATAGAAATGTTATGGAGCTACACTGTGTCTGTAGCGTCAGAGTAAAGGGTTTTCTGGCCTTTAGTGAAAATGCTCCTGTGTGCTGATCTGTGGAAAGAAGATTGTCTGTCGTGCTGCTGATTCCACCATCTCTGCAGTGCTCACGTGACCGCAGGGCGACTTGCGGGCAGGGGCGTAGCTAAAGGCTCATGGGCCCTGGTGCAAGAGTTCAGTTTGCCCCCCCCCCCTCAGTGCTGGTGCACCTAGCTTTTCTGCCGGCCAAGTCAAAAATTGACACCCCCCCCCATGCCAAATTCTCACCCTAACCTTTTCCCTCCTAACATTACGTATATCACTACAGAACATACAGGGTAAGGCTACATTCACACGACAGTTGCTTTTGCGGCCTCCGATCTGCATATTTTGCGGCTCAGATGCGGACCCATTCACTTAAATGAGCACTGTGTGCTGTCCGCATCTGTATGTCCATTCCTATTTTTGTCCATTTGCGGACAAGGATAGGCATTGTTACAGTGGATCTGCAAAAAAAACGGATGCCATACGGAACATCATCCTTTTTTGCGGATCCGTAATTTGCAGACTGCAAAACACAACGTTCGTGTGAATGTAACTTAATACAGCCCCATACCTCTTACATTCAGTATAATACAGCGCCCAATACCTCTTACATCCAGTATAATACAGCCCCATACCTCTTACATCCAGTATAATACAGCGCCCCATACCTCTTACATCCAGTATAATACAGCGCCCAATACCTTTTACATCCAGTATAATACAGCCCCATACCTCTTACATCCAGTATAATACAGCGCCCCATACCTCTTACATCCAGTATAATACAGCGCCCCATACCTCTTACATCCAGTATAATACAGCGCCTCATACCTCTTACATCCAGTATAATACAGCGCCCCATACCTCTTACATCCAGTATAATACAGCGCCCCATACCTCTTACATCCAGTATAATACAGCGCCCCATACCTCTTACATCCAGTATAATACAGCGCCTCATACCTCTTACATCCAGTATAATACAGCCCCATACCTCTTACATCCAGTATAATACAGCGCCCCATACCTCTTACATCCAGTATAATACAGCGCCCCATACCTCTTACATCCAGTATAATACAGCGCCCCATACCTCTTACATCCAGTATAATACAGCGCCCCATACCTCTTACATCCAGTATAATACAGCGCCTCATACCTCTTACATCCAGTATAATACAGCGCCTCATACCTCTTACATCCAGTATAATACAGCGCCTCATACCTCTTACATCCAGTATAATACAGCGCCCCATACCTCGTACATTCAGTATAATACAGCGCCCCATACCTCTTACATCCAGTATAATACAGCGCCTCATACCTCTTACATCCAGTATAATACAGCGCCCCATACCTCTTACATCCAGTATAATACAGCGCCCCATACCTCGTACATCCAGTATAATACAGCGCCCCATACCTCTTACATCCAGTATAATACAGCGCCCCATACCTCGTACATCCAGTATAATACAGCGCCTCATACCTCTTACATCCAGTATAATACAGCACCCCATACCTCTTACATCCAGTATAATACAGCGCCTCATACCTCTTACATCCAGTATAATACAGCGCCCCATACCTCGTACATCCTGTATATTACAGCGCCTCATACCTCTTACATCCAGTATAATACAGCACCCCATACCTCGTACATCCAGTATAATACAGTGCCTCAAACCTCTTGCATCCAGTATAATACAGCGCCCCATACCTCTTACATCCAGTATAATACAGCGCTCCATACTTCTTACATCCAGTATAATACAGCGCTCCATACCTCTTACATCCAGTTTAATACAGCGCCCCATACCTCTTACATCCAGTATAATACAGCGCCCCATACCTCGTACATCCAGTATAATACAGCGTCCCATACCTCTTACATCCAGTATAATACAGCACCCCATACATCTTACATCCAGTATAATACAGCCCCCCATACCTCTTACATCCAGTATAATACAGCACCCCATACCTCTTACATCCAGTATAATACAGAGCCTCATACCTCTTACATCCAGTATAATACAGCGCCTCATACCTCTTACATCCAGTATAATACAGCTCCCCATACCTCGTACATCCAGTATAATACAGCGCCTCATACCTCTTACATCCAGTATAATACAGCGCCCCATACCTCGTACATCCAGTATAATACAGAGCCTCATACCTCGTACAACCAGTATAATACAGCACCCCATACCTCTTACATCCAGTATAATACAGCGCCCCATACCTCTTACATCCAGTATAATACAGCGCCTCATACCTCGTACAACCAGTATAATACAGCGCCTCATACCTCGTACATCCAATATAATACAGCGCCCCATACCTCTTACACCCAGTATAATACAGCGCCCCATACCTCTTACATCCAGTATAATACAGCACCTCATACCTCGTACATCCAGTATAATACAGCGCCTCATACCTCTTACATCCAGTATAACACAGCGCCCCATACCTCTTACATCCAGTATAATACAGCCCCATACCTCTTACATCCAGTATAATACAGCGCCCCATACCTCTTACATCCAGTATAATACAGCGCCCCATACCTCGTACAACCAGTATAATACAGCACCCCATACCTCTTACATCCAGTATAATACAGCGCCCCATAACTCTTACATCCAGTATAATACAGCGCCTCATACCTCGTACAACCAGTATAATACAGCACCCCATACCTCTTACATCCAGTATAATACAGCGCCCCATAACTCTTACATCCAGTATAATACAGCGCCTCATACCTCGTACAACCAGTATAATACAGCACCTCATACCTCGTACATCCAATATAATACAGCGCCCCATACCTCTTACATCCAGTATAATACAGCGCCCCATACCTCTTACATCCAGTATAATACAGCACCTCATACCTCTTACATCCAGTGATGTCTCCTCTGATGTAGATCTTCTCTTTCCTCTTCTTCTCCTTTCAGACCAGACGCCATTTTTCAGCCATTTCTCATCTCTGCAGTTTGACAGAAAAAAATCTTAGTTTACTACTTTTCCATCATCCTCCCGTCTTCTGGACAAATCATCCTACCACCCCCAGTACTGTGTCACTAGTACCACACAGATAGTGCCCTTCAATAATTATTGGCACACAGTGTCCTAAAATAACTGCGCCCAGCAAATAGTGTCCCTGACAGTAATAGTGTAAACATAACGTCCCCCAGAAATAACTGCACTGATGCTGTGCCAGGTGCCCCCACAGTAATAGTGACCCCCACAGTAATAGTGCTCCCCACAGTAATAGTGACCCCCACAGTAATAGTGACCCCCACAGTAATAGTGCCCCCAAAGTCCCAACTAATAATTCTCTGCCAGAGTGCACTTGTTAGTAATAGTGCCCCCAACAGTACTAATGTCCACACTGTGCCCCAGAAGTAATAATGCTTCCAATGTGCCAGTAAGAAGTGCCCCCAAAATTTCACCCCAATAATGTGCCAGTAAGAAGTGCTCCCCACCCATAGATGCCCCCCAAATTATGCGCCAGTAAAAAACGCCCCAATAATGCGCCAGAAGTTCCCCCCATTGATTCCCCCCCAAAATCATGTACCAGTAAGAAATGCCCCCATGTGCCAGTAAGAAATGACCCAGTGCCCCCATGTGCCAGAAAAATGCCCCCCGTGCCAGTAAAAATGCCCCTAGTGCTCCCATGCCATAAAGAAATGCCCCCAGTGCCAGTAAGAAATGCCCCCAGTGCCCCCATGTGCCAGTAACAAATGGCCCCAGTGCCTGTAATAATGCCCCCAGTGCCTGTAAAAACGCCCCCAGTGCCCCCTTGTGCCAGTAATAATGCACCCAGTCCCCCCAAAAATGCCCCCAGTGCCAGTAAAATGTCCCATGTGCCAGTAAAAATGCCCCATGTGCCAGTAAAAATGCCCCATGTGCCAGTAAATATGCCCCCAGTGCCCCCATGTGCCAGTAAAAATGCCCCCAGTGCCAGTAAAATGTCCCATGTGCCAGTAAAAATGCCCCCAGTGCCAGTAAAATGCCCCCATGTGCCAGTAAAAATGCCCCCAGTGCCCCCCATGTGCCAGTAAAAAATGCCCCCATGTGCCCCTAAAATGCCCCCAATTGAGCTCCGGTCGGTGACTGCTACAATAAAAAAAAAAATTAACTCTAATACTTACCTCCATCAGGCTTGGCAGCGATGCGATGCAGGCCTCTTCCGGCCTGTGTCCTGCGCTGTACGGCTCAGGCGGCGTGATGACGTCATCGCGCCGCCTGAGCCGGCCTCTGATAGGCTGCAGGCCTAGTGCCTGCAGCCTATCAGAGGAACGGGCAGGGGAGGAAGGCGATACAGATGACTATGGAGATGACTATGACTAGATGACTATGGAGATGAGCGCTTCCACAATGGAAGCGCTCATCTCCCTCTACCCCGCCGCCGCCCCCATCTGTGCGCAGGGCCGCGCCGCACCTGGCTAATTGGCGGTGCGGCCCTCGGGGCCCCCCACATTGCCATAGGGGCCCGGTCGCAACTGCGACCCCTATAGCTACGCCACTGCTTGCGGGCTGTTCCACTCTGGTTCCTACTGTATGTGTTCATGAGTCTTCCTGTTCAACTGCATTTACAGTATGCAACTAAGCAGGAAGACTAGAGAACACATCTGGTTGGAACCTGAGCAGAAGAACCAGTGGTCAACTAAGCACAACAGAAATGGTGGTCCATGCATTACGTAGGGGTAAACACAGGAGGATTTTCACCAAAGCCTGGAGAACCCCTTTAAGGGGTAGCTCAATGTTGTACACCTGTTCCATAGCTCTCAAACACTTCTATGAGAGTTAAAAGGATTGTTCCATCTCGCTGTTTCCATGGCTAGATGAGACTAAGCACCGGCCCCGGGAGGGTGGGCTTATGGGAACAACCAAGTGGGCTAGTGATCTGCTGTTTCCATAACTCACATTGTAGTGAATGGACCTCCACAAACAGCATAGGAGAACAAGCTACACTGCTACTGTAACTTCGGGGGTTAGGGAAGAGGCGTAGCTTGTTCTGCTACGGTGTTTGTGTACCTCTCATTCTCCAAAATAGGAGTTATGGAAATAGTGGACCGCCAGCCCGCTCGGCTGTTTCCGTAAGCCTGGCCTCCTGGGGCCGATGATTAGTTCCATCTTGCTGTGGAAAGGACTAGATGAGATAACCCATTTTAGGAAGGAGCCACCTTGGCTGATTCTATAACCTCAGCCACATCTAGATGCGGCATACGATGGCTATATTGATCTCAGCCACATTTTCTGCTTCCAACACATGAACTTAAAGAACTGACTGTTTACTTGCTGCACATGCACAGTGAAGTATACTGTAATCTGCTTCAATACACATGAGCCATTCTTATCACCGGACTTACAGTAATTTCTACATTCTTACACTACCTAAGAGGTGCAGGTAAGTACAGTAGCTAGCTTTTCCTCCCAGTTGTATTTCAACAGAAAACCAGGGATACAACTCCAAGAAAGGTAAGGCATTGATGTTCAATGGGATGAAGCTTATTTTGGACTTCAGGATGCAGTAATTTCCCTCATATTTGTATATCAACATAACCAAATGAGCAGCTTCTTTTTTGCAGGGCAAGTATTTTTTAATGGTACCATTTTGGGCTACATCTAATCTATTATATAACTGAATGGGGTTATGGTGTTCACTGCATGGTACGATTATGGAGATACCAAATATATATGGTTTTTGTTGTTTTACTATTTTTTTAAACTTTAAAAAGCATTGTTTAAAAAACATGTTTTGTGTCTCCATATTCTGACACACATGTTTGAGGGCTCATTTTTTGTGGGGTGAGCTGCAGTTTTTATGGATGCCATTAGAGGATACATGCATCCACTTGATAATGTTTTATCCGTTCTTTTTGGGGAACGCAAAGTGGCCAAAAAAAATATATGCTATATCATGGCAGGGTGTAATAGTTGCCACAATGTGGCATGCTCTGGGCTGCCATAACAACAACTCAGCACCCTGCAATTGTGTTGTCAGGGTGCTGATCAAAGGAAGCTTGCCCACTCTTGGTAATTGCTTAGCAAGGGTTACTATTGACCAGGGGCGTAACGATCACAGTCGCAGAGGGTGCGACCGAGCCGGTGGGGGGGAGGGGACCCGCTGCGCTCAGATGTAATGGGGCCGGCATTTTCACTGTACTTAATACCGGACTACATCAGAGCGCTCAGCTCACCTGCATGATAAGCACTCCAGGCATCCAGTAACAGGCCCTGGTGCTGCCCTACTAAAACTAGACACAAATTAAGCAGGTGGGCGGAGCCTAACCGCCGATTAGGCCCGGAATACAGAGGCCGAGCACTATAACAAACACAGCCACTATTCAATGTACGACGCTGTGCTTGGTAAGCTGCGAGAAGCCGCTGCCTTCTCAAAACAGCTGATCGGCGGGGGTCGGACCTCCACCGATCAGTTTTACCCTTTTAGCTCACTATTTATGCTGCAGTGAGAGAAGGAATTAATAAATATAGTTTATTGTATACCCTAAGACACACATCCCGAAAGTCAGTTATTGCTCTAAAGGGGTTGTCCAATGGTGGTGAGCATACTTAAGGATACAGACTTCAGCAGTAAAATCCAAATGCTCTATTTCATATTACATTAAAAACAGGTACATGGTCTACGCGTTTCAAAAAAAAACCTGTTTCTTGTTCACGGCTAAGTGTCTAAGTGTACTTAGTCGTGAACAAGAAATGTGTAGACGGTAGACTGTGTACCTGTTTTTAATGTGATATGAAATAAACGTTTTTGGATTTTACTGCTGAAGTCTACATCCTTAAATATTGTTTGCCATGGCTGACGGTTTCTTCAGCGTGAGGAGCAATGAGTATACCATATATGATAAGAATGTGGTGTGCATACTTACCTGATCCCCTCTGCTGCGTTCCAGCTCCATTGCTCCCCCTTGAGCATCACGTCACCATGTACGTCATGTCACCGTTGTAACCATTGACTGCCTGTGGCAGTAATGTGTCACATCTCTGTGGGTGACATGTGACTGCCATGTTGGTGGGCGGGGGTCAGAAAAAAAACACAGTATAGATGGATAATCCATTTATAGGGTTTTTCCAGACCCCCTCCCACTGATCTGATATTGATAGTCTATCCTAAGGAGAGGTCAAATGAAATATCGCTACGAATGCTTCACTGAAATCCCTCTGTATGCTTTATTGCTAAATCTACATTACATATACTACTGAATATGAACCAAGAGCAAACATGAACTCTGCCCAGAGAAGATATGTTTCATTAGAGTCATGTGAGACTATTGCAGCGGCAGGTTAAGGTGTGTTTCTCCTTTCCTACAGTTCAAGCTCAAGGATGATTTCAAGGCTATTTCATCACCGATCTACTGATTGTGCACCAAAGTATACTTTTTCTGTTAAAGGGGTTGTCTGACTTAATTCAAAAGCTCCCCCAGTACCCCAGCTACCTTTAGGTTTTTGTGAACCGTACCCCATTAGGCCCCAATGATACAACAGTATTTTTGCTTCGCATCCGATCTGCATTTTTTGCGGATTGGCTGCAGACCCATTCATTTTGATGGGGCCGCAAAAAATGAAGACAGCTCACTGTGTATTTTCCTCATTCCATAATTTATTAAATATTTTTTCTCTACTGGAGGAAAATGAAATGTCAGATGAAATACAGAATGTAAAAGTAAAATTCCTCATTAAAAGTGCCCTGTCTGACCCAGGAAGAACTACAGCAAGGTATTAAAAAGATTAAAATTGACAAATCACCAGGTCCAGATGACATACACCCCTGTATCATAAAAGAATTGCCGTATTTTTCAGACTATAAGATACATTTTTTCCCCCCAAAAGTGACGGAAAAGTGCAGGGGCAGACTGGGAACTTAAAGTGGCCCCGTTTTGTAGTCGGGTCCGAATATATATTGCGGCACATTATACCACCCAACAGAGAGAAATTTCCCTGTAAGGTCTATGGCCAGAGGCGGACTGGGAACTTAAAGTAGCCATGAAAAAATACTAAAAGTGGCCCCATTTTGTAGCTGTGTCCAAATTAATGGAAGGCAGGGCCAGCAATACCATATTGTTGCACATTATACCAACCCAACAGAGCCAAATACCACAGTCCATCACAAAATACTGCCGCCAGCAGAACAAAATACATATCCAAATCTTCCACTGGCTGGCTGTGAGGAGGGCTTAGCGACCCCCCGAGAAATTTCCCTGTAAGGCCTATCGCCAATCCGCCCCTGGAAAAGTGGCAGTGTGTCTTATAGTCTGAATGCTAATGACCACTTCCATTAGTGGTAGCAGGTTCCAGGAAAGTGTCTTGGGCTACCAAATGTAGAGTATGCACCAGGTAGCGTGACAGGTGGGACAAGTGTGTTGTTCGTTCCCCCAGTTAATGATTATTTTTTCTTTTGAACCTAGGGGGTCGCTTTCAGTAGTTGGGCTTCTATTTTGTTCATTTTGAGGGTGTACCCCTTTAGAAGGTCCCTGTCTTCTAAGACTTTAATCGGATGTTGAAAAGAATGCTTTGGGTCTGAATCTTTGTGCAAGGTGGTGGCCTTGGGAAGGCCTTTTTGGCATCTAAGGTTGATAACCAGCTGTGACGTATTCAGTATGCATACCATGGCTCCCACCACAGTACAGATACTGGTAACCGTATGTCTACCGACTGGGAGCTCTTCCTAGTGAGAAAAGATGACTCAAAGAAAGTGATTATCAGGTAAATTAGTTGGGTGTATAGATCTTTGTAATAGTGTTGCTTAATTCTAATAGCATCGGGTAGCAAATATTGATCTGCTTTCTTGTGTCTTAAAGGTGAAAAGTATTTTGCAGTTTTCAGACCAGCCCCTGGATCTCAATCCTTTTGTAATTGTATGTGATTAAAAATTTTGTATAGACACTTTATTAGTAGTTATTCACTAAAATGTAGCTGCATTTCACCATCTGCCGTTTGCTCGTTTTCTTGAGGTGGACACAAATGCTCATTTCCATCTTTCAATTGCCTCCTGAGCTATGATAAGGACAGAGCTGCAGCAGATAGGACAAGCCACCCTGAACTACCAGTTTGATATAAAAATTAGCAGAGCCATTAGATCCCAGTTTGGACCGGAATATGCAACTGTAATTCAGACTATCAAATGCGCATCTGAATGGCCTAATGGTCTGCAAAGAGCCTTTGTCGTGCAATAGGGCAAATGTCACATGGATCATTTGAGGACAGGACAAGCCAATGAAGTTACATCAGAAAACAAAGGCACATGACTTGTCCCTCCAGAAAATGACATTTTCAGTTGTTTTTTTTTTTTTTTAAGTTTCAAAAGAGTTTTATTTGAGCTTAAGAGTTACAATGAAAGGAGGGTCTCAACACACCTCCTAAATCCAATACAAATGAGTAAACAAATTCCAGTCAATAAAAGAGTATGAACGTAACTGAACTATGTAAGCAACAATAGTTAGGGGTATGCTTCTGTCATACTATAAAGGAATCATCCATACAGTACGAGCAAATTACTCCGAAATACCAAGAAGGGTGCCAAGAGCCGAGAAGACTTCCCATCTATCAGTAAAGGAAATAACGGGTCACTCACCCCAAAGCATTCAGTTTTTCTTGTACGAGACCCAAGCTGCCCATAGTTTGGTGAATTTATGATGGGACCTCATTTCCCAAGAGGAGAGTTCCTCAAATCTGTATATTTGTTCCATTTTTGAGAACCAATGTTCTACTGGAGGGCATTCGGTAGAAAGCCAGTACTTGGGGATTAAGAGACGGGCTGCTGCCATAAGAGACTGGAAGAGATTCTGATTGGGTAAGTGTTTGTTAGGTTTATGCGGATATAGATTGAGGAGTGCAATAGAGGGAGACGCCTGAAGAGAAGAACCACATATTTTGTTTGAGTAGTCAAAGATGGTGTGCCACCATGATGTTATTAAGGGGCAGGACCACCAGACATGTATAAAGGTACCTCTGTCCTGGAGACATCTCCAGCATGTGTCGGAGGCTGTGGATGAGTATAAACGAGTAGTTTTCTTTTTTTTTTGACAAATATCTTTTTATTGGTTTTAATTTTTAAAAGGCATATATCAACACTTGACATATATCTTACAAGATATACAGTACACCACATAAAGGCTTACACCGCTTTAGGTATGTTTGAGATGGCCTGGGAGGGTAGAAAAGCCCCCCTGACCATCCCTACTAATGAAGGAACATTGACAAACCAAAAGCAAACAGCGTAATAACTTAGATGCCGTTAAGAAGAGAAATACTCTACTAAACAGAGTTCAAACACAGGTCAGAAAATGACCATGAAAGTGCAATCAATCTATGAACCTACAATGTCCATGTCAGGAACGCACGGGGCTCACCTCTGTATTTAATAAAAACTATATCAGGCATCAGATAGAAAAGGTTGGAGGTCCCCACTCATAGAGAAATCCAGCCTTTCCGAAACTTTGCAAGAGATTTCGAAGAAAGGGAACTCAATTCCTCCAACCTTGCCACCTGACCCACTTTGTGAATCCACTGCAAAACTGGCGGAGCAAACTCAAAAACAAAATCTTGGTGGAGAGCATAGGGGAACCTGGGCAAACTTTGGAGATGATTCTACCTATTGACTCCCAGTACCTTTTAATGAGTCTACATTCCCACCAAATGTGAGTGTACGACCCTATGCCGGATAAACATCTCCAACACACAGGCAGGACTGAAGGCTACATTGCGTGAAGTGCTACAGGCGTTTTATACCACCGGCTCACCAACTTGTATGAGGTTTCCTGAAGTGTAATGCACCTAGAGGGACCACAGCATCTAGAGTAAATATTTCCAATTTCTTGGTAGTGAACGTAATTCACCGCTCCTTTTCCCACGCCCCTATGTAAGACAACTGTACCTCCGCGGAGGGAAGTAGGAGAGCCAGGTATATTTTTGAAATCAGTTTTTAAACTGGAGAGCTTTGGACCGCTAGTTTTTCATACCCCGTTAAGTCTCTACAAAAGTTACCCTTCTGTGGAACAGCGTTTAAGCTAGTCTTCAAGTGAGAGTAAGTGAGGACATCCAATCCTGAGCAATGTGTCTTAGTACGCAAGGCAGTTAGCTCTGGAAAGGTCCCATCGGATAGGACATCCCCCATAGAATGCGTGTTGAGTAAACGCTGTAGAGATGCCCATGTCCCTGAAAAAGGGGAAGCAAGTCCTAACAGGTCTCCCAACCTCATGACAGGTGATGGATAGGACCAGAGATCTGCATTTTCTGAGAGGGAATGCCAAGCTAAGAGTGGTGCTTTCGTTAAAGTAGAGACCGTAGCGGGTTGCCCATTTTTACCCAAATTAACGCCTGCGTAAGGGAGAAACCCGCTACCTCCTCCTCAACACGCACATACAATTTGCTTCTAGGTTGTTTGTACCAGTCTATGACCCTCGAGGCCTGAATTGCAGCATATAATTTCTCTAGGTCGGGAAAGCCCAGCCAAAAGGCCGAGAAGCGATCTGTTTTCTTTTTTTTAATAAAAGCTCAAGATTGTGTTTTCTCTACCAGAAAAAAACAAAGCACAGCACACCACATATAAAAGTGCTCTCTGGGATGCGGTTTATACCAAACCTTCCACAAAAGGAGAAGGGGCCCCGTATACCTATCACCTGACTCTCTGGATCAGAAGGCTCAGAAAAGGCCACTGATTGCCTCCCTTTGCCAAAGCTAAATGAGAGCCTATGTTGTTGCCAAACCAGCATCCACCAAGTGTCAAAGGGGAAGCCAGTGTTGATGGAGGGGTGAAACTGGGTGACCACACATATACAATCATATATATTCAGGAGAAAAACCCAAATATGCAAGGCTCATTCAGCCTAGCCTAATGCCTGGCAAGTAAAAAAAAATCCTTAGGGGAATTTATCATTCCTCCATGCCAGTTTTCTGGCGTAAAAAACTCACAAATCTTGTATTTGCCACTTTTTACACGCCATTGTGCTTCAATTTAAGTGTCCTTTCTATGCCGCCCTTGCCACTTTCCTGGGATGGGGACATGATAAGGGCAGGTAGCTTCTTTTATGCCACTTTTCTGGCGTAAAAGGTAGAAATCTACGCCAGCCCCAAGACTGCCAGAGGACACACCAAACTTATGATCTTAGCCAAAAGGCTGAGGACCAAAATTTACAGAATGCTTCAATCCACAAGGTCTTTCTTGTTGTCTGAAATATAAATGTTATTGGTCTAGTCAGAATGTTAAAGGGGTCTTCCATGACCTTGGTATTGATGAGCTATCCAAAGGCTAATTTCACGTTTGGTCTGAGAAACACTCTCCATGTGATGGGCACATTTCCTGGACTGAACATTGCTCCTCTGACCTGAACTTACAGCATCATCATGACTTATATTGCTGTGAGTTTCTGCGTGTCTATAATACTGTACTTAGGGGCGGTTCCCTACTCAACGGCGGACATACGGCATGACACATTTACATATACATCACATATATGCAACACACATAGACATAAATACACCATATATATGGTGCACATACATATATACACTACACACACATACCACCCAACTTTTAAAAAGCCTAAGGAGCTAAACTATGGAATGGAAGGGCTCATCTACAGCTGCCAGCCGGATCTGTAATTTTAACAACCGAATATGTAGAACCTGAGTGAACTGGCTGAATCCAATGCCTGGGTGTAGCTACTGGGGGAGGAGCTGCTTTGGAGCCCAAACGCAGAAGGAGCCCACCCAGGAGGAGGACTATAAGATTTCATTGTCAGGGCCCCCTCAACAGCATTATACAATGACATTATATACCGAGACACTGCAGGAAATGCACTGAGCGGCTGCCAGGCCTCGTGTTGACTAGCCTTAGGAGTGGGGGTTGCACAGGAGTAGGGGGTTGTGAAGAATTTGCTGGGGGACCCAGTCATTTGTAGTTACACCACTGACTGTACTCATGTAATGCTCTAAGTACAATACGGTTCCCCTACTGTCAGGCGGAAACACATGGCATGACAAGTCCTTATGATGCTGTGAGTTCAGGTCAGAGAATGTTTCCCGGACTGAACACCCTCATGTGAAGTAAGATCGCCATCCCGGCACGCACACTCTGTCCTGGCCATGCCTGGTTACTGTAGGGCGGTTTCCATTCAAGCTGCTGTAACGAGGCCAGGACACAGTGTACAGACATGTGCAGGGCTTTATTTATTCAGTGGGCATGGGGACAGGAATTGGTGATGTAGCAGGTGCCCGTCTTGTAAATTTCAATGGGAAAATTATTCTGATTGGTGCACAGATCTTGTGTCCCTATGGCAATATCAAAAGGCTAGTCAACCAGACACATAAGATCCACTGATAAGATCCTTCATGCCAGGATCACCTGCCAGGCTGAGGAGGGGGTAATCAGTGCCATCACCATGATTGCTGGTGGCGGGCCATTATATGAAGACGCAGTGTGGAGACGCTGGGGGAATACTCCCGGGCTCCCGCCTGTGTAATTGGGTTGTTGCACTGTATTGCAGCAGTCTTCTCCTCCTCTCAGTCCCTTTAACAAAACCCTCACCTCTGCCCAACTTCTCCCAGCATGACGTCACTCCCAAGCACCGCCCCCATTCCGCCAGCTCCTCCACACCTATAGGCTCTCGGCGCCGTACGTCTGGCCACAGAACTGGGCTGTCTTAGGACCATACCACAGCTTCTAACGGGTGGGTACTATTTCGTCCGTCCTTCCTGTCTCTAGCAGGAGGTCAGCTTGTTTGACCAGTTAAGGATTTCTTTTAATATAAAATCTGCTATTCTAATTCAGTTTTCCTTCCAATGCGATACGAAGCTTGATATTTTAGATTAAGCTATTCCTGGACACCCCCATTCTCCTCTTCCCTTACATACTTGGCAGCGGCCCGGAGTCACCTGACGTGCCTGTGGTGTCAAGCCGGGGAGCTCCGGTCCTTGTTCCTTTTCTACCAAACGGCGCCGCTGAGAGGACCGGTACCGGTAAGTTCCACTGCATTAGTACTGTGTAACGTGAGGTGCCGGTGCTCGTTGTCATGGAGACGCGACTTCACGTGTCCTTGCAGGGTCCTAGCACCGACGGATCTGAGATTGAAGAGACTGCTGTCAGGCGCTGAGCAGATGTGTGACAAGTTCCGTGGGTGCAGCTTGAACCTATTATAGCAGCCCACTGAGGACAGGAGTAGGGATTGTCAGGTGAAGTCACCGTGTATGTATACATACACCCATATCATCCACTGCCTTGTACTGTGATTGAGGTGGTCGAGCTAGGCACTTGCCTAGGGGAGCACAGACTTGGGACTGCTTTGATTTACACTATTATTTTCCAGTTTCATGAAACTTATCAGCATTCCTGGTTGTCCCAGGTCCTGTAGTAAAGCTATAAGTATGTGTGGGGGTACGGACCGGCCTCTTCGCTCTATAGACCTACCCAGAAGCCAGCATACTACAAGCAGTCTCCGGTACAGTTCATTGCTTGCCTGCATACTGTCCTATTCCATGTGACACAGCTCTAAGAATCCATGCGCAGTAGATATGTACCAGTGTGACATGTCGCCTAAGGGTATCACCAGTCAGTGTCAACTGTTGCACTTAGCCCGCACCTATACAAACAGTAGCATAGGCGGCACTAGGTGTGGGAAAGTGGAGGCCCGTTCCTGGCTGTGACCTCAGTTTGACATCCAGGTGGTTTCTCCACCTCATGCTTTCATGACGGGACGAAGTCTTCTGGGATGATGATGGCAGAGATCTGGGGGAGACTGTACAGTTCAGGGACCGGAACTCCAGTTTCTGTAGATACAATGGAGGTGATGTGTGGATGGGCACAACATGACACAAGCAGTGTAAGGCCGCTTCCACACCGTCACCAAATGGTCAGCGATAGTGAGCCAAAACCAGGTGCGGGTCAGAAACACAGGACCAGAGCAGATCTTTCCATTAGGCTTCATTCACACGACCGTATGTGTTTTGCGGTCCGCAAATTGCGGGTCCGCAAAAAAAAAACAGATGACGTTCCGTATGGCATCCGTGTCCGTTTTTTTTTTTGCGGATCCATTGTAACAATGCCTATCCTTGTCAGCCCAACGGACAAGAATAGGACATGTTCTATCTTTTTTGCAGAACGGAAATGCGGACATACGGAAACGGAATGCAAACGGAGTACCTTCCGTTTTTTTTGCGGACCCATTGAAATGAATGGTTCCACATACGGTCCGCAAAAAAAACGGAACGGACACGGAAACAAAATACGGTCGTGTGAATGAAGCCTTAGACCTAGGATCCGCTTCTGGTTTTGGCTCACAATCACTGATCAAGAGAAGTATGAAAATAGCCTAAAACAGGCATGCCCAACCAGCGGCCCTCCAGCTGTCGCAAAACGACAACTCCCAGCATACCTGTATAGCCTACAGCCATTAGGGCATGCTGGGAGTTGTAATTTTGCAAAAGCTGGAGGGCCACAGGTTGAGCACCCTTGGCCTAAAACCATTTCATGTCTTTTTTTTTTTTTTTTTTTTTCATGATTTTATGGGTGGGCATGATGGTGATGACATGACCATTGCTGTATACCTCACCCAGGCACAATATTAAATGAAAGAGGCTGGCCTCATACACTGTAAATTATTGGAATCTTCTTAAAGGGGAAGTCCAGGAATGTAGGAAATGAAGCTAGCAACAAGAAATATTGTCAAATGGGGGAAAAAAAACCCTCACCTATAGCGTTGAGCAAACTTCTGTTTTCAAGTTCGCGTACAGCTTTCAGGTTAGGTAAGGATTCCGCAGAATCGCCAAACTTAAAAACAGAAGTTCGCTCTACTACTACTCACCTATTAAAAACCCTGCCTCTCTGGTGGTCTCTCTGGCCTGCGGTAGTGGTGTTCAGTCCATCCAGATGAGCACTGCAGCCAAGCACTGGTCTCTGGTCTCATGCCGTACTTGCTAGTGGCACTGTTTAGACCAGTCATAAGGATATGCAACACATCTCCTAGGCAGAGGACTAAACAAGGACTTTGAGGACCACCATGCTTTTCCACTTCTCCCTTGAATCCCTGTAGTGAAGAGGAAAGGGGGATAGCACCCCTGATCTTGTGATAGGATCAGACATTATCTGGCCTGAATGAGTTCAGCTGACAGCTACCTGTGTATAGCCAGATGTATGGACGTATCTGAGGTCTAGAGCCTTCAGGCCTAGTTCACACTTCATTGTTTGGTCTGTGGTTTCCATGAGTGATTGTGAGCCAGAACCAGAAATGTCTTCTGTCACAGAAGACCACAGTACCCAGAAAGATGATCAAAATTAGGGTTATTCACTTTAGAAAAAAGACGACTGAGGGGAGATCTAATAACTATGTATAAATATATCAGAGGTCAGTACAGAGATCTCTCCCATCATCTATTTATCCCCCGGACTGTGACGAGGGGACATCCTCTGTGTCTCAAGGAAAGAAGGTTTGAGTACTGAAAACAATGTAAGTCAATGGTGACTGATCCTAAAAAAACAGATCCGTCACACATTAACTTTCAATGTATTGGAGTCGGGAAGGAATTTTTTTTCCCCCTAAAATGTGGAAAATTGGCTTGTACCTCACATGTTTTTTTTACCTTCCTCTGGATCAACTTGCAGGATAACAGGCCGAACTGGATGGACAGATGTTGTTTTTTTTTTTTTCAGCCTTACAAGCTATGTAAGACTTGCCGGTGAGGTGGGTTTTTACATTTGTGTTCCTGGGGAGGTGTTCACTCTTTGTGTGTACCCTGCTAATAGACCGGTGACAGAGTTCATCAGAGAAGAGTTCATGAGCAGTTGTGTAATACAGATTATATGTCATTTATTATCTGCCACTTAGGAGGTTTTCGTGACCGGACCTGAACTGTGCCACAACAACATGTTCTGTCCAGTGGTTCTGTTAGAACATTTATTGGGTACAAGTCAAAGTTTTATTACCTCAGTGCCTTTCACTCTACTATTGTATTTGTTGCATATGACTATTGGCTTTCAAGTTATGGGAATGCCTTTCCATAAACTGCTCACCTATTCACAGTATAATATCCAAAATCTAAAATAACAATACACTACGTGGTCGGTACAACCATATAATCTTTATTAATGCAATAAATTCAGTATGAGCAAGGCCATCACAATAAAAATACCATCAACCCAATTAAAACATGTGGTTAAAGTGCAAAGAGACCGGTTACAAAATATAGTCCAAACATCCAATAGATACAATGATTATCAAGAAAATATGTAATTTTATAATGTAATGAAAAGATATACATATATAAAAATTCCCAAGTGATGATGTCTCACTCAATAGCAATCTGTTAGTCACTTAGTAGAACACAAAACCTGCCCACCACCTCAACGCCCAGATGCTTTGGTGGTCCTCTTTCTCAAGGGTTGGTAACATGGACAACTTTCTACAAATTGGTTCTTTAAGAAACACTCTTATTGTTCACCCCAGTAATGAAACGTGTATGAGAACTGATTGATTGTGAGGGGTGGGGCCTGATCTCTTACATCTATTGCCAATGTGACATTTTGACTCCCTAGATGGCTTTCGGCCACATTGTACTTGGAAATATGTGGAACATATGATATCATGTTATCTCGACTGACCTCAACCTTTCCTCCCTGGCCTTCTGAAGTTGAATGTACAGCCAAGGACATTTTTGTGCCATGTAATCCTGTCAGTTTTTTCTTTGGTATTTACTGAGCTGCCTAAAGTGTGCAGAAAACAATCATCTCATCTGTGGTTTAGGATGGCACAATGTTGACCTGCCTAAGAGAAAGTCTACCTGTAAAAGTAACGTTCATGTTTGTTTTATCCACACGCCCTCCTTACATTCACAATCCAACATTAAATCAAGCAATTGTTTAGCCCCTGAATAGGGATTATATAAGCTTTTGTAAGTGTCTGATTCATCTTGTGAGGTAGGGTGCCTGGTCCCATGTTTTTGGATAAAAGTCTACCTCCATCCCTAAGATTCACTTTGGTGCCCCTCACCCAATAAACCCTGTATACTAAACTTCTTTTGAGGCCTTGCACTTGCGCAGCCTAATTATTAGACTTGAAGGACAGTGTTTTCACAGACACCAAGCTAATGATAGATATGTCCCATTCCATACCTAGCTGAGGTTGGTTTTATAAGCCTGACTTATGGATAGGTTTATACCAATTACTGTAGTTACACAGAGATGAGTAAAACTTGTCAAATTACTAGTCTGGAAGGGGTTACGAAGACATCTATGATGTTTTAGGAACACTACTAAGAGCCATCATCTCCAGGTTGAGCAGACCTGGAACAGTCATGGACCATTCCAAAGGTACTTTAGCACGTGCCCTTTTGGTGCCGCCAATGTCAGGACCTGATTGTAATAGGCAGAAGCCTATGTAGGAAACCTTCTACTCCCTCACTTTTTTTTTTTTTTTTAAACCATTCAGAAATGGCATATTTAATGTCCTTGGCCAAAGTGGTGAATTTCATAGTCATTATTAAGTAGATGGCCTTCTGTGTGAGCATTAAGCTGGCAGTCATAACATCATAGTGGTAGTTTGGTGGGGGGTCGCTGGCCATACACAAGATTGACTGACCATGTAATATGTATGGGGGCCTCCTGACTCTCTGTTAGGCTTCATTCACACGTCCTGTTTTTCTTTCCTGATTCGATCCTGATCCTGATCTGGATCCATCCATTTCAATGGGTCCTGAAAAAATCAGGATCGAATCAGGAAAAAAAAACAAGACGTGTGAATGGAGCCTTATCGGAGAGATGAGGATTTCAGCTACCCCCACCCTTTCGTGTTCAGGGAGATAAGTTCTCCCCTCTTCTTGGTCAGGACACATGCACACTCAGCTGGGCATGCATGTGTATTGGGGATGGGAGAGAGAGTTGTGCCTTATCTTATGTGTATCGCCAGCTTCAGGTCCTGCCCCGTTTGCCATTACTGAAAAAACTGTGAATTCTGTTCTATACTAGAAAACTGCCTTTTGTGTGCGATCTAAAACTTGGCTTATGTACCAAGGCAGTGATCCAGGCCACAAAGCAAATGTTCATTGGAATGTGAGGAGCAACCATGTGAACGTTACGCACTGACCTAATCAAAGTCCTGACATGAACCCAGTAGATAAGATGCGGAAGAACCTGAAATGTGCAGTCCAGGGGTGGGTGTAGCTGTGCTGGTGACCAGGACTTGTTCTGCTCTGGGTGCAGGATGCTAGGAGGGCACTGAACTGACCCTAGATACGGCTCCGGAGCGGTCCATCCACAAAACCTGGCAAAGTCTGCAGTTCTATAGAAGTCCTGCTAAAGGTGGTGAAACCGGTCATTCACTGTACAGGGCTAGGTGTGTTTTGAATGTTTAATGAGTCTTCAAATAAATGCAGTGAATGAAAAAATGTTCCCGTATCTGGATATCTACATGTTTTAGTGATTCATGAGGCCTGGACACAGTTTATTTAAAGCGGCGTGATATTGTGACATACTGCAGAGATCTTATTCTGTGCCCGATTGCTGTTGTGTAATCATGCCTTCAGCTTCTCTCTAATCTGCCCTATGCTCAGTGTAGGTATGAGGTGCGGAGATGATCTTTGCAGTGACCCTGCATAGACATATGGATGAATATAGGTAGCGATAGAGCATTTTAGGAATTTACTTGGGGCAGTACCATCACTATGGTATCCATGAACTGATCCACGCAGGTCAGGTTCCTGAAATCTCTCCCCTGCGGTGGCCGAACACCATAGTCGCGTGCAAACACAGATACTAGGATCGTCTTCATTGGAAGTATTTTGAGGAATGTGCACAAGTTACACATTGCTACAGTAAAATGCATATGAATTGTATTTAAGAAAACCTTCACATGTACAGATTTAAAGAGGTTGTCCAGTAGGATAACTTTTTTTTTTTTTTTTTTTTTGTCCAATGTTGTACCGTTGTTTACTGGGTCCCTTCTGGTGCCGCTTATGGTCCAATCTTACCAAGCAGGAAAACGCGTAGGATAAATGTAAAGCTGGTCATACACATTTAGATTAATGTCAGCCAAAACTGCATCTGATTTGTATAAGGGAAAAAGACGGGTTGAGCATGTTGGATTTACCATGTCAGAGGTTTCTGACTGTGACTTATCCCCTCACCCTATTTAATATGAGATAATTAAAAATCTTGGTGTAAAATAAAGAAAATGTTATACTTGCCTCTTTCTCCACCGCCGTTCTCTGCACAGCCGGTCCGACTTTCCTGCCGCACTGCAACCAGTCACTGTCCTCAGCGGTCACCTTCTTATATGGGAATTCTCAAATTAACCAAGCTATTTTCTAAACTTCCCTGGAAGTGAATGGTTGTGCCAGGGGGCTCCTTATCATATGGCATATCCTATGGATATGTATGTCCACCACTGCTGCCCTCAGTTTTATCTATGTATCTAGACAGGATTTACTAGCTGACCGGTCAGTCATGGGGCCTCGCATAGTTTACCTCATAGTACCTTATATCTTTAGACTCATTCATGTGCAAGTCAACCCTTTAGACTCATCAGGGGGTGATGGATCATGAGGGACTTCTGCTCCACTCTCTTACTGGAGTGACATTGTGACTTTTTGCAGAACGGACATACGGATAAAGAAAGCACATGATTGATCCCTGTGCTTTCTGCATCCATATGTCCGTTCCACAGAAGATAGACCACGTCCTGTTCTTGGCTGCAAAAAGCGGAGCACGTACCCACTGAGGTCAATGGGTCCACACAAACGAAGGATGCAATATGGACATCATCCGTATTTTGCTGGCTGCAAAATGCATACGGACGGGTGCATGATGCTCTGTATTAGGGCCGTTGACCTCAAAGTGAAAGTTACTGAATATCCAGAAAGAAATGTACCCACTGATGTCTTCTCCTACTCTGCCTTTAGAAGACTACATTCCAGTTGTCCTTGGCACCTGGACAAGTAATATTGCCAAGTCATCTCCATAATTCCTCTGTTGCATAGAACAGATTGTTAGTCTGTGTGCTCTTCTATACCAAAGGGAACAGTAAGCAAGCATCATGACTGTGTACTTGAGAAATCAGTTTCATGGGTGTGTGAGGTTGGCAAGTACTGGTACTGTATTTTTAGTGTATGGTAATCCTTGTTCACTCCTTTTTGGAGGTTTGGTTGGTGTATATATCTTGAGAGGGAGGAAAGTAGAAGTGAAATTGTGCATCCCTCAGACCGTAGAGCAGGAGACTTGGTGTCTGCTATCAGCTTTGACTTTCCAGATTCTAGATATATTACGCCATAAATCGACAGAATGGACCTGGAGGTCACTGGACATGTTATGAGGCATAGAGGTAATGTACAGAAAGTTTGCTTGGTGCGCGAATGTAGGAGTTTGGACCTTTTGGTGTTAAGCCTGGAATGGTGTATACATGCAGTGTAAGGCCTCATTCAGACATCAGTGATTCACAGACGTGTGCTGTCCGAGGTCTCCATGCATAAGCACCCATTCATTTTAATGTGTGTATTCAAGTATCTGTGGTTTTAGCACAAAAACTAGGATTCCATCCGTGTTTCACGGACTATTAAAGTAGAACTCCCACAAAAAAAAAGTTATTCTCTGACCTGCTAGAAAGGTACGTGATGTAATCTGTAGTGGCTGTAATCTTCTCATCAGTGACTGTATTTGTGAGTTGTCCCCTCCCTTCTAATTTTTAGCTGTCATGTGGCCAACTCTCTGATCTCTATCACATACAGGACAAAAATCAGTTATTTTTTATTTTACACACTTGGGGCCCGTTCCGAAAATTTGCGGAATAGGGGCGGGCCCATTTACCTCTATGGGCGGCACGCTATCTTGCTGAGCGGCGGCTCAGCAAGAAAAGATAGAACATGTCCTATACTTGTCCGTACGCACGGACAAGTATAGGCATTTTCAATGGGGCCGCCCGGCATGTGTTCCGAGCGCTGTGGAACACACGCCGGGCGGCCCCCGTACTTTTGCGAGTCCGCAGTAATGCGAACCCGCAAAAATACGGCCGTCTGAACGGGGCCTTATATCGCGCTACTATATTCCGCAGTTACTTCTCTATTCATTCCTATGAAATTGCCTATTGAGGCTACCATAAGAATACATACAGAAATTGACTTCCTGTCCACACATAAGATGCTGTGTTATTTGGAAAGTCAGTGTTGGTCACATGATACAGCTGAGAAGCAGAAGGAAGGGGATAACTCACAAATACAGTCACTGGTAAGAAGATTACCTTTACCACATATTACATTATATATCTTTCTAACAGGTCAGAGAATAACATTTTTGGCGGGAGTTCTTCTTTAAAGGGGTTCTCCGGGAATTAATAAAATGAAAATACTTTAATATTACTTCATTATAAATATATTCCCAAATGCCTTTCATTAGTTATAATGGCTCGTTTTGTCTGGGGAGCAATCAATAGGAGAAACAAAATGGCCGCTGTCCTATTAGTGCACACAAAACCTGTCCTAATCACACAGGAGGACAAGTTACTTCACAAGACTGAGCCAAAGAGCTGCCTCATCCTCTTCTCTGCTCTACTGGTCAGGGATTATGATTCTGAATACAGATGATAAGATCTTCAGATCTTCAGCTGAATGTAGGGATGGAGTTCATGAGCAGATGTGGCTAATGAGCAGCAGCACTTGTATGCAGTCTCCATTACCACAGCCCCACATTACCACAGTCTGTCTTCTCTTTACTTCATATCTCCTGATGAACTCCATTCCCACAAAGATTCAGCTAAATATCTGACTAAACTGTAGTCAGGATCATAATCCCTGACAAGTAGAGCAGAGATGAGTATGAGGCAGCTCTTTACCTCAGTGTTGTGAAGTAACTTGTCCTGCTGTGTGATTAGGATAGCAGCCATTTTGTTTCCCCTAATGATTGCTGCCTAGACAAAAGGAGCCATTATAACTAATGAAAGGTATTTGGGAATATATTTATAATAAGTAATATTTAAGTATTTTCATTTTCTTAATTCCTGGAGAACCCCTTTAAGAAGAGACATTCTGAAAATGAACTCTCAGCTGTGCCTAAATACTGGAGGATGTGCCTGAATACTGTAGGACAGTATTGATATAGTCTCTATGTGCCTGAATACTGGAGGACAGTGTTGATATAGTCTCTATGTGCCTGAGTACTGGAGGACAGTATCGATAGTCTCCTCTATGTGCCTGTGTACTGGAGGACAGAAGCTTATCTGCAGCAAAACTGCATGTAATACATACAGGGTTTTTTTTTTCTTTTTTTTTTTCCAGTTTTTGCTGCATAAATGCAGCAGAAACTGCAGTGTTTTTTTTCCTCTGTATTTTCAGTCACGTGTAGACTTTAGGCTTTACACATTGCAGAAAAACCACAGAAATACAGTGCCAGCAGTGAATGAGATTTGTTAGGTCTCATTTATCAAACTGGTGTAAAGGAGAACTGGATTAGTTGCCAATAGCAACCAATCATATTCCACCTTTCATTGTGGACAGCATCTTTGGAAAATAAAAGGTGGAATCTGATTGGTTGCTATGGGCAACTAAGCCAGTTCTACTTTACACCAGTTTATCAAATGACCCCCTGTGTATTTTATACGCATGGAAATTGAGCAGAGGATTTTAAAATCCTCAGCATGTCAATTGTTTATGTAGAGCGTTGTTTCCCATCGACTTCAATGGCGTCTCTTAAAATCAAGAGTCTGCAACAAAAAACAGCATAAAAACTGCAATAAACAAAGCAGCCTAATGAATGGTTTTTATTTAATTTTTGATGTTTTAATACAAATCCACACTGCATGGATGTAGTCTTAAATGGGTTTTCCTACAGAATATGTGATAAGCGTGTGGTTGCTGATCTGAAGTCAGTCCCATAGGTATTTAATGAAGCATCAGGATGCATGTTTGAGCCCCCGCGCCCCCCACCCCACTCCGTATAAATGCTCACGGAACATGGGGTTTGGAGCCCCCATTCTAGTGCTTATGGGGCTACCTGCGGTTGAACCCTCAGTGATCATACATTTACCACCTATCCTGTGGACAAGTGACAATATTTTTTTTTGTCCTGGGATAACCCCTTTGTTGGATTTTCGTTGTTTTTTATTTTTTGCATAGTCAGACATGATCAGTGGAAATGCTGGTGATTTTAAGTTTTCGCTGAGTAACGCTTGCAGTCAGAAATCACATCCTTCTTTAAAAGTTTTCCTCTGACGTCTCACCAGCAAGAAAATCGCGCTGGCTCTGTGGTCATATGGATTCCTTCCCTTTTTTTTTCTTACAAGATGCAGCATGGTTCAGTACTTCTGCAGTGTCATTGGAGGGGACCATGGTAAATTGTGAAATTTATAAAGTGTCAGTACATTAGGTTACTCTGCTCTGAGAGGTAGGTCGCATTGATGAAGACCAGTGAATGAGAGCTGTCAAGCCGGTAATTTTCAGGGTTTTCTTGGTAGGCCATGGCTTTTGTGTGAGAGCTGTGAACAAACAGTTCCTTTTCCCGTATCACTGACCCAAATTTGACGATTTTTGTAAGTTCTAGCAACAAAGATTGCATTGTTAGATCTGGTATGATATTGGCGGCAGTCACTACTGTGGACTGAGATTGAGAAACGTGGAAGAAAGATCCCAGCGTCCATATAGTAAAATGAAGTATTTTATCCAGTAAAAAAACATCCATTACAGGTACACTGCTCTGCCTACGCGTTTCGGGTGCACTACTTTCCCTGCCTCATGGTTATAACTATGAATGAAAACCTTACAAATTCATATATTCATGGGCGTCAAGTAATTGATCTTGTGGCGGGGTCACCTAGCACACATGATGACTGTCAATGAAGTTCTAGAGAACTAACCCTATAAAGACTCCACACAAACAAGCAGTATAATGTGAACACGTGTATAAAATAATTAAAACTAAAATTACATATATCAATTAAATCTTAAGTTAATTGATATATGTAATTTAGGTGACGAGATGAATTCATTGGTTCGCATGCATAATAGTAATTATGGGGTTATTTAGAACCATGAGTGGGCGAGTAGTACACCTGAAACGTGTAGGCTGTTCACATTGTACCTGTAATGGATGAAATATAGACTTCATGTTACTGTATGGGTGCTGGGATCTTGCACATTTTTCTGGCAGAAGTCGCTAGATCGTGGATCTCTTGTAGTTGTCCTGTTGTGAATGTTTTTACCGTCCATTGCCTTATGCAGTAGTTCTGTTTTTATCTTTTTTCAGATGTGTTTGGCTTGTACATGTGTTGCATGTGCTTCATTTCATATATCAGCTTGTTAATGCATTTCTGAGAAGGTCCATGCCTGTGAAGTGCCATAATACAGGTTGTAAAGTACAGATGATTCAGATGGCCTGTACTCCGCTGACTGTGATCATTTTGTTTTCTCTCGAACTGCACCATGACCTTCACCCTTTGGTTCAATCATGGTCTACCTTGAACTTGAGCACAATTTGCTTGCTCTGTGCATTTCAGGATCATTTCACAATCTGCCACTGAATAGCCGGTGTGTGACTATTTATGCTTGTGTAGTCCTCTGATCTATAGTTACGTTCGTGTTTTTGTTTTTCTAATTTGTTCTTTGTTCTACTGTCAATATTTTTATATTTTATGTGATGGGCATTCACCCGAACCCCCCCCCCCCCAACCTTTTAGTATGTTGTTATAAAGAGTATAAAGAGTCGGGGGCTGGGTTAAAACAGTGATAGTGTGTACATAGCTGTATATTGTTAAACATGCATGGCCACCATCTTTTTAACCTGTCATGACTTGGTTGGATTTTAAACCGGTCCTTGGTTCTGACTAACCTCTTACCTCCCTTTCCTTATAAATGTTGCCATGTACATCCACATATTTAGTGATCATATCATGCAGGATGTTTTGTATCTTTTTCTGTGATTTCTGCTAAATTTACGTGCTTGAAAGAGTTGCACCTTGAAGTGTGAATGCGCGGCTGTTATCTGGGGAGCAGCATTCCTGTGCACTTTTGCCCCACCTATCTAAGAGGCGACCTTGATTAAGGTGGTACATATAGGTGTGTGTGCTCCTCCTCTCATTGGTTGCTGATGCACACAGAGGTAACTAGGAGCAGCACACTATATGTGCAGGGTTTGTGCTCCTGAATGTAGATGCCTAATGACATAGGTAGGTTTACAGTAGGACCTGCCTGACCTGAGACCACCGTGGCACTGGGTAGGTGGGCACAGATGTGTTTTAATCAAAATATATTGGCTAAGAGTCTCAGATTTTATTATATCAGAATGAGGGCTTAGTGCATATATAATGCTTGCATCTATTGTGTTAGTTCATTATTTTCTGTGATTTTTTTTTTTTTTTTAAATTTTTTTTACCTCCCTGCCAATATTCTGTTTTGCTGAGCTAAACTGGTTATCCCACAATGAATATTGTTTATAGCTAAATTCAACACAATTTAAAAAATGCTTAAATCCCCAGATATTCCAGGAATGTTAGAATAGCGACATCTGGGGTTTTTTTGGAACTGCCTTTCTGTGTCCACCAGAGCATACTAAGGTGGAAACTGATGCTCAGTGTTGCTCCTTCGGGTATGCAGAGGGATCTCTGGTGTGAGGAGCCGTCTGCGTCTGAACCCGCAGGGTCTTCTCTGCTTGTTAGAGGAGATGTAGTTACAGTAATGTTATATCACTCTCTTAGGCTACTTTCACACTAGCGTTTTAAAATTCCGGTATTGAGTTCCGTCATAGGGGCTCAATACCGGAATAAAACGCTTCAGTTTTGTCCCCATTCATTGTCAATGGGGACAAAACTGAACTGAAGACGACGGAATGCTCCTGAAAGCATTCCGTTCCGTCTTCAGACCGGAGAACAAACCGCAGCATGCTGCGGTTTGCTCTCCGGTCCAGGCATCCGCACCAAGACGGATCCGGAATGACCCCCAATGCAAGTCAATGGGGGTGGATCCGTCTGGTGTGACCATAATGGTAACCGGATCCGCCCTCCATTGACTTTCAATGGAGTCCATTACGGATCCGGCTACACATAGACACATACAGACACAGACACACACATAAACATAAACATACACACACATATAGACATACAAACACACATACATACTTACATGCTCCCCGGCAGGTCTTCGGAGCGTCAGGGACAGGAGGGCTCACACAGGTCACGATTCCCCACAGCGCCCTCTGCTGGGCGCCTGGTGGAATCGTCATGATTCCACCAGGCGCCCAGCAGAGGGCGCTGTGCGGAATCGTGACCTGTGTGAGCCGTCCTGTCCCTCTGACGCTCCGAAGACCTGCCGGGGAGCATGTAAGTATGTATGTGTGTTTGTATGTCTATATGTGTGTGTATGTTTATGTGTATGTATGTACTGTGTGACATGTGTGGGGCCGGAGCGCGGTTCCAGCTCCACACATGTCACTGCGGCAGGCCTGATCCGGCAGCACCCTTCACCTGCCGGATCAGGCCTGCCGCCAGTGTGAAAGTAGCCTTATCACTTGCTCGGCATCTCTTCTTATGAGCAGAGCAGCAGATGACTCACCGCCCCAGGGATTCCTCCACTGAGAGAGAGTGAAGACTGAGCATGTGACCACCACAGCACACTTACTAAGGTGGATGCAAAAAGGCTGTTCATTAGAAACATCAGGTGGCACTATTCTACCATATTCCTGGCATATAAGCATTGTTTTAAGAAGTGTAGATACTAAATATGTTCCGAATCGTGCGTTCGATCTAATAGAGGAGTCTATTCAGAGCTGCAAACTCAAGACTTGTTCAGCTGATTGCCATCTAACTTGTACCATCAGGTTAAAGTGACCATCCAGCTTTAACCATGGTGTTTTTAAGGCCGCCATTTTGTGCTGGTTCTTTTCTTAATACGTCTTTAAAGTAGTCTATAGGGTTGCACCGGGTATCAAACTTTCAATACCCAATCTATACTTTTACACCCGGATCGATCTGATATCTGGATTTGCTATTTTTCGATACTAGGCTTCGCTACTGTGCAGTCTAGTATCAGTTAGAGAACTCGGCATGCGCCGCTCTCAGCACGAGCCTTGTTCTCCTGAGCCAGCACAGTGGAGAAGGAGGGAGTCCCTACCCATTGTGACGTGGCCGCCACTGCCACCAATGAGAAGATAGTACTGAGGAAGAGGGGTTGGGCTGTTAACACTGTACCACCAATGAATATAATTAAGCCGTTAATACAAATGTAAGCGGTGGGTGCGGCCGTATCACACAGCTGGCACCTGGTCTCAATTACAGGGATCCTGTGAACTGCATCATTTAACTCCTCAGGTGCTGCACCTGAGGAGTTGGTGGACGGGGTTCAGCGGATTGCCACGCCCTGTCATTGAGGCGGGTGTCGGCTGTGTAATAAGGCCGGCACCCGCCGCTTACGGCGAAGCGGCCTCCCTCAGGATAGATTTTCAATATCAGATCGGCTGGTTGAAGAGAAGGCCTTACTCGCTTCATATGGTATCTTCTGAAGATTTTCCATTCCTTAATTTCAACATACAGAAAACTGTAACGCACTGATGACATTTTCATGTTTTTGGATTCTATTATAATCTTGCTCTTCTCTTTTTTTTCACACCGTCTAGAGTCCAGTATAAAGATGGCTGAGTCCTGCGTTAACCAAGATGGGTGCCATGCGGAGGAGGGGAGCAGTGTTGCTGAGGAGACGATGTTCAGCATGGCAGATATGTTCTTATTATCGCTCATCGTTGGCCTACTAACCTATTGGTTCTTCTTCCGCAAGAAGAAAGAGGAGACGATTGAGTTTAAAGTTCAAACCCCTGTGTAAGTGTTTCTGTTTTTCCTATGTTGCTTAACTGTCCATTATTCAAGAAGTGTAAATTATAATTTTATGGATTTTTCAGCCAGTTATTTTCACTTGCTAAATTAGCAGATCAGTCTTAGGGGTTATCTAAGACTATTAAATGCCTGGGTCCCAGGTTTCCCGGGGTCCGACCGCTGCCTTCCCCCGCTGCGCTAATAGAAACGAATGGGAACGCACCGCTCATGCGCGGGCAGGCTCCCATTCATTTCTATTGAGCCAACGGAAATAGCCGAGCCGGCTATTTACGGCGGCAGCATAGAAATGAATGGGAGCGGTGGCCGCGCATGCGCGGTGTACTCCCATTCGTTTCTAAGAGCACCGCGAGGGGGCTGCGCCTGGCAGTGGCAGAAGATGGGATAACCCCCTTTAAGGTTGGAATAACACGTACAGTTTTGATGTTGAAATGGATACAAAAGAGGAGTAGGATCCGATCTTCCTTAAAGGCTTGTTCAAACAAGCGTTGTGGTGTCTGAGCTAGACTCGGGTGGCACATGGACAGACATTGACCCATTATACTGTAGACAATGGGCCAATTCAAATGAATGATTTTCCATAGCACGCAGTATTTAGGTCTGATTCTGATTGGTATCGCCCATTCTATTAAAACAGACAGCACATGGATGTCATCTGGTTTTTGGGGCCAGTACATGGAGCAGTTTGACCTCACGTGTTTGAAAGAGCCCTTATACTTTTCTTCTTTCTGGATCTCTCCTGGCTTTGGTACAAAAACTGCATGAATGGTATATGTGAAGTTAGATGACCCTTGTTTGCAGCAGTCTCCATAGCATTCAGCGCAATTGTGGCTGCTGTTGTTTGCAACCCTCTATAAGAACATATTCACATGCAGCAGATTTGTTGCAGAAAGTTCTGTGGCTGAAAAATCCATTCTTTACATCCAAATGGGTTGTTTCTGAAAAAAATGTTCTTGGATTTCTGCATGCCCTGTTCAGATGAATGGGACAGTTGCAGAAAGGTTTGCTACACACTGTGTGAATACAGAAAGAGCAGAGCGCATAGCGGAAATGCCTCTTCTAGTCCTACTTCCTGGACTATAAGACTCCCTACGCCAACTTGGCAGTCTTTGCGAGGATACACTTAATTCCTCCAGACCCTTGTCAGAGTCCTCTTACCTTGCCAGACCACTACCCTCTGCACGAGCGAGGGGGCGAAACCCCCAAAACAGCTCTTGGGGAATGTCTTTTTCGTTCGGAAAAGATTTTGGTTTGGGCTTATATTCCTAGTTAAAGGGAGTCTTTCACCTGTTTTTCACCAATATAACTAAGAGCACTGCTCCATAGAAGATTGCAGACACATCCCAGACATACCTGTGTCCAGAAAAAAGCACATTTATTCTGCAGGAAAACAGCTCCCAAGTGCCAGCTCTGCTGCTGCAAGAGCCCAAAGGAAACCAGACTGAAGAGGGGAGGGCTGCTTTAGCTGCTCATATCTTGGGATTGGTAGCAGATAGATTGGTATTCCAAGCTTTCAAATGATACCAAAATCACAGCATTATATCCAGGATATCAGAAGTTATAGCTGTTAGAAATCCAGTCAGGAGAGAAAGCTGTTTTACTTTCCTGCAGAATAAAAGTGCTTTTCCTGGACATGTAATACAGACACACAGTGCACACAGGTAGGTCTGGGATGTGTATGCAATCTTTGGGGCACTGCTGTTAGTTAGGTGAAAGACTCCCTTTAAATGTTTTAAGGCCTGTAGGTGGCACTACAGTCATGGCCAAAAGTTTTGAGAATGACACAAATATTATATTTTCACATGATCTGCTGCCCTCTGGTTTTTATGTGTGTTTGTCAGATGTTTTTATCACATACAGAAATATAATTGCAATCATATTATGAGTAACAAAAGCTTATATTGACAGAATGAGTTAATGCAGCAAGTCAATATTTGCAGTGTTGACCCTTCTTCTTCAGGACCTCTGCAATTCTCCCTGGCATGCTCTCAATCAACTTCTGGACCAAATCCTGACTGATAGCAGTCCATTCTTGCAGAATCAATGCTTGCATTTTGTCAGAATTTGTAGGTTTTTGTTTGTCCACCCGTCTCTTGATGATTGACCACAAGTTCTCAATGGGATTAAGATCTGGGGAGTTTCCAGGCCATGGACCCCAAATCTCTGTTTTGTTCCCTGAGCCATTTAGTTATCACCTTTGCTTTATGGCAAGGTGCTCCATCATGCTGGAAAAGGCATTGTTGATCGCCAAACTGCTCTTAGACGGTTGGAAGAAGTTGCTCTCGGAGGACATTCTGGTACCATTCTTTATTCATGGCTCTGTTTTTAGGCAAGACTGTAAGAGAGCCGATTCCCTTGGCTCAGAAGCAACCCCACACATGAATGGTTTCAGGATGCTTAACAGTTGGCATGAGACAAGACTGGTGGTAGCGCTCACCTCGTCTTCTCCGAATAAGCTGTTTTCCAGATGTCCCAAACAATCGAAAAGGGGATTCATCAGAGAAAATGACTTTACCCCAGTCCTCAGCAGTCCACTCCCTGTACCTTTTATCAGTCTGTCCCGGATGTTTTTTCTGGAGAGAAGTGGCTTCTTTGCTGCCCTCCTTGAGACCAGGCCTTGCTCCAAGAGTCTCCGCCTCACAGTGCGTGCAGATGCACTCACACCTGCCTGCTGCCATTCCTGAGCAAGCTCTGCACTGCTGGTAGCCCGAACCCGCAGCTGAAACACTTTTAAGAGACGGTCCTGGCGCTTGCTGGTCTTTCTTGGGCGCCCTGGAGCCTTTTTGGCAACAATGGAACCTCTCTCCTTGAGGTTCTTGATGATGCGATAGGTTGTTGACTGAGGTGCAATCTTTCTAGCTGCGATACTCTTCCCTGTTAGGCCATTTTTGTGCAGTGCAATGATGACTGCACGTGTTTCTTTAGAGATAACCATGGTTAACAGAAGAGAAACAATGATGCCAAGCACCAGCCTCCTTTTAAAGTGTCCAGTGGGGTCATTCTTACTTAATCATGACAGATTAATCTCCAGCCCTGTCCTCATCAACACCCACACCTGTGTTAATGGAGCAATCACTGAAACGATGTTAGCTGGTCCTTTTAAGGCAGGGCTGCAATGATGTTGAAATGTGTTTTGGGGGATATAGTTCATTTTCTAGGCAAATATTGACTTTGCAAGTAATTGCTGTTAAGCTGATCACTCTTTATAGCATTCTGGAGTATATGCAAATTGCCATTATAAAAACTGAAGCAGTAGACTTTGTAAAAATTAATATTTGTATCATTCTCAAAACTTTTGGCCATGACTGTAGAGAGCCAGCTTTTGTCCTCATTGACACACTTTTTTTCAGTGTGTTTTATTACAGCGTGAGGGACCTGACATCTTTCCTTTAAGTACCTTAGGTGTGACCTTGTGGTCCTGCATGGCCAGTGAGCAGATCATGACGCTAAAATAACACACATAGTACACATTTTGTTTTGGTCCTTGGTTTGGAAGCTGCTGGCTGGCTTAGGCCTTACACACGACTGTACTTTGCATTCGTATCCGCATTGTTTGCGGAACACACACAAACCCATTCATTTCTATGGGTGTGAACCCCTCCCCCATAAAACAGACAACACACGGATGTGATCCGTGTGCTTTCTGCAACCACATGTCCTATTCTTGCAGAACTGTCCATTTTGATGGGAGTGATAAAAATATGGATTGCACACGGGATCGGTATTTTGCGGACTACAATATGGATACAATCGTGTTCATGAGGCCCTAGTTGATCAAGAGATGCCTCCAGTTAGAAAGTTGTGTCTCTAACAGATTCCTTTAAAGGTAGTTCAGACAAGGATGGTCATCTCTTCCTGTAATTGTTTGCTGGCGTGGTACTTCTGTAGGTAATTGTAATGAGACCCTTAGAAGATGTTTGCAGCTGCTCATTAGTAGAAATTGTTACCGTTCCTGAAATTACTAGGATCCTGAGGGGCTCTTGAAAGGTTATGTGTTTGTTTTTTTTGCTTGTATTACGTACTGAAAACTGGTTCTATGTGTCACTGGTTCCATGTGAAATACACTTGTTCTGAAGAGGGCACCGCCTATGACACATCCTATTGGTACATCTCCTTCAAGATCCCTTCAAACGGAATTCTCTAATTTTAATGTGGATTATGTCTCATGTACTGGATTGTGTTTTGTATCAATGTCCGATCCGCATTTTTTGTAGATGGCACACGGACCAATTCATTTCTATAGCTCCACGGGAAAAAAAAAACGGACAGCACATGGATGTAATCCGTTTGCTATCTGCATCTGTATGTCCGTTCTGCAAATTATAGAACACGTCATATTCTAGTGATGGGATTGAGAAAAATGCACATTGCACACGGAAAGTGTTGTGTGTTTTTTTTTTTTTTTTTTTTGTGGACTGTGATACAGACATGGTTGTGTGCATGAGGCGTAACAGGGTTGTTCCCATTTTGTAAAGTGGTGACCTAGCTCTGGATTATGGCATCACCTTATGATCGTTGGGTATCCGACTGATGGGACCTCTGCTGATCCTGAGAATGAAGGAACTATAGAGCTGAGTGATCGCTGCTGCCCTCTTACTTACTTTATGCCAATACTTCATAGGATGGGAGTACCCCATTAAGGGGTGCAAAACACAGTATTTTGTGGCTGCTTTTTGAGCCAAACCAAGAAGTGGATCTAGCAGAGAAGAAGTCTCTTCCTATCTTTCCTTTATATTCCTCAAGTTCCCTTCAACCCATTTGGTTTGCTTTGGCCCCAAAAACTGCCACATGGATCTGTGTGTGACACCCCCTTATGACACATGTGGCTCTAGGGAATGTAAATCACATAAACCTCCATAGTAAGCTCTTCGGTATAGTGGTCATTGTAACCAGTCCAATCTCAACACAGTGTCTCCAGTAGAAATATTACTGTTAGGGATAAGCGAATCGAGTTCAGATGCTTCATCTGAAGTCGATTTGCATAAAACTCCGTTGTAATACTGTATGAAGCTCCATACATTATTAGAATGTATTGGCTGTAAAAAAAACTTTGATACCAGACTTGGGTTCGGTTCCAAGTAGTAACTTAGTATTAATGTTTTTTACAGTAATAATTAAAGAAGAACTCCCGCAAAAATTTTTATTCTCTGACCTGTTAGAAAGGTGCATGATATAATCTGTAGTGATTGTCATTTTCTTATCAGTGACTGTTTCTGTGAGTAAAAACCTCTCTTCTTATTGTAGCTGGGTCATGTGACCAACTCCCTGACCTCCAACTGACCCAGGACAGGAAGCCAGTAACTGCTCTATTCATTCCTATGGGAGCCTCCCTTTCAGTCTCATAGGAATACATAGAGAATTAGACTTCCTGTCCACACATAAGTCTATGTGTGAGTTGGTGGGTCTAATTGCTGGTCACATGACACATAAGAAACTTCAGGATGATATAAGTCACAAATTCAGACACTGGTAAGAAAATGACATTCACTACAGATTATATCATGTACATTTCTAGCAGGACATGGAATAAAATTTTTGTCGGGAGTTCTTCTTTAATTCATGAAGTTATTACACGGTCTCGCAAGACTTCGAGAAGTAATAACTCTGGCTCATCGGAGCCATTACATTCTAATACTGTACGGAACTCCCGCTCCGTGCAGTATTAGAACAAAGTATTATGCAAATCGCCTTCGAATGAAGCATCCATAGTCAATTTGCTCATCCCTAATTGCTGTGCCAGGCTAGCGCAGTTCTGTTCAATGCCCTCTGTAACACAGGATGAAAACAAAGCAGGACAGCCGATCTGATGCCCACGTTATTTTATTAATGGGTCCACAGCTAATCTCTGCTGGCCGCCATTGTGTTCACCTGCATCCATCAGGTTTCTGAGCTGTGAAGGTACTTGTATTACAGAGCCCTGTCAACAGATCAAATGTGTTGGCCTTCCTGCCGAGCACCACAGCTTCAGATGTTTGTGTAAGGGATTCCTTCGGGGTGAGGAGGCCCAGCGGGGAAGGCTCAGATGTGAACTTCTGAGCCGAATGGGAGAAACGGCTCACAAAAGGAAGCTCATGTTACAGGATGTGGGAACGCTGAAAGCAAGCCTCTGAAGCCTTCACATGCAGTTTCCAGTGCGGGCGTCACTGTCCTTTACCTCATCCAATCACTGTATAATCCAGATTACTACACATTTGTCTTTAAAGTCCCTTAAAGGGGTTATACCATGAATAATGAGAAAAAATATTAAAATCAAATATCATATAGTACATGACAATCTCTTTCTGACAAAGCTAGAACCAGCCCTGTACCTCACATGGATCCAGAGATCTCCACATTCTTAGCTCTGCTAGATTTATATCAAGGTGAAAGCTCAAGGGGAGTGTCTTTTCTGTTGCAGCTCAGGGGGCGTGTCCATGCTCTCCCTATCACAACTCAGGAGGCAATTGAACAATGAAACTGAGTATTAGCGGCCATCTCAATGAACAGGGCAAAGAAATAAGAAAAAAGCAAACAGCAGGTGGCGCTATACAGATGGATTTCAGTGAATAACTCAGTGGCTATACAAAATTTTTAATTACATGCAATTACAAAAGTATTCAGATCCAGGAGCTGGTTTTAAAACTGTAGAAAAATTTTCGTTGGACAACACCTTTAAAGGGAATGTGTCAGCAGAAAATGACCTATGGTTTAAATCACACTTATATGTTTAACATATTTTTAAATAATTTTGTTATTTTTGATTTTTCATGTCGATATCTATATTTAAACAAAAACCATGAAATCTTGCAGTTTTCACACTGGCCTTTATGCCCAATTATGGACGATCACTTTACTGCTTATCTGTCATTCTTCTCCTGCCTGTAGTGATATCACCTCACCTCCATGTATAGATAAGACAGAATCCACCATTCAAAATAGGTGATTGTCAAATCTTATCTATTCTTTCCATGTTCAGTGACCTCTGCACAGGGCACAGAGCATGCCTAGAAACCTCTCCCATAGAAGTCAATAGGGTCAACTCCAGACCATTGTCTATGGCACATGGAGCTGCCGTAAAGCAATTTTCTTAAAGGGTTTATCCCACAATTAATGTAAATGTTAAAATCAGACCACATATAGTACATGACAATCTATTTCTAACAAAGCTAGAACCAGCCCTGTACCTCACATGGATCCAGAGATCTTCCCATTCATTGCGCTGCTAGATTTTTATCAAGTGAACAACTCAAGGGGGTGTCTTTCTGCTGTATCTAAGGGGGTGTGTCCAATCTGCTGTAGCTCTCTCTCTGTCATAGCTCGGGAGGCAGTTGAAGGATGGAACTGAGCATGTGCGGCCCTCTCAGTGAGCCAGACAAAGAAATACTAAAAAGAATGAACAGGAGGTGGCACTATGCAGATCCATTTTATTGAATACAGTGGGGGGGGGGGGGGGAAGTCAGCCACCAATTGTGCAAGTTCTCCCACTTAAAAAGATGAGAGAGGCCTGTAATTGACATCATAGGTAGACCTCAACTATGAGAGACAAAATGAGAAAACAAATCCAGAAAATCACACTGTCTGATTTTTAAAGAATTTATTTGCAAATTATGGTGGAAAATAAGTATTTGGTCAATAACAAAAGTTCATCTCAATACTTTGTTATATATCCTTTGTTGGCAATGACAGAGGTCAAACGTTTTCTGTAAGTCTTCACAAGGTTGGCACATACTGTTGCTGGTATGTTGGCCCGTTCCCCCATGCAGATCTCCTCTAGAGCAGTGATGTTTTGGGGCTATCGCTGGGCAACATGGACTTTCAACTCCCTTCAAAGTTTTTTTGTGGGGTTGAGATCTGGAGACTGGCTAGGCCACTCCAGGACCTTGAAATGCTTCTTACGAAGTCACTCCTTCGTTGCCCTGGCGATGTGCTTGGGATCATTGTCATGCTGAAAGACCCAGCCACGTTTCATCTTCAATGCCCTTGCTGATGGAAGGAGGTTTGCACTCAAAATCTCATGATACTGTACATGGCCCCATTTATTCTTTCATGTACACGGATCAGTCGTCCTGGTCCCTTTGCAGAGAAACGGCCCCAAAGCATGATGTTGCCTCCCCCATGCTTCACAGTACATATGGTGTTCTTTGGATGCAACTCAGCATTCACTCTCCTCCAAACATGACGAGTTGTGTTTCTACTAAACAGTTCTACTTTGGTTTCATCTGACCATATGACATTCTCCCAATACTCTTCTGGAACATCCAAATGCTCTCTAGCAAGCTTCAGACGAGCCCGGATATATACTGGCCTAAGCAGGGGGACACATCTGGCACTGCAGGATCTGAGTCCCTGGTGGCGTAGTGTGTTACTGAGGGTAGCCTTTGTTACGTTGGTCCCAGCTTTCTGCAGGTCATTCACTAGGTCCCCCCCCCCCCCCCCCCGTGTGGTTCTGGGATTTTTGCTCACAGTTCTTGTGATCATTTTGACCCCACAGGGTGAGATCTTGCGTGGAGCCCCTGATCGAGGGAGATTATTAGTGGTCTTGTATGTCTTCCATTTTCTAATTATTGCTCCCACAGTTGATTTCTTCACACCAAGCTGCTTGCCTATTGCAGATTCAATCTTCCCAGCCTGATGCAGGTCTACAATTTTGTTTCTGGTGTCCTTCGACAGCTCTTTGGTCTTCACCATAGTGGAATTTGCAGTGTGACTGTTTGAGGTTGTGGACAGGTGTCTTTTATACTGATAACAAGTTCAAACGGGTGCCATTACTACAGGTAATGAGTGGAGGACAGAGGAGCCTCTTAAAGAAGAAGTTACAGGTCTGTGAGAGCCAGAAATCTTGCTTGTTTGTAGGTGACCAAATACTTATTTTCCACCGTAATTTGCAAATAAATTATTTAAAAATCAGACAGTGATTTTCTGGATTTGTTTTGTCATTTTGTCTCTCATAGTTGAGGTCTACCTATGATGTCAATTAAAGGCCTCTCTCATCTTTTTAAGTGGGAGAACTTTTGGTGGCTGACTAAATACTTTTTTTCCCCACTGTATCTCAGTGGATATGCAAAATTTTTAATTACATGTAATTACAAAATTAATCAGATCCAGGTGCTGGTTTGAAAACTGTAGAATATTTTTCCTTAGACAACCCCTTTAATGTTCTGTAAATGTTGTTAAAGGGGTATTTCCATCACCGGTGCGGGTCCCAACTCCCTGCTGCTCCTATAGAAGTGAATGGGTGCGCACTGTGCATGCGCGGCCACCGCTCCCATTCATTTCTATGGGGCCGACGGAAATGGCCGAGCCATAGAGAATGTCTATTATGGGACAACTCCTTTAAGAACAGCTCCGGTAAGATGGCTGCCCCCATAATCATGTTCAGGAAATAGAAGAAATAAATCAGCAATCAGAAAATTAAAAACGGATTTGAAAAAAAAAAAAACTAGATAGCCCTAGAGGTAACACAAAATTTTGTTACATAAGAATGAAAATAAAAGTAAAGCTCTGGATTCACATGTTGTAGATGCGCTGCAGCCATGATAGTTCCAGAACTGGGCCAACACCGGATCAGTGTGGCTTTCATCCTGGCCACACGATTACTCGGCTAAATGTTATAACTGCTTTTAAGGGCATGAAAGCCGCCCTGATCTGCAGTCTCTAATGTAAACCCGTCCTTGTAGCTAGTCCTTTCATAAATGGCAATTTATCTATTTTAATTTCAACATGTTAAATGTCCTTTTACACAAGCTGATGCAGACTGATAGCGACTGTTTGATCGATCGTTGTTAGACCCCACCAATCAGACAATAAACAAGCTTGTTTTTCTGCTGATCGGATCTTCATAAAGTTGTTCACTGGTCGGCATGACATCGTGGGATTGTGCTGCTGACATAATGTAAATTTATATCCTGGAAGGGTGATGCTAGTAATGATCATTCACCCCCATACATCTTTGATTGGCCTGTGTAAAGACTGTTTCGAGCATCAATTGACTTGTCTCATATCAGTCTTTGCATGCTGTGGCCCCGCACTGGGCCGTCCTCCTATAGGTTTCCCTGCAAATCTATCGGCAGAACACAGTTGTCTGTCTCCTGATAATATGCTGAGCCTGTGATCACGTGATCATCTGAACCAATGATATGACAGAGAGCGTGTTTCAGACTACTACAGGTAGGTAATGTAGTCATAGACCACGGCTCTGCCCTAAATGAGCGGAGCTAAAAAGCAGTCAGTGAGCTAGCTACCACCGGACAAATGAATAGTGTGCAATCCTCACTTATAGGTACAGACGCAAGTATCATTTTTCAGTTTAGTCTCAGGTACAGTTATCCCTCCAGATTAACCATGCACATGAAAGCTTGGATGAACTTGCCTGTGTTGTGAATGGAAGAGGGGAGAAAGTGGGTTTATCCAACATAACCGACCCTTCTCCTTTTACATGGTAGATTTGGAAAGCACCCCACACACAGATGGTTGGCGGCACAGCTCTGCAGCAGGCTGTTTAGGCACAGAATGCAGGGAATTTGCCAGACAAAAACCGTTGCACGCAGTGTTTTTTTGCCCGGCCGAATACCAACATACTTGCCGAGTAGCAGCCGGATTTCCATTGTACCCCATTATAGTGAAGGGGGCCAGTGGGCATTCCGGTAACATCTGGCAAAGCCGGATCCGTGGAACTCCGGCAGACTGTTCTCTGCCGGAGAGCTGTGCCGCAAATTTAAAGGTAGCCTTATTTTGAGCAAGTCATTCATGTTAAACTTCTGGCAGTCAGGATTTCTTTGGAGGCTTTCCACTAGAACTTTTGTGGAAGTCTTACTTCAGTGCACCTCTCTCTGCTTCAGCCAGCCCTGAGGTTCGGAAGTCAAGTTGGAAAGTAGCATTTGTGTGCTTGAAGCAAGAAGAGGATCCCGTCTTTGATACAAAGCAGTTTCCTGGGAAACCAGATGGTGGCGGAAGGAAGGGGAGTGTGGGCTTACTTGTTCCACACAGATAAAGAGCGAGAAGAGGAAGAAAGGAGGAGGGGTAGAGAGGGAATTGAGAAGCAGTGGTTCTTGGGATCTTTCATTCTCCCTTCCCATTCTTTTTTTTCATTCTTGCCAGATGTGAAGGATTCTTTTGCTTTTCTTTTTTTTTTTTTTCCCCCTCCAGTGTTTCTTTTGTGCTGCCAGAGTGACTTTCAAGACCTCTTTTCTCTGGAGGGGTGCACTCAGAACTCAAGTAAATGGTTGGAACAACATTTGCTTGCTCGGTGTAGTCTTCGTGTTTTTTTTTTTTTTTTTTTCTTCATTCTTTCCGGACTAAGCTGAGCACTTGAAAATGAAGCAACATCTGCATTGCCGTCTACCGGCATCTGGGAGATTCTTCTCTGTAATCTAGCCTGACTTGAGTAGCAAACCAAGAAGGACTCTTTAAGGATGGGATGCTTAAGCTCCGTCCCACAGGAGGATGTCATTGTAGTAGGGTGAGTGTATAATGTATGAACGTGGGGAGAAGGCATTGATACAGCTGAGAAAGTTGGAGCGGGGCAGGTTTTCTTGGTTTTGTTTCCATTTGAACTTGTTGCTCGTGAGAACAGAAGGCTCATATTTCCTCTCTTTGGGAGTTGAGCTCGGGCATGCTCAGTCCCTGCACTCCCCTTTATGTAATGTTTTGCCTTTTTTTTTTTTTTTTTTTTTTTTTTTTTAACGAAACATTCTTGCTTTTATCACTAATCGGTTTGTTGTGTCTGCCACATTGTATGTACAGAAGTCAGATGTCAGAATATAGTAAAGCTAAAAAAACACGAGGACTGTGATTGCAATCACACAATAAAACCACTTATTTCTTTTAGGCCTTGTTCGTGCTTGTTAGATATTTTTATTTCTTTTATTCAATTCATAGATGGCAGGGAGAGATCAGGAAAATACACAAAGTTTGGTAGAAAGTTGCAGAACTTCTGACTTTCTCTTGTCTCTAAAAACATGCCTTCCTCCTATACAGCTTCTTGCACTTCAGTAGAATTTCCTAGAATTGCTTCTTTAGGAAAAAAAAATGCAGCCTCTTATTACAAAGGATAAATACAGTGTCCAAGATTGCAGCCAATATTCACTCTTTACTGCAGCAGTCTGACTGTCCTCGCTACCTGGAAGGTTATGCTGTGAATAGAGACTGAGAAGAAATTAGACAAAGCCTCGAAGGTGACACATTTTGGTGATTTCACCTAGAAAGTATTTCTGTGTGACTGAATTAAGCTTCGTTCAACTCTCCATCATAAGAACAGAAAAACGGAAGGAAAGCCAAGAGAAAAAAAAAAAAGTAAACGTATGACTGATCTGATTTGACTATAATCTGGTCCATCAGGTGTCTGCATTTTACTGGACAAAATAGTGCCGCATTCTGTGCTGTTCTATCCTGCATTTTTGACGCATTCATTGACCAAGGCCTTAAAGGGAACCTGTCATCTCCGAAAAATCCCCTGAACTAGAGTAAGCGGTGTATATTGTAAGTGATGCTGAATCCGAATATGTAAGTTTTATCTTCATAGTCACTTCCATTCTGATGCTGTGCTCCCACAAACCGGCAGTAAAATGCGTTGACAGGACTCTTCTTTGAGTCCTCTCCTTTATGTGAGTGAGCACTGGAGTCCACTGAGTCCATTTTACTGCTGGTTTGTGGGAGCACAGCGTCGGAATGGAAGTGAGTATGAAGATAAAACTTTCATATTCGGATTCAGCATCACTTACACTATACAACACTTACTCTAGTTCAGGGGGTGTTTCAGAGCTGACAGATTCCCTTTAAGGGAGCCTCCAACCCAGATGTGAACTCTGCCTAGATGGTTTCCGATCTATAGCACATAATATCTGACTGCGTGTTTAATCATATTCGGGTTGTGAAGAATGGTTGGGGTGTTTGATGCATAGATGTAGTGTGCATCGGTTTTATTACCATATAGACAGTGATTATTGCCACAAATGCTCGTGAGGACCAAATGCATGCAGCTTTTGAGTCCTGACTGGTGCAAAGAAAGTTTCTTCTCCAATAACCATTGCTATTTTGTTATTTGCAGAGCATCATCCAGCTCCCGAGAAAGCAGCTTTGTGGAAAAGATGAAGAAGACGGTAAGCTGAACGGTTGTTGAAAGTGGTCTGGTCGTGATAACACAGTCCATTTTGTTGGCTAATACTAAAAGTCCTTATACGAGGACGGACAGTCGGGTTGATTATTGGGGATGAGAGTTTGTATAAACGCTCATTCCAGATAATTGGCCGGCGATCTCCCGATGAACGAGCATTGAATCTTTTTGCATTGTGGTTGTGCTGTCTAAACATCAATCTGCCGCCCAGGAACAATAATTCTGTATGGGGACAAGCGATCACTGTGTCTATCACTTGTCCCCATACAGCGGAGGGGATTGCTACATGTAAATGTAACCCTCCTCTCCACTGATGATCAGGAAATTATCGGCAACGTTTAGTTTATTTCCTATAATTGCCTGTTATATCGGTCTGTGTAAAAGGACTGTTAAAGGATAGGGCATCAATGTTATTTCCTGATAACCCCTTTAATCTTATGGATATGCAGCCCACCTGGTTCTCAAGTTCTGGTGATGTCAATAGTCCCTTGCAGTCTGATTCAGCCCTGAAAAGTGGGAGACCTTTTATTGTAATAATGAGTATAATTTAGGCACTTAAGTTTCATGAGTGGGCATAGGTACGTACGCCACATGTAGATAAACATGAAGAACACTAAATGTAAAGCCAGGAGCAAGATATGTGAGATTTGGTGATCATGGGTGCTGATACTTTTCTAGTCTGTAATCCCATTGAGAAAGACTAGAGTCAGCTTCTTTCCAGCAGATCTAGCCTCCTCCAGGCCCCAGCATTCGGCAGAATGGTAAGTGGAGATAAGATAGCCTGAGGGAATGGAGTCCTAATAAGACGGCAGACTTCACTTACATGTCATTATTACCTATACATATTTAAAAATGAAAACTTGTGTGTAATGGAGACATCTTTCAATGTTGGTTATTGCCAGTAATAAACATTTTTATTTTTTTTTTTAAGGGCAAAAATATAGTGGTATTCTATGGATCTCAGACCGGAACTGGAGAAGAGTTTGCCAATCGTCTTGCTAAGGATGCTCACCGCTATGGTATGCGTGGTATGTCTGCTGACCCTGAAGAATTTGAAATGGTGAGTTTAGTATTAGTAGTAGTATAGTATTAGTATAGTATCTGTATAGGGGTCTACAGCCTTTTCCTCTTCATGAGGGGATAGCGTTCCTGTGATCATTTCCACAGAACGATTCTAGTAATGCGGTAGCAGAATGGTCTTTATAATTCCTCCTGACCAGACGCTGTATGTTACCGCCACCTGATACTGTGGGCACCAACTTCTGCTACTAGCTCATTGTTATTGGGCATATACCCTCTTGATAATTTCCATCTTTAAGAGAACCTGTCATCACCAAATGTGGTGCAGTATGTTATAGAGCAGGAGGAGCTGAGCAGATTGATATATAGTTTTATGGGAAATGAGTCAGTAAAACGTGTAATTTATTAATTTAACTCTGCTCTTTCTGAGCTCATTAGCCAAGAGGGTCGTCTTATCAGTGATTGACATTTCCCTATGCATATGCACTTGTACAGGGAATCAATCCATCCATCAAGACCTCCCACATGGCTACTGTGTACTAGAACGTACTGCCAGCAGATTGTACTGGATTTCCATGGTGCGCTCCCATGGAACATGGCCTTCTCTTCAACCAGCTGATTGGTGGGGGTGCCAGTTGTTGGACCCCTGCTGATCTGATATTGATGTCCTATCTGGAGGATAGGCTGTCAATATTAAAATCCTGGAAAACCCTTTTAAATTTCCTGCTTCCTCCTGTCTGGGCATGCCGGTCTCAGCGTTGTCTCTTTATTGTGTTGTGAGTCTATAATGTACTTTCCATGAAATTTACCATCTATTAGCTGCTGTGCTGTCCTATGAGGAGGGATCTTCAGTGCTGGACCCATACCATCTCCCTATTAAGCCTCATTCACGCGTCCGTGTCCGTGCTCAAATCCGTGAGCAGGTGGTCAGTGAGGCATCCGTGAAGCTGTACGTGAAGGATCCGTGTTGGGTCCGTGTTTTGCCATCCGTGTTGCATCCGTGTTTCACTGACACTGAACAGCTGAAAAATAATTTTCAAAGCATCTCTTCTTAATAATCCGTGAAACACGGATGACATCCGTGAGGGATCCGTGGTTTTCATGGATTCATTGACTATAATGGGCCTGAGGGATCCAGGAACACGGATCAAGATAGGACGTGCATTCGTGCTAAAAACATGGACCCACGAACAGTGCTAAAACACTGATGTCTGAATACACACATTGAAATGAATGGGGACGTGTGCTGTCCGTGGAGAACACTAACGTGTGAATGAGGCTTTACTGTGCTTAAGCAGAAAGCTGTCAAGTAGAGACGGAAATCTGTGTGTGCTATCGTTTTCATGCCTACTTGTTGCTGGTGACAGGTTCCCTTTCATCACGTTCTCCAGGAAAACCTAATAAATCATTTTTAGTACAATTTTTTTTTTTTTTTAATAATGATGCTGATAGGTCATTGAACTTCATACGCATTGCCCTTAGGGTTATGTTGGTAGTATATGAATAAGGGAGGAAGAAGTAGTTGTATGTATTCTTTTGATAGTGTACAATCTAAGATTGAAAATTTAAATCTTCAGTTATTTGTACTTGAAATGCATTTAAAGTTTAACTTTTTTTCCACCTAGTAACACAGATGAGCTGATTTGTCAGAGCTGGTGTAAAGGAAAACCGGCTTATTTGCCCATTTCAAGCAACCAAGCCAGTGTTTCTTTACAGCATTTTGCTAAATCTCCGCCAGTAACTTCACTGTGGTGTGGTAATTGTGTTTTGAGACGGGATTGTTCGGCTGTTGAGTCTTGTGTGCAGAGCTGCCTGGATTCCTTGTGCCACTGACTGCATGTTTAATCAATTACAGCGCTCTTCCAAAGGACGGTGCATGCAGCTAATAGAAGTAATTAAAAACAGCCTCTCTATAGAAACCATCCAAACGCTGCAAAAGCAACCTATTCTCATGTTAAAGAAGGCGACCAGACAGTGGAAGCTAGACACAAGCATTCTTCACCCATGCCTGAATTTTAACCAGGGCTGAATTAGTAACATTTAGGGCCGAATCGGCATGCTTCATTAGTGTGCGGTGGGAATCGCGAACGTTATGATTGCCGGGGAGTCAAATTCTGTCAATTTGTAATATTGCGGCCGTCTTGGTATTCCAGGAATAATGTAATTGTGTCAAAAGGCAGAACGCCATGGCCTTTTTTCTGAACATTTCTGCCAAATGGTTTCCAGATTTTTTCATTTCCCCAATTTTTGCTCAATAACCGATAAGGCAACAAGGTTCAGTATATTTAAATTGTGTTTTTTACATGCCCAGTAAATTTTATAGCATTTTTTTTTTTCTGCAGGTGGATCTAAGTCTGCTTAAGGACATTGAAAACTCTCTTGCCATATTCTGCATGGCTACATATGGTGAAGGAGACCCTACAGATAATGCTCAGGACTTCTATGATTGGTTGCAAGAAGCGGACGTGGATCTGTCTGGACTGAAGTTTGCAGTAAGTGTGATTGTTCATAGTAAAGGGGGGTAATGAGCACAATCTGGGGACAAAAATGCTGGTCTGTATACATAGTGTGTGACTTGGGGGTGGGGAGGGCCGGCACTTGATTTTTGTAGTATTTACATGCAAAAATGTGTGTAAAGCCTGGAATAAGTGGCAGAAATCTCATTCTTTTGGCTTTTTCCCTCTCTGAACTTCACAATGGTTTCTCCTTCCTTTATTAGGTATTTGGCCTTGGAAATAAGACCTATGAGCACTTTAATGCCATGGCCAAATACGTGGACAAAAGACTAGAAGAGCTGGGTGCAGAAAGAATCTTTGAACTAGGAATGGGAGATGATGATGGCAAGTAAGTACCCCGTGTTGTACTTCTGTCCCTTGTACATACTGATAGATTACCTTCTTTCCTAGTGTAATTAATGTGTGTGCATATTACAAGGAAAGGCCATCCATGCATTTTCTAAATATCACAGAAAGTTGTCAGTTGATTCTATTGGTGGGGTCTGTGAGGTAGACCCCCACCAGTTGTTGACTCTGGGAGAGTTGCAGTGCTCTGTGAAACTCAGAACTGTTTCAGAGCAAGTACCGATTTCCATTATTTCAGTATTGCACCATTAAAGGGTTACCGTATTTTTCGCCCTATAAGACTCACTTTTTTTCCCCCAAAAGTAGGGGGAAAAATGCTGTGCGTCTTATAGGGCGAATACAAGTGAGCGCTTCCATAAGGAAGCGCTCACTTGTACGTAGGGACCCCCATCAGACCTCAGATCAGCCCACCCAGCCACTGATAAAGACCATACTTACCTGTTCTGCGCTGCCGCTGCCGTCCGGTCCCACGCTCCGCGCTCTTCTCTCTTCCCTGCCGGCACGCACTATGACCTGACGCTGCGGCGTCAGGTCATAGTGCGTGCCGGCAGGGAAGAGAGAGGAGCGCGGAGCGTGTGACCGGACGGCAGCGGCAGCGCAGAACAGGTACGGTAAGTATGGTCTTTATCAGTGGCTGGGTGGGCTGATCTGAGGTCTGATAGGGGCACAAGACGCTAATCTGAGGTCTGATGGGGGCACATTCTGCTGATCTGAGGTCTGATGGGGGCATGATATGAGGTCTGATGGGGGCATGATATGAGGTCTTATGGGGGCACATTCTGCTGATTTGAGGTATGATGGGGGCACATTCTGCTCATCTGAGGTCTGATGGGGGCATGATATGAGGTCTGATGGGGGCACATTCTGCTGATGTGAGGTCTGATGGGGGCACATTCTGCTGATTTGAGGTCTGATGGGGGCACATTCTGCTGATCTGAGGTCTGATGGGGGCACATTCTGCTGATCTGAGGTCTGATGGGGGCACATTCTGCTGATCTGAGGTCTGGTGGGGGCACAGTGAGATGGTATGGGGGCACAGGGGGCTGATATGGGGGTCTGATGTGATGTCCTTAAATTTATGGGCAGTCTGATAAGAGGATCTGATGAAAAATATTTTTTTCTTATTTTCCTACACTAAAACCTAGGTGCGTCTTATGGGCCGGTGCGTCTTATAGGGCGAAAAATACGGTATTCCCACCGCTAGGGTATGCCATCGCTGTAAAATGGTGGGACCCTCACTGATCTTAGAGTGAAGGGGTTGCAGTGTCTATTTAGAGCTGCTGGTCAAGCATCCGTGTGGCCATTCCATTCATTTGTATGGAAGTTCCCAAGAGTATAGCGCTCGTAGAAATTAATGGAGCGGCTGTGTGCATTCCTGGCCGGCTGGTCCATTCATTTCAGCAGGCTCCACAAGGTATGGGGTCATTCCTCTCGTGATAGGTGGGGGTTCTGGCGGTAGGACCTTCACCAATCTAATAGTTATCCCCTATACTGTAGATAAAGGATACCTTTTACATAGCCAGATTTTTTTTGAAAGATGTTAAATAAATCCTCACCAGTATTGCTAATTATCTGCTATCTTATCTTGCAGCCTGGAAGAAGACTTTATCACGTGGCGCGAGCAGTTTTGGCCTGCAGTGTGTGAACATTTTGGTGTGGAAGCAACAGGAGAAGAATCCAGGTAGGTTGCAGCACTAATTGCTTGTCTAGTCTCCTGTGGCTTGTAGTCTTGTAGTTGTAGCTTGTAGTCTAGGTGCGTAGCAATAGCAAAGTACAGAGTCTTGGCTTTGATACTATATTTGCTGGCATACCAATAAAAACTGTACAGGCGCTTATTGTGAGAAATAATCTACCAACTGGTACATATGTGTGAAAACAAAAAATTGCATAGAAATCAGGAAGGAATGTGTGGTTGTACACCAAGTCACCAAATGTCATCTCTGTCTTTTTTCTGCCAGTATTCGTCAGTATGAACTTGTGGTGCACACCGACGAGAATATGAACAAGGTGTACAGCGGAGAGATGGGCCGTCTTAAGAGCTATGAGATACAAAAACCGTAAGTTGCATTTCCCAGTCTATTTCAGCTGATGTCTATAAATCGTTTTTGTTGGTGTTTTTATATCTGCTCCTGCACTTGCTGCCGCATGCCAGTACCATGCATGTACATTGGGGCCCCTTTTCTTAGCACTTCTGCACTTAGAGGTTTTATAAGGGTAGGCAGATTTTTTCCATCAAGCACAAGGATTCCTGTACGACCCAGTCAGATCAATGGGACAGTTGCAGAAATGTCTGCAAGAAATCCTAAGTTCTCCAGGAAAAATAACACATAAAATACTAGAAAGAAACATGTTATTATAAATAAATTCCTAAATGCCTTTATTTATAATGGCTTGTTTTGTCTAGGGAGCAGTCATTAAAATGGCTGCTGTCAGGTTGCTTAACATGGAATCTGTCCTAATCACACAGCAGGACAGCCTGTTTTCGATTGCACAGGGCTGGAGCCCTGGTCCCTTCTCTGTCTGTTGGTGTACAGATCACAGCTGAGATAAGGGCTCCTGTGTGTCTGGAGCTCACCTCCTACACACAAGCTGAAGTGTTTTCTAATGACACACTTCGCCCACCGCAGTGTGTCTCGTCCCTTCAGCTTGTGTGTACGGGGTGAGCTTGTTCCAGACACAGATGAGCCCTTATCTCAGCTGGGATCTGTACATAATGTAGTCCTTCACAGTGCTGACACAGACAGAGAGGGAGCAGGGCTCAAGGCCCCTGCAGACTGCCGACACTTGGGCAGATTATCGCTAAGGCTACTTTCACACTAGCGTTCTTTTTTTTCCGGTATTGAGTTCCGTCATAGGGGCTCAATACCGGGAAAAAAACGCTTCAGTTTTGCCCCCATTCATTGTCAATGGGGACAAAACTGAACTGAAGAGAACGGAATGCTCCTAGAAGCATTCCTTCAGTTCACTTGCATCTCCAGACTGGAGAGCAAACCGCAACATGCTGCGGTTTGCTCTCCAGACTGGGCATCCGCACCAAAACGGATCCGTCATGCAAGTCAATGGTGACAGATCCGTTCGGTGTGACACAGTAGTAAACGGATCCGTCCTCCATTGATTTTCAATGGAGTTCATGACTGATCCGTTCCAGCGATGTTAAAGATAATACAACCGGATCCGTTCATTACGGATGCACACGGTTGTATTATCAGTAATGGAACCGTTATTGCTGAACCCTGCCGGATCCATCAATAATGCCAGTGTGAATGTAGCCTTAGGCTACTTTCACACTAGCGTTTAAGTTTTACGGGGCTCAATACCTGAAAAAACACTTCAGTTTTGTCCCTATTCAATGTCAATTGGGACAAAACTGAACAGAACGGAGTGCTCCAAAATGCGTTCCGTTCTCATACCAGAGAGTAAACTGCAGCATGCTGCGATTTGCTTTCCGTCCTGGGATGCGGAGCAAGACGGACCCGTTATGATCCCCAATGCAAATCAAAGGGGGACAGATCAGTTTTCTCTGGCACAATAGAAAGCGGATCCATCCCTCATTGACTTTCAATGGAGTTCATGACGGATCTGTCTTGGCTATGTTAGAGATAATACAACCGGATCAGTTCATAACAGATGCAGATGGTTGTATTATCAGTAACGGAAGCGTTTTTTGCTGAACCCTGCCGGATCCAGCAAAAACACTAGTGTGAAAGTAGCCTAACAAGGGTTTGTATGAATGCGCATTGGCAATAATCGGCTGATGGGATCTTTGGTGCGGATACCTAAATCATTGTTTCCCGGCATCAGATTGTGCTGTCTAAACACGCTCTACTGCCAGCAAACAATGATTCTGTATGGGGAAGAGTAATGACAAGCAGGCGATTGCTAGGAAGGAATGCTTGTGTAAGGCAGTGTAAAGGGGCCTTTAGGTAGGGCTTCTCTGTGCTGTGCACTCTGACACAGATTAGGATGTGTTCCTGAAGAATCTGACAGCAGCCATTTTAATTCCTCCAGTAATTGCTCCCTAGAAAAAATGACCTATTATAAATACATTCTTAAAATGCTTCTAATTATTTATAACATGTTTTTCAGCATTTCAATTTATTTATTTTTTGTTACCCCATGGGTAAGCCCGCTGGTACCCCCACCATCCTGAGAACTGGGTCCCATGGCCCTGTCCTGGCTGAAGACAGCCAAGTGCTCAGCTATTTCCAGTTGTCCCAGAGAGAATGAATGGAGCAACAGAGCGCATGCTTGGCCTGCCGCTTCATCAGGACATGGACATGGGACCCCCTTTCTTGGAATCGGTGGGGATTCCAGCAGGCAGACCCCCAGAGGTCATTTATCCCCTATCCTGTGAATACTTGGCACATACCCCTTAAAGGAGAATGGTTGGTTGGCTTTTTTTTGAAAAGTTTTCTATATTTGTTTGAGTAAACATTATCTTTTTCCAATAGACCTTTTGATGCAAAAAATCCATTCCTGGCCAGTGTAACTGATAACCGAAAACTGAACGAAGGTGGAGAGAGGCATTTGATGCATCTGGAACTTGATATCACTGGCTCAAAAATCAGGTAATTTTATGTTTTATAATTGGATCATCCGTTTGATGAGGCAGTGGTGCTGGGGTGAGTGCTGTGGACCGTCGTGATTTACATTGCTCCATACCCAGCAATGCTGTATATGTATAGTAGTGGCTATTGGGTACTGCAGCTTTTTCCCATTGACTTGGACTGTATAATATAGTGGAATAAATTAGTTTTTCCAACTGATTAGCTGAGGAATTGCAGCTCTGAAGCCTGAACAGTTTCAATTTGAAAAGGATATGTTCATCTACAGCAGTGATGGTTAACCTCCGGCACTCCAGCTGTGGTGAAACTACGACTTCCAGCTAGGGTTGCCTCGGGTATCGATAATTCGATACTGAATCGATACTTTTATACCAGTATTGATTCGGTACCGGAATTTCCTATTTTGCGATACTGAAATAAAAAATTCTCTTACCTGTCCTGCGGCTCCGCTCCGGTGCTCCTCTTCTTCTCTGGGCCCGCGCTGCACTGTCCTGACCGCATACAGCGTCAGGACGTAGTTCGCGCACTCTGACCTGACGCTGCACGCAGTCAGGTGACAGAGAAGAGGAGCGCCGGACCCGTAGCGGAGCCGCGGCGCAGGACAGGTAAGAGATTTTTTTTATTTTATTTTGATGGGGGCACAGTGGGCTGATCTGAGGTTGATGGGGGCACGGTGGGCTGATGTTAGGTCTGATGGGGGCACAGTGGGCTGATGTGAGGTCTGATGGGGGCACAGTGGGCTGATGTGAGGTCTGATGGGGGCACGGTGGGCTGATGTGAGGTCTGATGGGGGCACGGTGGGCTGATGTTAGGTCTGATGGGGCACAGTGGGCTGATCTAAGGTCTGATGGGGGCACAGTGGGCTGATCTGAGGTCTGATGGGGGCACGGTGGGCTGATGTTAGGTCTGATGGGGCACGGTGGGCTGATCCGAGGTCTGATGGGGGCACGGTGGGCTGATCTGAGGTCTGATGGGGGCACGGTGGGCTGATCTGAGGTCTGATGGGGGCACGGTGGGCTGACGTTAGGTCTGATGGGGGCACGGTGGGCTGACGTTAGGTCTGATGGGGGCACGGTGGGCTGACGTTAGGTCTGATGGGGGCACGGTGGGCTGACGTTAGGTCTGATGGGGGCACGGTGGGCTGACGTGAGGTCTGATGGGGGCACGGTGGGCTGACGTGAGGTCTGATGGGGGCACGGTGGGCTGACGTGAGTCTGATGGGGGCACGGTGGGCTGACGTGAGGTCTGATGGGGGCACGGTGGGCTGACGTGAGGTCTGATGGGGGCACGGTGGGCTGACGTGAGGTCTGATGGGGGCACGGTGGGCTGACGTGAGGTCTGATGGGGGCACGGTGGGCTGACGTGAGGTCTGATGGGGGCACGGTGGGCTGACGTGAGGTCTGATGGGGGCACGGTGGGCTGACGTGAGGTCTGATGGGGGCACGGTGGGCTGACGTGAGGTCTGATGGGGGCACGGTGGGCTGACGTGAGGTCTGATGGGGGCACGGTGGGCTGACGTGAGGTCTGATGGGGGCACGGTGGGCTGACGTGAGGTCTGATGGGGGCACGGTGGGCTGACCCGAGGTCTGATGGGGGCACGGTGGGCTGACCCGAGGTCTGATGGGGGCACGGTGGGCTGATCCGAGGTCTGATGGGGGCACGGTGGGCTGATCCGAGGTCTGATGGGGGCACGGTGGGCTGATCCGAGGTCTGATGGGGGCACGGTGGGCTGATCCGAGGTCTGATGGGGGCACGGTGGGCTGATCCGAGGTCTGATGGGGCACGGTGGGCTGATCCGAGGTCTGATGGGGGCACGGTGGGCTGATTCGAGGTCTGATGGGGGCACGGTGGGCTGATCCGAGGTCTGATGGGGGCACGGTGGGCTGATCCGAGGTCTGATGGGGGCACGGTGGGCTGATCCGACGTCTGATGGGGGCACGGTGGGCTGATCCGACGTCTGATGGGGGCACGGTGGGCTGATCCGACGTCTGATGGGGGCACGGTGGGCTGATCCGACGTCTGATGGGGGCACGGTGGGCTGATCCGACGTCTGATGGGGGCACGGTGGGCTGATCCGACGTCTGATGGGGGCACGGTGGGCTGATCCGACGGCTGATGGGGGCACGGTGGGCTGATCCGAGGGCTGATGGGGGCACGGTGGGCTGATCCGAGGGCTGATGGGGCACACAGATTTTTTTGTGTTTTATTTTTTCAGCATGGTATCGAATACTTTTTCTTGGTATCGAAATCGTGACAACGCTACTCCCAGCATGCTTCATTCATTTCTATGGAGTTCTGAGAATAGCCAAGCAAGTGTGCATCTTGGGAGTTGTAGTTTTACCACAGCTGGAGTGCCAGAGGTTAACCATCTCAGATCTACAACTTTGCCTTGCCATCGTATTTTTGTGACTGATTGAAAAGCAATCAAAATGCGATTTCCTAAAGACTGTCCATTTCCTTTTAGATACGAGTCAGGAGATCACGTGGCCGTTTATCCAGCTAATGAATCCTCAATAGTTAACAAACTCGGAGAACTTCTGGCAGTAGACCTTGACACAGTGATATCTTTGAACAATCTTGATGGTACGTTTTTCTGAGCGTTGCGGTTTTAAGGTAAACTTTGTCCCTGACCTCATAGCTTAACACGCCGGCAGGGAACACATTGCTACACGTGATGTTCTGGATGTGTGTGCTTTTCTGTGAAACGGAGATAAGAATAGATTGCCCAGACTTTGTGCCATCTACTGGTACTTTGTAACTTTGTTCTTCTCTCTCTCTTTGTGGAGCAATGTACAAAGCAATGCTTTGAAATTGACCTAATATCCTGGTATCATTTATTGTTCTTGCAGAGGAATCAAACAAGAAGCATCCATTCCCTTGTCCTACCACTTACCGCACAGCTCTTACCTATTACTTGGATATCACCAATCCACCTCGTACCAATGTACTTTATGAGCTTGCCCAGTATGCCACTGATCCTAAAGAGCAAGAGAATCTGCGTAAAATGGCCTCTTCATCATCTGATGGCAAGGTAAGCTAGGATCATGGGAAATAATTGGCAGTTTAATATTGTACTATGTGTTGCTTGTATTATGCATGTATACACTACAACGTTCCAAAAATTATTCCAATTAGATGGATTTATCGATATTAAGAGGGCCTTGCCGTATGCCCAGAGCATTCATGTATTGACATGGAAGGCCATTCATATCACTGGTCACCACGTCAGACTCAATTTACACTCCTGCAAAGGAAATATATAGCTGGCCGAATCCTCCTCTGGCAAAAGATATATTATTACTACTACTGTTTTAGTGGCTGAAAAGATCCTGGGCTGTAAGACGTTACACCAAGATCTTTGCTCTGTCACTTATATTCAAGTCCCAGCAGTCGTTTAGTCACGCTGTGTTTTTATTGCCCAGTCTACAATAAGAAATGAAGCAACGTTACAGTAGGTCTTAATTAAAAATGGAAGATTTGTGTTGTGGTGGCGCTCTCCACCCCTATGGTATGGAAACGAGGGTGCTCTGGCTACATTGGTACACCCGACCACAACAAAGAAAAAACAATCTAGCAGAATAGACAGGTACTCCTCTGCTCTGGACAAAATATAGATCAGGAAAATGGTAATAATAGAGACTTTAAGTACACAAAATAGGACTACAAAAAACGCAAAAGTGCATTAGTCATAAAAACAGTGCCATCTAAACTGGTCATAAAACGTGCAGGTTGAAATATCAACAAAATGCCCCAAAAGGGAGCAAATATTCCTAGTCCCTCAGTTAGCTGTATTGTGAATGGTTGACACCGTAAATTAAGATATTAGATAGATACTATTGCGCAAACCCTTCACATACTAGTATGATGGACCGGAATGTATAGATGCATCCAATACATAAAAATAATATGAAAACTAACTTAAAATATATGTCTAAAAAGCACGTGAATCAAGTAATTGTATAGAAATAAATGAATTGATCCCACGTGCAGTTGGATGTATGATGTTATTTATTCCCTGGATACCACTCAATTAAGGACTTGATCCTATAAAGTAATGGCGATACTGTAGATCGTGCACGTCAGCTGTAAAGGACACTCCGTTTATAACTTGACACTGTGCAGTAATCGCGGTAATGTAGATCGTTCATTTAAACTGCAAAGGAGTGAAGTATCCTTATATTTGTTACAATATATCAACCACTTCAAATCTGTGGCAAAATAGACACGTGGGGCATCAAAAGAGTACTGCAGGTGACCGGTTGTTATAAGGCAGTCTTTTCAGTGAGCCGTATGCAAATCCCAGCAGTCTTAGCCAAAAGATTGTTTAGTACTCACAGTTTGGTGAATCTCTTCACTCCCCCACCGCGGCGTCCCACATGTTGGAGGGGAGCTATAGCACTCACCCACTTGTAACAATGTTATCCCCAGAATTGCCCGTTTGTTCTGACCTGCGGGCTGATGGTTGATCTCGGCGTCCCACGTGATGCAGGCTCCGTGCACTGAGCCTAACCGTAACTGGTGCCTCGGGCGGCCCGGCATGCACAGCATCATTGTAATCAATGATGCTGTGCCCTCCCGTGCCCACGATCGATGCCGCTCCTCGGAGGGCATACGGTCGTGTGAAAGGGGCCTTAGTGTCATCAGACTACAGAATCTTGTTTCTCGGTCTGAGAGTCCTTTTAGGTGCTTTTTGCAAACTCCAGGTGAACTATTTTGTGCCTTTTACTGAGGAGATGTTTCTCTTTTAGCAACTCTGCCATAAAGCCCATATTGGTGGAGTGCTGCAGTGATGGTTGACCTTCTGGAAGTTTCCTCCATCTGCACACAAGATCTTCGGAGCTCAGCCCTGGTTGTTCCAAACGTCTTCCATTTAAGAATTATGGAGGCCACGGTGCTCTTGGGAACTTTCAGTGCAGCAGAAATTTTATAGTCTTCTCCAGATCTGTACTTCCATACAATCCTGCCTCCGGGCTCTACATGCAGTTTGTTTCCTCCTCATGGCCTGGTTTTTGCACTGATGTGCATTGTCAGCTGTGAGACCTTACAGAGGTGTGTTTTTCCAAATCATAACCACTCAACTGAATTTACCACAAGTGGACTCCAAGCAAGGTGTAGAAACATCTTAAAGATGAGCAAGAGAAATGGGAGACCCCCAGAGCTAAATGTCAAGTGTCATAGCAAAGGGTTTGAATTTGAATTTTTCTTTTTTAATAAATTAGCAAAAGTATTTAAAATTCTATTTTTACTTTTTCATTATGGGGTATTGAGTGCAGACTGATGGTGGAAAACTTGAAAAAAGTAAGAATCTGAAGACTTTCTGAATGCATTGGGATCAGACTACGCAATGTACACAGTCATACTCAGGACATACTGCTGACAAGCTATTTGCAATTACCAAGTAAACTATATCTCATTCTGCTGGCGTTTTGTAGATAAGATAAATGTTAACTTTGTATATTGAAGTATAGTTTGCTGTTGTGGAATTTTTGGCTTAAACAGCGATACAATTGTATGATAACACATAGTATGTCCTTTCCAGGCCTTGTATCTGAATTGGGTTTTGGAAGCAAGAAGAAATATTCTGGCAATTCTAGAAGATATGCCTTCGCTGCGTCCACCACTTGATCATCTTTGTGAATTATTACCACGTCTGCAGGCCCGTTACTACTCAATTGCCTCCTCTTCAAAAGTAAGTTTGGTGATCACCTGTTCCTATGATGCCAGCAGATGTCTTAGTTTTATTGATCCAGAATCCTGCTATTTAGAATAGTACGCACTGTTTTAAGTGCTCAAGACAACGACATGAGAATATAATCCTTGCTCCCTGCTACCGCCTAGTAGAGACACGCCTTCACAAACTGACTTCCCAAAGGTGTTACAGTCTCATGGGTGCTCACTGATCTTTCCTGCTGATCCCATACCGTTGCATCATGTTGGTGGCAGACATGTCAGCTACACTATGGACCGGCGGCCTCCCTTACCTGCATTCTCTTCACTGTTCACGTGTAGTGAATTTTTTTACTTTCCCATAATTTCCATTGCTCTATTTTTGCCCTGTGCTATACTGATTATACCTGGCGTATGCATTATCCACCAACATATAATTTATCTGCGAGTACATTGACCTGTTTTGAGTCATATGATTGCTTCATTAAATGAATGTGACAATCCTGTAGAGCATCTGTTAATCACTTCAGTTATTCCACTTGAATGCAGAAGATTGTCAGGACAATGAGTCATATTACCCAGCTCCTTGTGAGCCTGAGACCTGTTTCATCATATTCTGTCACTGATGCAATGCATTGCATAAAGGCCTCTAAATGTGGGATGTACCCACGTCAGTATCCGTGATAGCGAGGTTTGGCAATACTATGGGAATGAGTTTTGTCTTTCCCATGAAATGCTAGTCAGCACATCACTCAGTCTGCATCAGGATAAGGGCACCATACGTAGTGTTTGTTGTGGTCAGCACTGCCAGCTCTATCAGCATTGGCCTCACAGGTCTAATACTGATAGCAGCTGGCATCTGAAGTTTCTTCTACAACGATCCATACAGGTTAGCCTTGTAGTGATCACTGAGGTTATGTTGGTTTACTTGAGGAAATGGAGACGAGTCATGGACGTGCAGGCAGCATCCTGTGTATCTGAGCAGCAGGATAATGGTGGGCTGTCTATGCCCATCTGCTGGACCTGAGCCAGTCCCTCACTGCTGCATCATTATGACGTGTAACCTGTACACTGGAGGAGTCTGAGGGAGTGGTTATTCAATAGGAGGAATTATAAGTGCTGGCACCATGCTGTGAGAACGTCACTGTCAACACGGCAGCTAACAACTCCGTAATGGTTAATTCACCTCCAATGAAATTGACAGTAGTATCATGTAGGGTCAACGCAGTTAGATTGGCAATCGATTACAAGCTGGCAACTCCGGGTCAGTAATAGAAGTGTTAGCAGTTTTGGTCTCTGCTTTTATAATCCCTGCAGCACACCAGGGTGCAGAAGAGCTGAGAAGAGTATAAAACACTCTGGGCGTCATTTATTAAACAGAAATACGTCTAAATTAGGCGTATTTCTGGCACAGAATGTGGCGCAAAGGTCCTTTGCATGACAAACTGGCACCTCTTCCGGCTCACACCAGGTCTAAAAAAAGTGGTTTAGGGGGAGAAAATGGTATAAATGTAAAACAGCAAGGAAGCTGTCTTACATTTAGAAGTGGCAGAGGATCCGCCGAAGTTCTGTAGAGACCAGCTCCTCTTCATAACTGGCAGATTCACCGCCAGTGCTTTTTTAAGACTGGCGTCTAAAACGCCGGTCTTTATAAATCATCCCCTCTATCTTCCTGCTGCCTTGCGACAAATTTATTCCTTTTCTGTAAACGCCAGAGAGGGATGAACATTAAAGTATGTCTGCTGTTAGCAGCTAGTTTTCTATATTCTCATAAGGGCTTGTTCACATCTGGGTCAGAGGCTTTGTTGCAGATTTTGCTAAAAAGAGCAGACAGAAAAGTCCTGCCAGCAGCTTCCTGAACGGACCCCATTATAGTCAGTGGGGTCTGTTTGCGTCACTTGCGTGTTGGATCTGGCACTTCCGTTATTTTCATTGTTCTGCTCTTTTAAGGCTACTTTCACACTAGCGTTTTTGCTGGATCCGGCAGGGTTCAGCAAAAACGCTTCCGTTACTGATAATACAACCATCTGCATCCGTTATGAACAGATCTGGTTGTATTATCTTTGCCAAGACGAAAGTCAATGGAGGACAGATCCGCTTTCTATTGTGCCAGATTCCGTCAGAGAAAGCTGAAACGTCCCCATTGACTTGCATTGTGGGTCATTGGGTCATGACGGATCCATTTTGCTTCGCATCCCAGGACGGAAAGCAAACTACAACCTGTTTTGATTTGCTCTCCGGTTTGGAGCGCTCCGTTCTGTTCAGTTACATTTTGTCCCCATTGACAATCAATGGGGACAAAACTGAAGCGTTTTTTCCCGGTATTGAGCCCCTATGACGGAACTCAATACCTGAAAACTTAAAGGCTAGTCTGAAAGTAGCCTAACAGAGCAGAACAATGAAAATGACTAGTGCTGGTGGGAAGGTGCCCTAAGGCATATAAGGACCAGGTTTATTCAGTACATTTTTTATGTATATTAGAGCTCTAGATCAGTAAACCTGAGTTAAAAACAGAGGAATACAATTCATGTCCATCTCGGTGAATTTATCATTGTTTCTTATTCAATCTACCATTCTTATAGTAGTGGCAGTGTGGGGTATTGCAAATTTGTGAGTGAAACCGAGGTGCAATACCCTGCACCGCCGCTAAGTAGACTGGTACAGGTAGATGGACTGAGGTAAACCTTGAAGAGACTGCAGCGCTCGCACAAGTGCTGGGACCCACAGCTGATCAGTGCCAGAAGCCAAACCTTCACATATCTGATATTGATGGTCTAATGTCAGGAAACCCCTTTAAGATGCCAGTTGTAATGTTAGATTTACTCATTAACATCGGTGGCCTTTAAAATCAGAGGCTTCTAATACATTTATTAAATATGAAGCTCCATTTATAGGATTTATTGGTTGAGCATCAATATTGTATTAGTATGATTATTGATATTTTTTTGCATTGATCAATGTTTTTCCCCCTTTGCATTGTGTTATAGGTCCATTCCAATTCCATACACATTTGTGCAGTTGTAGTAGAGTATGAAACCAAGACTGGAAGATTCAACAAAGGTGTCGCCACAAACTGGCTCAGAAACAAACAGCCAACTGACAATGGGCACAAATCATCTGTGCCCATGTACGTCCGCAAATCTCAGTTCCGACTTCCATTCAAACCCACCACGCCAGTTATCATGATTGGGCCTGGCACTGGTATTGCTCCATTTGTGGGATTCATCCAAGAGCGAGAATGGCTGAAGCAGCAAGGTGAGAGATGTTCACAGTCTAGATCCAGTGTTCCATAATACTTTATTTTTATAACATGGGCCACGGATATCCTTCCGTTAAAAAATGGGACATTTTTCATGGCTGTTTTCATGGCCAGACAGAGCCCATTGAAATAAATGGGACAGTTTTTAACGGCCGTTAAAAACTTCTAAAAGGCTTCGAACGGCCTTTAAAAATGGGTACATTAGTGCAATATGGCCTTTTGGGGTTAAATAAAAACTCCTCATCCACTTACACACACAGAGGCAATTGCTTCTCTCTTGATTTGAAGGACCTGCCAAAAGAACTGCGCTCAAGTGTGATGTCACCACTCAATCATGCTGGGAGCACGTGGTGACGTCATCACGCTTGAGAGTAGGTCCTCTCCGTTTGAGATTTTTATTTTTTTTCTGCTAAAAACAAACATTGCAACTGAGGACCATTGTGGGGGGGGCATTATCACTGCTGGGGCTACTATAGAGGACATTATTACAGCTGGGGGACATTATGGGCCACTAGATTGAATTGGGCCATTGGAGTGAATGGGGCCGGAGCAGACTTACGACGACACAGTGGACTAGCGGTAGCACAGATCTGGCAGGCTATTCCCCCGCTGGAACAGCCTGCTGGAAAAGGCTACCATAAGTGTGAAAGTAGACTTGGAGAATAAGCAGTTGCACATACACGGACACTCCTAGACATTTGTCAGTTTGTGATGCACCTTAACATGTGAGGACTAGTGTGAATGTCCTGGCAGTGAAAGGGTTAAACATGCTGCAAATTTGTTAGACATTTCTGCAACCAAAGATCTGTTTTCTTCATCTGAATGAGGATATTTCCGCGGCAGGTGCACATGCATCTGTAAGCCCCATGTAGATTTGAGAACATTTGCAGAAATTTCCAGTAGAAAAATGCTCAGTGTGAATGTACGTTTATACCGGGGATCTCAAACTCGTGGCCCTCCAGCTGTTGCAAAACTACAACTCCCAGCATGCCCCAATAGCTGTAGGCTCTCCTGGCATGATGGAAGTTGTAGTTTTACAACAGCTGTAGGGCCACGAGTTTGAGATCTCTGGTTTATACAGTCTCTATAGTTGGCCTACGATTTTGTGAACCTTGAGGGATTGTGTGACCTTTTGTAGGTAAGGAGGTTGGAGAAACTGTCCTGTATTACGGCTGTCGGCATGAACATGAGGATTACCTGTACAAGGAAGAACTTGCTAAATTTCATAAAGATGGTGTCCTCACCCAGCTGCATGTTGCCTTCTCCCGGGACCAGAAAGAAAAGGTAATAATGAACTGTTGTGGTTGCACCATTATTTGGACACAGAACATCATGTACAGTCCTCCTATTCCTGGAAGATAATTTCTTATCAATAGGGGACACATTGGCAAATCATAGAGCAGTAAGCCAGTGTAAGTACATCTTGCTGAATGTCCCCTTGATGGACCTTTGTTCAGTTTGTGGAAATGTACTTGAGCATTGATGGTCCATCTGCCAAGTCAATGTGCATTTATGTTGGCAGTTTAATAGCCTTTTGTACTGTTAAGTGGCTTTTCAGCTCTAAAAAACCCAGTGGAGCCTTATTGTAAAATTACACAATACTTTATAGTTCTGACCTTGTTCAGAGTGACATCCCGTCTTGTGTCCACACAGACCAATCACAGCAATTGGCTGACAGTCATGTGATTTATGGTGGATGAAAAGCCATGCAGGCAAATTCACTAAGACCGACATTTCAGTCTTAGTGAAAAGTCTATTGAGTGAGATGTGGCAAATTTATTAAGAGGTGCAGGCCTCTTAAAGGGCATCTGTCAGCAGATTTGTAGCTATGAAACTGGCTGACCTGTTGCATGTGTGCTTGGTAGCTGAAGACATCTGTGTTGGTCCCATGTTTATATGTGCCTGCATTGCTGAGAAAAATTATGTTTTAATATATGCAAATGAGCCTCTAGGAGCAACGGGGGCGTTACCATGCTATCTGCAACTACCCCTCCAACTAAGCTCTACTCACTTTTCTTGCCAGGTTAAAAAAGTATGGAAAGAGGAGTGCGCCATAACTTGGCATAAAAACAATCATGAATCTGCCCCATAGTTTGGGAAGCAAAACTGTAGAGTAAAATCAGAACATAGCAGAATTTCTGAGAGGAGGGGTTCAAACAGTTCATTATTTTGCTTTCTGGTGGTACTTCAGAGCCTTCTTCGTATTATTGGAAGACACACTTAAAGAGGTTGCTCAGAATGAGAAGAACGTGGCTGCTTTCTTCCAAAACCAGCACAACATCTCTCCATCCTGAACAACGCATTTGGTGTAATTTCATTGACATCAGTAGTAATGAATGTAGGAGCCACAATCAATTTTCAGCATTGCTTCATCTTACTTCATTATATTAGTGGGTCATGATTTGGTGAATCCAGGTATAGCCAGTATAATTCTAGGATTTGATAGATCCGTTTATCATCTTACAGATTTATGTCCAGCATCTTCTGAAGAAAAACAAGGAAAATATGTGGAAGCTGATAAATGAGGAAAACGCCCACATCTATGTGTGCGGGTAAGTTTCTTCTGCATATGTCTTCATATCCATTTTTTTTGTGCTGTGTGGTCACATTTGGTAATTCCTTTTGTAGGAGATGATTCCTATATATCACACAAGCAGGTGTCTGCTCTGTTACACACAGGTTTCCTAATGTAGTGAAGTTTTTCCCATTGTAATGTCTGGTATGTCCTTGTCAGTTGGCTGAATAGTCAAAGCAGGGCAATTGGTGTTCATCCTAGTGGGTTCTGAATGCCCCACTGGACAGTCTTCCTAGCCAGTAATGTCAGGGAGATAAGAATTGGGCTGTTGAATTTCAACATGCCTGATCCTTTTGTTCTTGGAGGTATAAGCAGAGGATTCTGGAAGCCGCTTTCTCCCCTCCCCATGTTGAGAACACATGCACGCTCAGCCAAGGATATATGGATAGATGATTTTCTTTTTTACACTGTTTGTTTGTAATAAACAACAATTTAACAGGTTGTCACATCTATGGCAGTACTAGATATGTGTAATTTTGTTTGCATTTTACTACTTTTGCACAATTGCAACCTTTTTCATATGAAAAAAAGCCTTAAAGGGGTTGTCCGCTTTATTTATTTATATTGATAACCTATCCTCGCCTTCATAGGAAGGAGCCATCCCATATAAGTGAATGGGACAGCTTAGGTGTCATCCATATAAATAAAGCGGGCAACCCATTTAACTTATTAGTGTTGAGCGAAGCGAAATTCAGATGCTTCATCCAAAGTCGCTTCGTTCATAACTTCGGAATAATACTGTATGGAGATCCGTCTTCATACAGTATTAGAATGTATGGGCTCTGATGATCTGGAGTTGGTCATTTGCGAAGTCGCTTGTGACTTCGTTAAATAACTTCGGTAGTTGATTTTTAAAGTGGGAAAACCACTTTAAAACTTGAAACCGAACTTGCTGGAAGCCACGTTTTAAAGTGGTTTTCCACTTTAAAAATCAACTGCCGAAGTTATTCAAGTCTTGCGCAACTTCGTGAATAACTAACTTCGGCTCATGGGAGCCCATACATTCTAATAATGTATGGAGACTATCTCTGTACAGTGTTATTCCGAAGTGTTGAATGAAACGACTTCGGTTGAAGCATCTAAGGCTCGCTTCGCTCAACACTACTTATTATGTTTGTCTAGGTTGTTTTTCTACAGAGGGACTTAGATTTTTCAATTGTACCATCTTTGGTGATTTCAAATAATTGATTCACTTTTGTTCATTTTTTTTTTGGAGGCAATGAAGGAATAACAATAAAAGAATCCACCATTTGTACAGTTTAAATAACATGGTAACTTTATCTGCGGGTTGTTACATTTACACCAGTACCAGAAAGAGTTGATGTAGCTTCAAGAGAACTTTTTTCTGAATTAGTTGAATTTTTGGGCTACACATAACTAGGTTTTATTTTTTTAGGGGGCATATTTGGGGAAAACAGTGTTCTGCTAATGTTTAAAACTATAATTAAAACAACCCTATTGAACCCTGCAATTTGTTTGTGGCAGCACAGTGAATGGAAACCTCCGTTCCTCTTTACATTTGTATGAGAATAAGGGAGGTTACAACTCCTGTCCGGGGGCGGACTGGGAACATAAAGTGGCCCTGGAAAAAGTACTAAAAGAGCCCACTTCTTGTAGTTTGGTCCAAATTGATGGAAGGCAGGGCCAGCAATACCATATTGTGGCACGTTATACCACCACAAATTAGCCAAATACCACAGTTCATCACAAAATGGGTGGGCAAATGAGGAGGGCCCAGATGGCTCCCTGGGCATTTGCCCACCAGGAAGTTTCCCTGTAAGGTCTATGGCCAATCCGCTCCTGTGTATATCATTCAGGCACCAATCTACACCCTAACATTGTGCACATTCTGGGCAGTTGGTCATTAATACCCTGCAGTCCTCTGAGGTCATTGGTCACCTTTATTCATTGGTTTTATTTCCTTCTTCCAGAGATGCCCGTAATATGGCTCGTGACGTGCAGAACACGTTCTATGACATTGTTGAAGAGTATGGCAAGATGGATCACAGTCAGGCAGTAGATTACATCAAGAAGCTAATGACCAAGGGCCGTTACTCCCAAGATGTCTGGAGTTAAACCACAGAAGGCCTGCAATAAGAGGACTGTCTAGAGCTACTGTTGGAGATCTGCATGAGCCCGTTCAGATTAATCTGCTAGACTTTATCTTTTAGATTCGTTTTTAAGAGATGCAGCGACAAAGGTGTAGTACTGTTCCAAATATAATTCTCTCCAATTATGTTTTGAACTGTACCAGTCAATAAACTGTCCAAACCAGTAAGATATCCATGGTCAGTCAGTGTGAAATGAACTTTGTAGCCTTTATTGTCAAAGGATATGCCGTTCAGGAAATCAGTTTTTATTTTAATTTTTTTGTGCTTGCATTTTCTCTTGAGGGACAAGCAGGAGCATAATCATGGTTAACATCGAAGACAGTTTTATATACTGCTCACTTCTCATATCATGCGGCCGCTTTCTTGTATTATTTGTCGGTTATCAGTGGATGAGCTGCAATATATTTTACATTGAAGCATCTGTTGTATTTCGACTTTTTAGTTAAGCTAATTTCACTAATAGTTATACAATTCATACTTTTATGTGAAGCTTTGATAATGGTTAAATACAAAGCCTTGAGAATACCAGTTCATCTAGATGAACTGGAAACTGTTTGTGGCTCCTATGTTCTCTAGCCCCCAGCCTAAAAAATTAAATGACGGATAATTCATTAAAATGTACGAGAAGAGCTGCATTTCTTTGTGCCTTAAATGTACAAGACTTTTCTTTAGTTTCGAAAGTGGCCGATCAGATGAATTTGTTACATTACAAGCCAGTAGTTCTTACAGAGTACATTACTTCTGCAAATGTTATAACTGCCCCTCTGGAGCGTTTTCCATTCATTCCAGAGGTTTACCTTGGGCTGTGAAGCCAAGGTAGGTCCATCTTGTATAACAGGCAGAGATGACGTATGGGATCAAGTAGATGAGCTGCAGGGGAATGGCTGGGTTCTATGCTGACCCTTGCTGCATATACATTTTACCATACGCACACCTTATAATTCCATGCCTTAACTTTACAGATATATTGTAGGGTCCTTCATCAAATGCTAAAACAGACTTTGTAACCCATTATTCCAGAATACAAGCAGTTGTAGATACCTATCCCCTGCACCTTATTTATTCCATGAAACCTTGTATTTTGAATAGTTTTGGATGAAGAGTTAATCTTCAATAGGATATTCTTCAGGCAGTTTGCTATTGAGTAACTAGATTCAGGAGACTTTTGAGGTCACAACAGTAATGTAGATAGGGCGCAAATGGTTCATCTGCAGTGTGGTGGACACCGTTGGTTAGAGGTTGGTCACTTTAGGAAAATGTTAACTAATGCACCGTTTTCATTCGTTGAGAACCTACACCCTTGTTATGACTGGTATATCTTCTGGCCATGGAGGAGCATGTGACCAGACATGCCATTTTGCCTCCTCTGTTGTAGCACACTGCATCACCAAAACTAGTGCAGGCATAGTGTCTACAACAGAGGGATATAGTGATCACGCATCTGCAGCCATATTATGGATTGGAGCAATGTGTAAAATTAAGAACATAGCGCTGTACTAATAAGGGGGCATGGCCTCTCAACAAATGAAAACCATGCAGAACTGATGATCAAGTAATAGTAAATTTAGGAATTTTTTTTACTACATTCACATGGTTTGGTAGTCTACATAGATTTTGCATCTTTACAAAAAGAATATCCATCATTGACAAAGGTGTGGCTTTATTTTTCTACTTCTCCCTGATAGGATTTACAGATCATACCCAGACCAGGAGAAATGTTGAAGTGAATGCAACTTTTACAGACGTAGAAATCAAATTTACTAGTATCCTAGCCAATGAGCTGTACCAATGTCTACCACATGAGTCACCTTAAAGAAAGGTGATCCCAGATAGGAATAGGCAGGATAGTTGTAGGCAACATTTGGAATTTATTGGTTCTGTCACAGTTTTTTTTTTTTTTTTGTACTATCTCTATGTATGGTCTGTTGAGGTTCCATCATAAATTGGTAACTTTTCCTCCAGTGTGCATTGTGTTTAAAAAGTAAATTCAGATTTATTTTTTTGCCTTTTTGAAATGAGTGTTTAATAAAACAATATTGTCAATGATTGTAAATAATTTTAAATATGCATTAACCTTTGAAATAAAATATACACCTGAAATGTGCACTCATGTCTGTCTTGTGTGTTTCTTCCACCCTAATGACTCATATACTGTTAAGCCCTAGCCTAAATGTTTGTCGTGCGATGGGATCGCCACCGAGGTTGCAAGAAATCCAACTGTGTTGGATTTCTTGTGACTGCCGAGGCGATCCCATTCATCTCTATGGGATCCCCGCTACTCAGGGATCCTGGCTGTGACGGGTGTCGCGCGACAACTGTCGCCGTGTGGCCCTAGCCTTAAAGGGGCTCTCCGGGAATTAAGAAAATGAAACTACTTAAATATAACTTTATTATAAATTCTCAAATACCTTTCATTATTTATAATGGCTCGTTTTGTCTGGGGAGCAATCATTAGGAGAAATAAAATGGCTGCCATCCTATTAGTACATATAAAACAAATTTGGTTGGCACTCCAATTCCAGATTCGGTGCTCAGTGACGGGTCACAACCCCAGGAATTTATGTACAAATCACGGCACTCAATAATAGTTAGTAGAAGACAGGACGGTTAGTTTATTAGTGTAATCCACATCTTAACAATAAAGGTGGCCATCCCGGACCTTGATCACGGCCTACAACATACATACAAAATACAATAAATATACATAAAATGACAGATTTACACAACATGTATGACAAAACTGCAAGACCTCACTTGTAAATAGATAGTATGGACAACATCAAATAAGTATAGCCCAACTGTATCTGCACAAGTTTAACCCTTAATGTAGTGACCATAGGCAAGCATATGTCGAACCCATTAATCAGATTCATATAGGTATAAAGTCACTATATATAGAATGTAAAGTGAAAACAATCATCATATCTAAAGTTGATGTACATGGAGATTGATTGCATAATGCTTTATTAGGTATCTAGCAAATCACTAGTGTATATCATCCACTAGGATAGTATATAGGGAGATGTTATACCAATATGCAGTATAAAAAAGCACATGGTACATCAACTCAATATATGTAATCAGATGATATTAAATGCAACACCCATTCTAACATAGCTATAAATCCTCAGAGTATCAACATGGGAGACAGGCATAATGCGTAGATATATACAGTGAAGGAGAGTCATTCAAAATAAAGCACATCGTTGGTGGATAGTGGGAGCAATATAGATGGTGTCTGCAGCTCTCCAGAGCACAAGTTCCTCTATTTAAAGGTCCAAGTGCGCGAACTGAGTCACGACCACGTGACCGAACTATCGGTCAGGTGATCGGAACTCCCGGCGCATGCGCAATAGGACAAAAGGCGCATTAAAGAAGAACTCCCGCAAAAAATTTTATTCCATGTCCTGCTAGAAATGTACATGATATAATCTGTAGTGAATGTCATTTTCTTACCAGTGTCTGTATTTTTGATTTATATAATCCTGAAGTTTCTTATCTGTGTCATGTGACTAGGAATTAGACCCACCAACTCACACAGAGACTTGTGTGGACAGGAAGTCTATTTCTCTATGCATTCCTATGGGAGCCTCACTTTCAGTCTCATAGGAATGAATAGAGCAGTGACTGGCTTCCTGTCCTGGGTCAGTTGGAGGTCAGGGAGTTGGTCACATGACCCAGCTTCAGTAAGAAGAGAGGTTATTACTCACAATTACATTCTCTAATAAGATTACATTCACTATAGATTATATTATGCCCCTTTCTAACAGGTCAGAGAAGAAAAATTTTTGCGGGAGTTCTTCTTTAAGGGCAAAAGTATGCCCTAAACTCAACACACTCTAATCTATGGAACAATGTTAGAATCTGTTAGTGCTAAAAAATAACCTTCAGGCCCTTATTATAGAGGACATAGTAGCCACTATTATAGCATTAGATTAATAAAATATTAGTGTTAAGGCTCCATTGAGCACTATATATAATGTTGCATAGAAAATAATAAATATAGTAACAACTATCAAAGCCCCTTTAATATGCAAACAATTAGTGAAAATACCCACTATATTAGTATACACCACACTAAATTATTAGTATATTAGAACACTGAAACTCAGAAATTTTACCTGTACTGAATGAAAATAGATATATCTATAGAAAAATGAAAATAAATTTAAAATATATTCAAAAGAGAAAAGAAAATGAAAATAAATTAAATGCCTATATCAAAATCACGATTAAGACCTAGTGGATGTAACGTTTTTAATTCATGGATCCAAAACTCGTCTACGCAAAATAGCTTTACGCTCGCCGCCTCGTCTTGGGGGCATCTGAGTTGACTAATACTATGTTGCGCTCTTAAAAAAATGATGTGGTATCGGGAGATCACCCTTTTTGCACCTGATATCTGACTTGTGTTTACTAATGCGGTCCCGCACACACTGGGAAGTCTCCCCAATGTATGCGAGACCGCAAGGACATTTAATTAAATAAACTACAAATGAAGATGCACAAGTAAAAAAACCTCTACGATCATATGTTTTACCAGACATAGGATGGGTAAATGTCTGACCCCTAGTGACGTGCGTGCACTGAGCACAATTAAGACCCCTGTATGTCCCCCATTTAGATGTAGTAAGAGTAGTTTGTCCTATCATAGGTTTTAAAGGACCAATATCTGCTTTTATCAAATTATCACGAAGATTTCTAGAACGCTTGTGACAAATACGTACTGGTTCCAAAAATTCAGGTACAGTAGGGTAGGATTTTTGTAAGAGTGCCCAATGTTTATGTAAAACCTGTTGTATCTTTGGAATCATAGGGTGGTATGTCACTACGAATGAAACGCGTGAGGTAGATTGATTATGTCTACGATCAGATAAATCGTGTGGCTCTAATTCTCTGTATAGAAGATGCCTAGGGTATCCACCTACTGAAATTTCTGAGCCATTTCTTGTAGTCGAGTTTGTCTAGTCACAGGGTCCCCAACAATCCGTTTAACTCTCATAAATTGAGACCTTGGTAGAGAAGTCTCCTGGCTGAGAGCTAGAATAAAGTAGTAATGAATTTCGATCAGTAGATTTAACAGAGATCAGTACTAAGACTGCCATCCATATCTTTCAACACCAAGGTATCAATGAATTTCTCTGCGTGGGGGTCAACATTGGCCGTAAACTGCAAGTCACAATCAACTGTATTTAAATATTGGTAAAACATCTGGAAAGAATCAGAATTACCAGTCCAGATGCAGAAGACATCGTCTATATAACGGCACCAAACGAGCGCAAATTGTTTGAATAAAGAATGTGAATAGACGAAGTCTTCCTCAAATTTAGCCATAAAAAGATTTGCATATGGCGGCGCCACGTTGGCCCCCATCGCGGTGCCCTTCCTCTGTACTTAATAGTCGTCACCAAACATAAAAAAGTTATTGTACAATACCAATTCTAGAAGTTTTAGACAAAAGGACTGTTCATCAATAGTAAGAGAAGTCTGTGACAATAAAACCTCGACAGCCTTAATCCCTTGAACATGAGAGATGGAAGTATACAAACTATTAACATCTAATGTAATCAAAATAGCTTGAGTTGGAATACAATCCAGTGATTGAAGTAACTTAAAAATACTGGATTTCAATTGGATCTCAATTTGGCGGACAAGGGGAAGGCACCTTTGTTGTATTGTTCAATGACCGAATAGCACTATAGATTTTTGCATATTAAAGGGGCTTTGATAGTTGTTACTATATTTATTATTTTCTATGCAACATTATATATATGTTTTTTATCCTTTTGTCTCTGTGAGTTTTGCTTAGTTTATAACATGTACCTGAGGGAGTGGCACCTTCAGGTCTGAATGCGCTCTTAGCTTATCATGAGTAGCATTCGTGTGCACTTTTGCTCTTCCTATCAAATTGAGCGTCTTGATTGCGTGGTACATATAGGTGTGTTTGCTCCTCCTCTCATTGGTTGCTGTATGCACATAGAGGTCACTAGGAGCAACACGCCTATATGTGCAGCGTCCACGCTCCTAGATATAGATGCCCAACGGCATAGTTAGGTTTAGCGTAGGACCTGCCTGACCTGAGACCACCGTGACGCTGGGTAGGTGGGCACAGATGTGTTTTGATCAAAATATATTGGCTAAGAGTCTCAGATTTTATCATATCAGAATGAGGTCTTAGTTTATACAGTATATATTGTTTGCATCCATTTTTGTGCACTAAAACCCCCTTTTCTGTGATTTACTTTGATATGTGTAGCCACTGACATCCGCAATCATTATCACATCATGCAGGATGTTTTTTATCCTTTTGTCTCTGTGAGTTTTGCTTAGTTTATAACATGTACCTGAGGGAGTGGCACCTTCAGGTCTGAATGCGCTCTTAGCTTATCATGAGTAGCATTCGTGTGCACTTTTGCTCTTCCTATCAAATTGAGCGTCTTGATTGCGTGGTACATATAGGTGTGTTTGCTCCTCCTCTCATTGGTTGCTGTATGCACATAGAGGTCACTAGGAGCAACACGCCTATATGTGCAGCGTCCACGCTCCTAGATATAGATGCCCAACGGCATAGTTAGGTTTAGCGTAGGACCTGCCTGACCTGAGACCACCGTGACGCTGGGTAGGTGGGCACAGATGTGTTTTGATCAAAATATATTGGCTAAGAGTCTCAGATTTTATCATATCAGAATGAGGTCTTAGTTTATACAGTATATATTGTTTGCATCCATTTTTGTGCACTAAAACCCCCTTTTCTGTGATTAACATTATATATAGTGCTCAATGGAGTCTTAACACTAATATCATTTTATTAATCTAATGCTATAATAGTGGCTACTATGTCCTCTATAATAAGGGCCTGAAGGTTATTTTTTAGCACTAACAGATTCTAACATTGTTCCATAGATTAGAGTGTACTTTGTTGAGTTTAGGCATACTTTTGCCTGGAGCTCTGGAGAGCTGCAGACGCCATCTATATTGCTCCCACTATCCACCAACGGTATGTACTTTATTTTGAATGACTCTCCTTCACTGTATATGTCTACGCATTATGCCTGTCTCCCATGTTGATACTCTGAGGATTTATAGCTATGTTAGAATGGGTGTTGCATTTAATATCATCTGATTACATATATTGAGTTGATGTACCATGTGCTTTTTTATACTGCATATTGGTATAACATCTCCCTATATGCTATCCTAGCGGATGATATACACTAGTGATTTGCTAGATACCTAATAACGCATTATGCAATCAATCTCCATGTACATCAACTTTAGATATGATGATTGTTTTCACTTTACATTCTATATATAGTGACTATATACCTATATGAATCTGATTAATGGGTTTGACATATGCTTGCCTACGGTCACTACATTAAGGGTTAAACTTATGCAGATACAGTTGGGCTAAATAAACATATCAATAAACATATAAATAAACTAACCGTCCTGTCTTCTACTAACTATTATCGAATTATCCTATTAGTACACACAAAACCTGTCCTAATCACACAGGAGGACAAGTGACTTCACAACACTGAGGTAAAGAACTGTCTCATCCTCCTCTCTGCTCTGCTTGTCAGGGATTATGATCCTGAATACAGATAATAAGATCTTCAGCTGAATCTCTGGGGAATTTACATCATGAAGAGACATGAAGTACAGAGAGGACGGACAGGACAGACTGTGGTAATGGAGACTGCATACAAGTGCTGCTGCTCATTAGCCACACCTCACCTTCCTCTCCGTACTTCTCCTCATCTTCTCCATTCCCACAGAGATTCATCTGTATTCAGGATCATGATTCCTGACCAGCAGAGCAGAGAGGAGGATGAGGCAGCTCTTTACCTCAGTGTTGTGAAGTAACTTGTCCTCCTGTGTGATTAGTACAGGTTCTGTGTGTACTGGTAGGACGGCGGCATTATATTTCTCCTGATGATTGTTCCCCAGACAAAATGAGCCATTACAACTAATGAAAGGTATTTGTGAATATACAGTGCCTTGCGAAAGTATTCAGCCCCCTGGAACTTTTCAACCTTTTGCCACATTTCAGGCTTCAAACAAAAAGATGTAACATTTTAAATTTTTGGTGAAGAATCAACAACAAGCGGGTCACAATTGTGAAGTGGAATGAAATTTATTGTATCATTTAAACTTTTTTTGTAATAATAAAACTGAAAAGTTGGGCGTGCAAAATTATTCGGCCCATTTACTTTCAGTTCAGAAAACTCACTACAGAAGTTCATTGAGGATCTCTGAATGATCCAATGTTGTCCTAAATGACTGATAAAGATAAATAGAATCCACCTGTGTGTAATCAAGTCTCCGTATAAATGCACCTGCTCTGTGATAGTCTCAGGGTTCTGTTTAAAGCACAGAGAGCATCATGAAGACCAAGGAACACACCAGACAGGTCCGTGATACTGTTGTGGAGAAGTTTAAAGCTGGATTTGGATACCAAAAGATTTCCCAAGCTTTAAACATCCCAAGTATCACTGTGCAAGCGATCATATTGAAATGGAAGGAGTATCAGACCACTGCAAATCTACCAAGACCCGGCCGTCCCTCTAAACTTGCATCTCAAACAAGGAGAAGACTGATCAGAGATGCAGCCGAGAGGCCCATGATCACTCTGGATGAACTTCAGAGATCTACAGCTGAGGTGGAAGAGTCTGTCCATAGGACAACAATCAGTCGAACACTTCACAAATCTGGCCTTTATGGAAGAGTGGCAAGAAGAAAGCCATTTCTCAAAGATATCCATAAAAAGTCTCGTTTACAGTTTGCCACAAGCCACCTGGGAGACACACCAAACATGTGGAAGAAGGTGCTCTGGTCAGATGAAACCAAAATCCAACTTTTTGGAAACAATGCAAAACGATATGTTTGGAGTAAAAGCAACACAGCTCATCACCCTGAACACACCATCCCCACTGTCAAACATGGTGGTGGCAGCATCATGGTTTGGGCCTGCTTTTCATCAGCAGGGACAGGGAAGATGGTTAAAATTGATGGGAAGATGGATGGAGCTAAATACAGGACTATTCTGGATGAAAACCTGTTGGAGTCTGCAAAAGACCTGAGACTAGGACGGAGATTTATCTTCCAATAAGACAATGATCCCAAACATAAAGCAAAATCTACAATGGAATGGTTCAAAAATAAACGTATCCAGGTCTTAGAATGGCCAAGTCAAAGTCCAGACCTGAATCCAATTGAGAATATATGGAAAGAGCTGAAAACTGCTGTTCACAAACGCTGTCCATCCAACCTCAAAGAGCTTGAGCTGTTTTGCAAGGAAGAATGGGCAAGAATTTCAGTCTCTAGATGTGCAAAACTGATAGAGACATACCCCAAGCGACTTGCAGCTGTAATCGCAGCAAAAGGCAACAAAGTATTAATGCAAGGGGGCCGAATAATTTTGCACGCCCCACTTTTCAGTTTTATTATTACAAAAAAAGTTTAAATGATCCAATAAATTTCGTTCCACTTCACAATTGTGACCCACTTGTTGATTCTTCACCAAAAATGTAAAATGTTATATCTTTTTGTTTGAAGCCTGAAATGTGGCAAAAGGTTCAAAAGTTCCAGGGGGCCGAATACTTTCGAAAGGCACTGTATTTATTATACAATAATATTTAAGTATTTTCATTTTTTTAATTCCCGGAGAACCCCTTTAAAGAGTAAAGGTAGATTTACACGGGGCGACTAGAAGCCGATTGTCGGGAAGGAAGTGTTCCTTCTGGATAGTCGGCTGCTCGTTAAGTGGAGGTGAAGCTCTGTGTTTACATGCAGCGATCACCTCTACAGTATGAGCACGAGTAATCACTATTGAGATCACTCGTCCTGATACAGCTGCATTGTTTTTGGGCGGCAGATCATGATTTAGACGGCACAATCTGCTGCCCAGAAACAATTTACTTGTAAGCACTAACGACACACCCATTGGGTGAATGCACCTTTAGATGGGCAAATTGTTGGTTCACATTAACGTTTGTTCCCGACAAATAAAATAAAATAAAATTTGCCCGAATATCGCCCCATTTAAATCCATCTTAAGGGTGCCGTTACACAGTGCAGATTTTGAAGCAGAATTTTCAGCAACTGAAAATACGCTCTATTCACATTAAATGGGGCTTACAGAAATCCATGTGCTTGCTGCCCCATTCAAGGGAATGGAACTGATCTTTAGTCGTGGAAAATTCTACAACAAAATCCGCTGTGTGTGAAGGCATCCTAAAGGCTCATGCACAAACGTATTTTCTTTCTGTGTCCATTCTGTCTTTGCGGCCCGCATGCGGAACCATTAATTTCAATGGGTCCATAAAAAAACTGAAGTGTGCATTCTGTTACCGTATGTCCGTTCCACAAAATCATAGAACATGTCCTATTATTGTCCACATTACGGACAAGGATGGGACTGTTCTATTAGGGGCCAGCTGTTCCGTAAAATATGTAATGTAGATGTATGTCATCCGTGTTTTTTGGAGACCGCAAAAAACATACGGTAGTGTGCATGAGCCCTAAGGCTGACAGCTCTTTCCCATCCCCATGTACACATTCACAGGTGTAGACCTTGATCCTCTATTTCACAAGATAAAACAGTCTTTGAAGAGGCTGTTCATCCCTGGGGACCTTTTCTGCAGACCCCACTTCAGTGTGGCTGGACCCACGTTCACATTATCATTTAGTTTTCCATTCTTCTGATCCATTAGAAGAACAGAAAAATAATAATAAAAAATGGATCCTGTATTTTAAGCATCCGTTCTCCTCAGTTATGCACATTTTGCATATGTTTTAGCCGTTTCCATCTGCATGCAGGACTTTTTTTTCTGTCTAAAATAACAGATCTCAGCTGAAAATGGCTAAAACAAATGCAAAATGTGCATAACTGAGCATAATGGATGCTCAACCCTTTCCTGATATCCTCGGTACATGTATGTCAGATGTCGAGTCTTTAAAGATGGGTCCCACTCTGGAGCAGAGCGAGCACTGTAGCAATCAGATGACTGCTGTTTCACACAGGAAACACCCGTGGCTAATGTCCTTGATCAGCAATAATGCCACTCGTGGACATTTATCCCCTCAGGTGCTGTGGTCAAATGTGACTACTGCATCTGAGAGGACTAAAACCTGCAAGCGCACACTTTCTGGGCAGAAAAGCCAACTCTTGGCGGAGATCTAGGAAGGCGTTCCTTGTAAGTAATGAGCCAGAGCCTGTACTAGGCTTCTAGGATCATAACTTGTATATTATAATTCAGGCCAGAAGGTGGCAGCACTGAATTGTAATATAGCATTTTCTATATAGGATAAAGGAGAAAATTCCATTACTCTTTACAAATTACAAGCTAAAAAAAATATTAAAAAACAATTCGCCCCCTTTCCTCAAAATAAGGAAACCATTAAAAAAAAAAATTAACATCATGGACATGCTGCGTGCCCATACTATTAAAATATTTTAAAAAACTGTATCCGATACAGTGAATTGTGATTCACTGTTTTTTCATCACTTTACCTCTCAAAAAAATTGAATAAAAAGTGATCAAAAAGGTCATACACATACCAAAAATGGTATTCATAAAAACTGCAGATTATCTATCAAAAAATAAGCTCTCACACAGCTCCACAGACATAAAGTTATCGGGGTCAGAACATGGTGATTTTATTTTATTAGTTTTTTCAGTATTCGTATCGTAAAGCAATGGGAAGGTGAATACATGGCTGCCTAGCAGCTTTTGGTGTGTAATCCTCACCAAATTTTGCATGCGCTAGATGGAGTAGTAACGGTCCTTTGTTATTGTAATGTCCTGTACTGGGAGATCATTTCTGTGTGAGGCCATGGATGTTGCAGTAACAGATGACTCTCAAGACCTGCCTATTGTTTATTGGCCTAGAGAAATTTCCTTCTATAGCTGACTGTGTTCCTCCGAGACCCTGTACCATGCTAGAAAAGCAGCTGTTAAATTCTGGATGACTTGCACTCCTACTACTCTCTGTTCTTAGATACACTCTGTTAATATAACAATATCCCTCGAGAGAGGGCTGTATAAACAGAAACAAATGGGGTCATTTATCAAACTGCTGTAAAGTACAGGGTGGGCCATTTATATTGATACACCTAAATAAAATGGGAATGGTTGGTGATAGTAACTTCCTGTTTGTGGCACATTAGTATATGGGAGGGGGAAAACTTTTCAAGATGGGTGGTGACCATGGTGGCCATTTTGAAGTCAGCCATTTTGGATCCAACTTTAGTTTCTTCAGTGGGAAGAGGGTCAATTTGACACATCAAACTTATTGAGAATTTCACAAGAAAAACAATGATGTGCTTGGTTTTAACATTACTTTATTCTTTCATGAGTTATTTACAAGCTTCTGTTTGTTTACAGCCATTGACATGTCGCAGAGGTTAACATGTGAGGAGCGGATAGAAATTGTGTTGATGTCTGGTGAACGCAGTACCCGGGTCATTGCAGCAGATTTCAATGCAAGACACCCTACGAGACCATCCATCTCCCATGCTACAGTTAGCAAACTGCTTGCCAAGTTTCATGAAACTGGTTCAGTGTTGGATTTGCCAAAATGTGGACGCATGAAAACTGTCACTAATGAAGAAACATCAGTGGCTGTCCTAGCTTCATTCAGCAAGAGCCCACAGCATAGCACTCGCCGCATGTCACTGGAGAGTGGCATCAGTCGAACGTCCCTTTGGCGGATATTAGCTACTCACAAATGGCACCCTTACAAACTCCAGCTGCTGCAGCATCTCAACGAGGATTACCCAGATCGGCGCACTGAATTTGCAGAATGGGCAAAACAAAAATTGGAACAGGACCCTCAGTTTACACAGAACATTTTGTTCAGTGATGAGGCAAACTTTTATGTGAATGGTGAAACAAACAAAACCACCGCTATTGGTCTGACACTAACCCACATTGGATAGATCCCTCCAAGACTGTTGGAACACAAAAATTGATGGTATTGTGTGGTATATGGGGTACAAAGATAGTGGGGCCATTCTTCATCAATGGAAACCTTAAGGCCACTGGATATGTGAAATTGCTACATGATGATGTGTTCCTTCTTTATGCACTGAAGCTGGCATGTTCCCTGAGTTTTTATAGCAAGATGGTGCACCACCACATTATTAGTGTCAGGTCCGAGCATTTCTAGATGAACAGTTTCCTGGAAAGTGGATTGGTCGTCGTGGGCCAGTTGAATGACCCCCAAGGTGTCCCACTCTGACCCACTTAGACTTTTATCTTTGGGATCATCTAAAGGCAATTGTCTATGCTGTGAAGATACGAGATGTGCAGCACCTGAAACTATGGATATTGGAAGCCTGTGCTAGCCTTTCTTCTGCGGTGTTGCTATCAGTGTGTGAAGAGTGGGAAAAGAGGGTTGCATTGACAATCCAACACAATGGTCAGCACTTTGAACACATTTTATAAGTGGTCAGAAACTTGTAAAAAACTCATGAAAGAAAAAAGTTACATTAAAACCAAGCACATTGTTTTTCTTGTGAAATTCTCAATAAGCTTGACGTGTCACATGACCCTCTTCCATTGAAAAAACTAAAGTTGGATCCAAAAATGGCTGACTTCAAAATGGCCGCCATGGTCACCACCCATCTTGAAAAGTTTTCCGCCTCCCATATACTAATGTGCCACAAACAGGAAGTTAATATCACCAACTGTTCCCATTTTATTTAGGTGTATCCATATAAAAGGCCCACCCTGTAGAATTGGCTTAGTTGCCCATACTAACCAATCAGATTCCACCTTTCATTTTCCAAAGGAGCAGTCAAAAATGAAAGGAGGAATCTGATTGGTTGCTATGGAAAACTAAGCCAGTTCTATTTTACACCAGTTTGATAAAGATTCTACTGTATTTGGGATAGACCAGGGGTCTCAAACATTATCATTATCCCACAGATTAATACCTGTGGTCATTCCTGATGCACTGACACTAATTATATCACCTGCTCAATACTAAGGAAATCCTGAAAACATGACCGGCAGGTGAGCCCTGAGGACCAGAGTTGGGGAACACTGCTGTAAAGGATTTTGCAGTAATAAGAAATTAGTACAAATCCACTGGATATGTGACTATTTGTTTGAATGAAACAGTCGAGCATGTGTGCTGCTCCATTCCAAGACTATGGGCTCAGTGCACAGTTTTGGAGCAATGAGCATACTCCTCTGCACTCCATTCAAGTGAAGGACACACAACACTTATTCTGGCAACGAGGGCTCCATTGACAGCCCCCCTTTTAATCTAGCAGTTATCACATATTGAGGATATGTGATGATTTGTTAATGTTGGAATACCCCTTTATATCCTAACTGTTGAGAGCCAAGATTAGTCATCTAGGTAGGATTTTCAATGCAGACTCAGTTAGTTATGCCAACAGTACAGGTTCTCAACATATACATTGTCCTCAGGACAGAACTAAACATTTTGGACCTCAGCTGAAGAAGTGCTTTCCTCCAAATGGATTGGTGAACAGAACTTAGAGTGCAACCCAGCTGCACACCCCATAAACTCTTATGGGGAATATTTGAAGTCAGTTTTGCTTGAGTCTTATTCTTAAACCTAACACTTTTGTCTTGAAATGCTCCTCCAGTTTCACCCTGGTCCTGGAGCAAGATTGCAACTTTTTAAAATGTCATTGACAAATCTGGACTGAAACTCATTAACATAGCTAATCACATCCACATTTCAAAACTGGAATGAGTGGTATAAAATTGAAAACAATTTTGTGCAAGTTTTCAAGCCAGACTTCTGGAATGAAGGAATGATAAATCAGGTTGTTAGTCACTTAAAAATGTACAAACACATTTTGGCAGCAAGCAAGTGGGCTGCTTTCCATGTCTTGAATGCGTTAACTGCCCCTATATGATTAAAAGAGACACGTTTATCCACTCGATTTTTGGTGACCAATATTATATTAGGCATTTTCTGACTTGTGATTCGACTTTTGTTGTTTATATGCTTCCATGCCCTTTTAACCTGTTATACATAGGTGAAACCACTATAGATCTGAAAATAAGACTCAATCAGCATAGACATACCATCAGCCAGAAAAGGAGGATCTCCCAGTGCCCAAACATTTTTTTGACATGGGAAACAGAAAGATCTAAGATTTAGGATCATCGACCATATCCCTCCCCTGAAGAGAGGTGGTGATAGAGAGGCACTCTTAAAGAAGAGGGAACTTCAGTGGATTTATAGACTGAAGACATGATTGTTGAATTCAAGGTTGGGGATATATGATTGAGGGAGGCTTGCTTACCTTTATTGTTCGGTTCCATGTCCTAGTTGGGATTGCTTGATTATTGTTTTGTATTAGTTTATACTTACAGTTTTTCTCTCATTTACTTTTATTTCAGTTCTGTATTATTATAATTTGCTATTCTGCCTGTCATTGATGCTCACTCTGCATGGACTCGTTGTTCCTTCAGAGGTGGCCTGCATTGCTAGTTGATTTTTCCGTTACTTTTTATGTTTTTGTAACTCTATTTAATTCCTCTAGGGGCATTGGTTCCCATCAATATAAGGATATACTTACAGGATATTTCTTTATGTTCAGTTCGGGTTGCGTGATATATGTTCCACAAGCCCATCTTCCACTTATGGACTGTTATTACGCAACAAACTGATGGGTGGCTGTGTGCCACTGAGGGGGGTCACCTAAAGGAATCCCCTCTGCTTTGTCCTGCCATGGTTGGAGCTCTCATCTTCAGTTATCTCTGGGGAGCGTGCCCCTTCTAACAGCTATTCCACAGGTGAGCCGACTTTATTCTGTGGTTCATCATACGTGATCTTTTGCATAGTTTTTATTACAGTGCCCACCTCCAGCTTTCTGCTGGTTTTCATACTGTCTGCTTATATGACCTTCCTGTTCGCTGGTTTGATGTTTGCCAATGTGCACCTATGATTTTGTATACAATGGTTCCCACAGGATACCGATAGTCTACTTAGCTTTATCTGTTTCTTAAGAGCCACCTTGTCATTGTAGATGTAGGTTACTATGGCCGCATGCGCTGTATGCTGCTGATGCTCCACTCTGTTTGGGCAGGAGATCTGCACGCACGTCACCTGCGCCACTCATACCATGGGCGCCTGTGTACTTATTCCTTCCTGACGCCAGTATGCATTCTGAATACCCTCAAGGCATCATGAGCCCATACTTCTTGAGCCTTATTTAGTTAATTTATTTGACACATATACAGTAAGATATACATTACGCTTTACAGCTGGTGCAGCCACTTGTCCCACTTTGATTGTAATGTTCTTATGGGAAGTACTTGCACTATTTCATGTGATCATATTGTAGATTTAATTTTTGCATTTGATCCTATGAATGACATGTCAGTAGTGTATGAGTGTTTACAGATTCCACTGTACTGGTGGAATGGGACCACATCAATCACTGCTCCTGCCTCTGCCCCCTGAGCTTGGCTAAATCCTGGCACAGCACTTACCTATGTGCTATGCCAGGATTTAGCGGAGCGGGCCCTTGCCTGGGCTTTTAAAGTTCTCCTGTAATGATGTGCAATTCAGAGCTTTCAGCAGAGTGGAGCGGAGGCAGGAGCTAAATCCTAGAACATTGATAAGTGCTGTGCCAGGATTTAGACAAGCTCAGGGGGCACACACAGGAACAGTGATCGCTGCTGCCCCATTCCACCACTAATGTCAGCTAATTATAATGTCTTCGGTCAGGATGAACAAGGATTAGGCACAGGGGCGGACTGCGAACTTAAAGTGGCCCTGAAAAAATACTAAACGTGGCACATTTTGTAGTCAGGTCAAAATTGATGGAAGGGAGGGCCAGCAATACCATATTGTGGCACATTATACCTCCCCAACAGAGCCAAATACCACAGTCTATCACAAAATACTGCCAGGGGAACATAATACATCACCAAAAATTTCCACTGACAGACCATGAGGCCCACCAGGAAATTTCCCTGGAAAAACTGTGCCAGACTTGTGTCCTTGGCCATCTCTGGTATTGTAGCTCACTCCATTCACTGGAATAGGATGCAACAGAGGGTGAAGGGAGTTTTAACAGCAGACATAGCCCATGGACAAGCTTGGTACCATTCATGGGGAAAAAAAACAATCCCCATTTTCCAAGCTCTGTGAAATAAAAGATAAAAAGAAATTTCTCAAAGGAGTTTATTGCAGATCAGTAATGGTGAACATATACAGGTCAATGAACAAAACCTGAACTGACCAGCTTAAAGAAAACAAGCTAGACATTTAGTTTACAGACAGTATTGTTCCATTCCCTTTAAACATGGTCTTGCTCTTTGTTTGAATACCCTGCACTGAGATCAAGGCCGATAACCGTAATCTCTGCAGAAAAGCATATAACCAAGTTATTACATACAAGCGAGAAACCAATCACAAGACAGAACCATTGTGGTGTATGAAGAATCTCAAGGCGCATTTAACCACTGCCCTTTTCCAGGTCATCTTTTCTGTTTCATGTAAAGCCTATTAGGCTGAATAAAAGTGAGTGTTCATCGGAGTGTACAGTCAAGGATTTCACGATGCCTGTGCTGGGAAACTGGCATTACTCGTTTTTTTCTTCTGTTTGTTTTTGAAATTTCTGTTGGACAACTCGAAGAGTGGTGAAGAAATTCCCCATGAAGTGGACGAAGAATGGCACTCCACACATAATAACCTGAAAATACGTTAAATCAGGATCACAACACATATTAAGAGACTTATCAAACTGGTGAAAAAGGAAAACTGGCTTAGTTGCCCATAGCAACCAATCAGATGAATCCTTTCATTTCCCAGAGGAGCTCTGAAAAATGAAAGGTGGAATCTGATTGGTTGCTATGAGCAAATAAGCCAGTTCTACTTTACACCAGTTGGGATAAATCTCCCACAATATCTTATGGAGGAGTTTTCCATTGCTCTCTGTAATGAAGTTAGGATTAAGAGTCAACAATTTAAAATTTCCTTCATATATAAATGCTTGATATTTGTATGCAAAATTTTATTTTCTGTGTAGTCTATACTGTTTCACATTTGTGGCATAGCATTCCAAGCTTGCCAGAGTTCTCCAGACCTGGCATTGCCGGATTGTCAGTGGTCCCATTTAATGATAATGGGGTCTGGTGGAGATCTGGCGGATTTGGGGGAAAAAAAAAAATGCACGCAACACTTTCTGTCCGTCCGATTCCTGGCATTCCTGCAGGAAGGCTGTGACGCAAATGTGAAAGAAGCCTAATTGGTTTAGAACTATGTCTGTACACTAGGCATGCCTTCACACACAGCAGATATTTTTGAAGAAATTTCTGAAACTGAAAATGAATTCCATTCATTTGAAATGAGCTTGCAAAAGATTCATGGGCTTGCAGCCAAAGCAGCCCCATTCACTTCCATGAAGGGAACTTTACAGGTTCAGCATTCAGGCAGTGGAGGAATCCCATTATGGATTCTGTTATAACGGAATTCTATGACGGAATGCAAAGCGGAAGCCTTTAAGAGGCATTCCGGTTTGATTAGTCATAATACAAGTCTATGGTCAAGCATAACGGATCCTGCAAAGCGGAAACCAGATCCGGATCCGTTATGCTTGGCCATAGACTTGTATTATGACGGATCAAACCGGAATGCCTCTTAAAGGCTTCTGCTTTGCATTCCGTCATAGAATTTCATTATATGATGTTATAACAGAATCCATAACGGGATTCCTCCACTACCCAAATGCCGAACTTGTAAATTTCTGATTCATTCATCCCTACAGATGACCACTTTCCCATTCCATTACACATGGAAACTGGAAAACACTTTAAAAAGTGGCCTGCATTATACTTACAAGATATTTTCACTGATAAAAGGCAGAGGACTGCCCTTCTGAGGAGAAGTAGACATGGGGCACCTTACCTGCCATTCCTTACACTCTGGATGCCTGGCTAGTTGGAACAGGGTGATAGCATTATAGAGCTGCCAGAACTGTAATATAAAGACAGACATACAAGGCTGTGCTGGTTGTCACCATTAACCATTACTATTATCCTCATCAATTTGTTTGTACTAATATAAATTTAGAGCCTCAGTATATGGGATATAAACAGGGGTGGGATTCAAACTTTTAACGACAGGTTCCCTACTCGATGGCGGACAAGCGGCATCACAACAAATGTTTACATATACATATACCATATATATGTAACACACATAAATTCAACATATACATGGTACACACCATATATACACTACACACACATACCACCCAACTAAGGAGCTAAATTATCAGCGGTGTGCAAAGCAATGGAAGCGAACATCTCCAGCTGTCCTGCCGCCACCAGAGCACCGGATCAGGCCGGTAACATGGTTCTCCGATCCAGTTGTAATTTTAACAATCGGATCTGGAGAACTAGAGGGAACTGGCTGAATCCCATGCCTGGACAGAAGGTAGCGGCATACCATTTAATAATAAATGGGTGATGGAAGGAGAGGGAAAAGGCAATGGGAGAAATAAAGAAAATACAAAGTGGAGACCAAAATAATCATATGCCTTTGCTGTCCTGACCTCACTTGCTGCTGAAGAGGATTACGGTGGAGAGCCAACCTATTTCAAGATCTGCTACAGGGCCCGCTGAATACTTTTCACACCCCTCCTGGGGGGAAGGGGATACTTCAGCAAGCATACTCTGCACCCACTGTTTATACTTAAAAAATTTCAACTTGGGCGATCTATTGCACCTTCCAAATGCCTTGCCAGAGCAGACTGAAAACAACAGTGTCAGACCTAATAATGTAGGCAAACATGTTTTATGCAAAGCTTCTATGCGAAATACCTCATACAAATGGCATCCCATGAAACATGCAATTATGTTTTTTTTTAAGGAGGTATATGAAAGTATTGTTGAGACCTCATGCACTTCTGCAGAGGCCCTATTACGACTGTAATACCTAATAGAGCTGTAATGCAACTGTATATGTGAGCTATTAACCTAACTTTCCACTACTGCCATCTCATGTATACCTACTAGATGTCAGCATTTGGATTCATGAGAGCCATGAAATCACATCTTGGAGATTCGTGACATAGAAGGTGTACAATTTTCATGTAAAATAACACAGTGGTTATTATATCGGTTTACTGCTGCGCAGAGACTTACTTGGCCAAAGAAGAGGAATGGTAACAGAAAGGTCAATCCCCTCCACATCCATGACTGAAACCCCTCTGAAACAGGTAAATCATAGAAGCAGAATTTAAACTGTTAATCACAGAAAGATGTTTAAGCATTAATGGAAAAATGCATGTGGCAAGATTCTGAATTAAAATATGGTTTTGGTGCAAAAATTAAAAAAATGTATTGCCTAATGTTCCATACCAAGACTGTCACAGATCACAGAGAGAGGACTATGCAGCCTGTGTGTCTGTGGACATAACCTCACCTGTCTTCAGTCAATGAGAAAAACCAAGGATGTCGTGCTGATGAAGTTAGGGAGAGCAGTGAAGAAAATTACTGTGGCCGCTTTCCTCTCATTTATGTAAAATGAATATAGTGACAACAGAAGTAATAGAAGTACAGGACACAAATGCAATTCTATATCAAGAGGATATTCAGAAAAGGTGGACCCCAAATGACCCCACTTTTTCTTTGTAACTTGAGAATTCAGGACCATGTCCGTCACTGCCCCACTACATCTATTATGAACTTTATTCACTGAAGTACTGCTACTCCCATTTTTGCCTTCACCACCACTCCCCTCCTCTCCATGCTCTACGTGCTGTTGCACGGCTGCTTCTAATTGTTAATCAGCTTCTGCTGTAAATTGTGAACTGCCCCCTCACTTCTTTCCATGTGTTTAGGGTCCTAGTTTACCAATGAAGGTGTGCTATTCTGAATGTCTGTCCCTGCACTGAACTTCTACCTGTTAACTGACTGATACTTTGCTGCCTGTCCTGACCTTAGCCTGTTTACTATACTAACCCTATGATACCTGCCCTGACCTCAGATTAGTGTTATGGAATTGCACAAACTCTTCCTGTCCTGACCTCTGGTTCTTTACAGACTAAGGCCCCATTCAGACGACCGTGTTTCACGGCCCGATACGGGCCGTGAAAGCCCGGCCTGTGCTGCCCCAGAGGACGGGAGCGCATGGCGTCATTGGTTACTAAGACACCGTGCGCTTCCTGAGGCCGCCGCAAAACGGGTGCGAACCCATTCATTTCAATGCGGCTGCAAAAGATGCGGACAGCACACGGTGTTTGGTCCTGCGGCCCTCCAAAAAAGATAGAGCATGACCTATTCTTGTCTGCAACTGCGGACAATAGGCATTTTCTATGGTAGCGGCGGCCCTGTGTGGTCCGCAAATTGCGAAACGCACACGGGCCGGTATCCGTGTTTTGTGGAACCGCAAAACACTATGGTCGTGTAAATGTAGCCTAATAGTATTGCTTGACTCCTTGGTACTTTGCAACAATGTCTCTGACCACCGTGGTTCAGTTGACAATTACAACAGTACTAGTCCAAGACATAATGGCCTGGTGGGTCCCTTGCAGTAAAGACCAGATCCCTGAATAGGGGTTAAAGGGTGAATACTAGGGGATCGCAAGGATAATGCCCTTAGGCATAGATCAAAGTCAAATCAGCTAGCTGGTACAGTGGGTCCAAACCCACTGCTCGTTACAATGGGTACTTTTAAAGGATATAACTTATGAGTTACTCTTAGGTAACATTTATTTTGTCAGTATATCAATGATAACATGTTTCAGGAGGGGAAATTAATAAAATTCTTTCAGATAAATATCTGGCTTTGACATACCCACAGTTAGATCCATGTTATGCCTCTCCCCAAGAGCACGTAATCTGTACAGACAACCACTTTGATAGTAGTACTGCAGGAACTGTACAAAACCTGTTGAAAAAAGGAATATTAATAAAAGTGGTCCAGGCAAATAGATATTCAGAGACCTAATATTTGTAAGGATATGTACGTACTTTGGTAAATGGAGAAAGAAAGGTATTGGTTTCTGAACATCTGGTACATTAATCCATCTGGCCTAAAAAATAAAGTAACAAAATTACAGGCTTTTATACTGCTTACAGTATCCCTAAGTATACAGTGCTGTCCTAAGTATATTAAAAACATAGGGTTTGGGTCATACATGATCCTGTGCCATTTTTGTTTAAAACTTACAAATTTATTGGAGAAAGCAGGTGGTGCTTCAGAGTCATCCTCTGCACTTTGATAAGTAAAGTGGCATAAAACAATCCTAGGTCCATCCTGGTGCTGTTTTTCACCTACAACCAATTTACTAACAGGCTCTGTGGCTGATAAATCTAGAGCATTCTGCAATAGGGGGAAGGACTGGCACACTGTTTTCATGGTACATATGTGTATGTGGATGTAGATGTAGACAGTGTACATATGTGTCTGCTCTCCTGAATATAGATGCCCAACGTAGGCGGGCACAGATGTGTTTTGATTAAATATATTGGCTGAGAGTCTCAGATTTATTCTTATCAGAGTGAGGGCTTAGTCCATATATGTTTGTAAAAATGAATCCAGCCAGCAAAGGAGACAATATGGATAATAACAATACATTATCAAGTGCCTTCTGTTAACTTTCTCTACATTATAAATGGCACTTGGTGAAGTGACATAACCCCTTTAACTCTGCTGTGGCAGTAGAGACTTTGGCTTAGATAGAGCCAGCGAGCAATGCTAAGCTCAAACTTGGGGTCCCTCATAGAAACCACATCGGTGTTGAACAGCTCAGAGCTGTGACGGAGGCCATGGATACCTGGAGGCCTAAGGTGTGGTCTATATAGTTTAGTCTTGAGGTGCAGTAGAGTGATCCGAGTCAGTAGTGGAAGGAGCACTGTACAAAGGGCGTTTGACCATACGTTCCAAATTATCCACCAGTTACTCAACAGCAAGTCCATTCCAAATGGAGGCTTGTGTTTCCCACAGACCTTCAGATAATATCTGCAGCTAGTGTTTTACTGCAAAAAATGTCAAAAAGTACTAGTGGAAAAAGACACTGCAAAAAATCTATAAGTGAAAGCAGCCTTAATTCTGTTTATTTTAAGTACTGCAACTTGCATATAATATAACAATCAAGGTTTTTTGTCTCATCTTAGTACTATAACCATGAAGCTTATTGAAGGGGTTTTCCAGGAGTTCAATATTGATCGCCCATTCTCAGGATAGTGAAAATAACCACAAATAGTACTGCCTACCTCTAATATGGAAGTTGCTTGCCGAAGTGCTCTTCAGTCCGCAAATTGTCTAGACAAAATTGCGGCACACTTCTTTGTGAATGCAAAGTGGAAAAAAAGTTTTATTAAATCTAAATTAAAGGGGTTGTCCGAGTTATTTTTTTGTTCTTTATATGTTTCTAACTTGTCAGGTATAACAACTTTCCCATATACTTTGTGTTTCTAAAGCTGCTGGTTTCTCAGAGTTGACTGAGGGTCACATGACCTGTGATGTCAGCTTATCTCCCTGGTCTGTGATGTTTGGTGTACAAGCCTCAGAGTTCAGATAACACTCTGTACACGAGACGTCACTGGCCACGCCCCCTTTCTTTGCCGGGCTCCTGCTATCTGCTCTCTCCCTGGATTCCTTCAGATAAAACAGTAACCCCTTCAGCCAGAACACACTGAGGGCTCAAGGCTTTACAACAAATAGTAGCTGCAGCAGTGAGAGGAGACAAATGCTGGGCAAGGAGCTATAGAGGAATTGTACAAGAACAGGTAGGGAGAATTTCCTGTGTGTATCAGCAGAGTCATTGTACAGCTGGGACTTGTAGTCCTACACAAACAACATGCTGCTGAGTATCCCAGCAGGCAGACATGTACTCACATCACTTATATTCACTGCCTTTGCAGGGGAGGGGGGAGGGGCAGAGATTGTTATTACTGCATGTAAACAAAGGCCAGAAGAGAACCAGGGAAATGAGGAAATATAGATTTTTTTTTTTGCCTAAAACTTGCTGAACTTAGTTATATATTGCTGCCCATCAGATTTACAGTGCTATATTTTTTTTCCATAACTTGGACCACCCCTTTAAGGAAAATAATCCATATAACAAAGAAGTTCATCCTTTTTTAGCATAAAGAAATACACGCTTCAAATATGCAATGTTTCGGCCTATGTTGAGACCTTTTCCAAATTGAATATGGATTGTGAAATCATGCTTCTGTGGCCTCTTCAGACAGCTGATTGTTGGCAGTGCTGGGAGTCAGACCCCTATTGATCAACTAATGAAGACCTACTTTGAGGACGGCCATCAATATAGTACTCCTGGAAAACCTCTTTTAAATCAATGCAAGGGAACATGTGTAAAGTTCAACTATTTTTAGTTTGCAAATCTTTTAAAGGCAAACCACTTGATAATAAATAATATTATTGCATGTTTCACTTTATAAGACACATGTCCAAAAGTAGGGGAAAAATGGCAGTGCATCTTATAAAGGCAATACAGCAATCCAGAGCTGGGATTTTTAACATCTATTACTAATGAGCGCTTCCATTATAGAAACACTCATTAGTACAGTAGGACTAGGACCAGGAAGTCTTCTTCTCTGGGAACAGCACGGTGCTGTGTCCTGACAGCATACAGCATCAGTACGTAGTGTGTGTAGATGCGTGCTGAATCTCACAAGTGGCGGCACCATCTGACTTCTGATGAAGACTGGGGGTCTGATTTGAGTTCTGATGAAGATTGGCGGTCTCATGTGAGGTTTGATGAAGATTGGCAGTCTCATGTGAGGTTTGATGAAGATTGGGGTCTGATCTGAGGTATGTTAACAATTGGGGCTGTAATTTGGGTAATATCATTTTTTTCTTATTTCTCTTTGTCTAAAACCTAGATGCCTCTTATATAGAGTGAAAAATACAGTAATTATCTTTATGGATATTGCACCAACACATTCCTCAGTCTCTTACACCCAGACGGTAAAAGTACAAACAAACTGCCAAACTAATCAATAATTTAAACAACTGGATTGAGGGCCCTGTTTGCAAGAACTTACAATCTACCAATGTGATATTCAGTACCAGACCCATCAGCTGCCAAGTGTATATCTCTGGTCTGGTAGCCAGACCACCACCAACGAGGTAGGCCTGAGATTTGGACCCCGCCAACTGATATTAAAGCCCTGGGAGTTAAACTGCCACCAATCCTGAGGGTAGGACATCAATATTACAGTCCTAGAAAAATCCTTACATGTTTTGCCTGTATATTCAGCAAATGACCTGTGCAGTTATCTCGCTATATTTGTCCAATGTGCCCATGGACTATATGACAAACTGGCCTCTTAGGATGCCAAAAGAGTTTTAAAAAAATGCCTCTGGACCCACTTCTTGTACAGCAAAATTTGTTCTCCTTAGGTCCTTCTGGTGGTTCCAAGTTACCTGTATTCCTTTGCCTGTGTTAATGTGTCTACTGGTTCATAAACACTGGTTTCCCTATAGCTTTTTCTTTGGTTAAGGCTTCATTCACACGACCGTATGTGTTTTGCGGTCCGCAAATTGCGGATCCGCAAAAAAAACGGATGACGTTCCGTATGGCATCCGTGTTTCTGTTTTTTTTGCAGATCCATTGTAACAATGCCTATCCTTGTCAGCAAAACGGACAAGAATATGACATGTTCTATCTTTTTTGCGGAACGGAAATACGGACATACGGAAACGGAATGCACACGGAGTACCTTCCGTTTTTTTGCGGACACATTGAAATGAATGGTTCCGCATACGGTCCGCAAAAAAAATGGAACGGACACGGAAACAAAATACGGTCGTGTGAATGAAGCCTTAGTCTGAACATCTGTTGGGTTACTTTATGCTTCTTGCTTAATGCTATGCAGCACTGTCTATCTGGGTGCTGTACTACTGTTATTTAGATATGAGTGTAAAGTGCATAGGTCCATTTTCCAGATGAAGGAGTGCCCAACAATGTATTATTAAAAGAGACCTGTCGCCTCTCCTGACATGTATATTTTACATTATACCTTGTAGAAATGTATGAGTAAGTTAACAAGGGAGTGTCACTGTGACACTGTCCAATTAGTGAGTCAGACTGATTAACCTGATCCTTACGTCTGCTAGGTCAAGGGGAATGATAATGTCCAGAAGTATGGCACAATGCAGAATTATTTCTACAAAAGTAGACTTGCCAAGGTTGCTGACAACTCCTCTTTAAAGGGGTTGTACCATCTCAAACACTGGGGGCATATCGTTAGGATATGCCCCCAATATCTGATCGGTGTGGGTCCCACCTCTGGAACCCACACCTATACTTAGAATGGAGCCGGCAAAGTCCCAGAGGGCACCCCACATATGTGTGGGCATCCTCCATTCATTCCTATGGAAGAGCGGAAAATAGCAGAGTGCTGGCTTGGTTATTTCCATCAGCCCCATACAAGTGAATGGAGCGGTGGCAGCGCTTGCGTGATGCACTTCCCATTCATTTCAATGGGACTCCCAATAATAGCCTAGCATGGCGCTTGGCTATTTTTGGCGCTCCCATAGGCATGGATGGAGGACGGTCGCGGATGCGTGGTGTGCCCTCAGGGACTTTATTGTCTCTGTTCTAAGTATAGGTGTGGGCCCCAGAGGGCCCTAGAGATAAGCCCCCAATGTCTGAGATAGTACAACCCTTTCAATGACTGAAGTAACAATATATATGATTGATATCATTGTGTGTTAGGACTTACCAGGTCAATATAACACCTGACAGGAAGGTGGACACATAATGGTTCAGGACCCACCAGCCTTTAATTCTGTAAAAGAAAAAAAAAATGTCATGACACTAAAGAATTTAAAAGGTTAGCATACTGCAAGGTCTTTTACTTCTACATTTTAAGATATCTGGTACTAAATATTTTGTCCTAGAAAACCATTTTGATGACTGAATACATTTATATACCGTAATTTACAATTTGGTGAATGTAAAATAAACGGTGCTGAGCCATACACTCATTCCTAATAATTAGCTTGTAAAGGGGCCACCATTCAACAAGCAAACTCTCATTTGTTGAGAAATTGCATCTTTCAGGAGGAACCTAAAATCCTCTATAAAGGATGCTGTATGGGGACAAACAATCTTTGCAATGATCATTCAACCCTAGAGATCCTTGCATGTAAATGCAACTATCGAGCAGGCAATGGTCAGGAAATAAATGTTCCTATGAACGTTTGTTCCCGAGCATTGTCTGCTCTATTTGTTGTGCTAGTGGTCCATGCCCACCGCTGCCCCACTCCTCAGGGTGAACAAGAATGCCTCATCACTCACTGGGTCCCGCTCATAACCTGCTTCTTCCTCCTCTGCTACTGATAGCGGTCCCGGGTGCTTCTCTAGCAGGCCATAGGCTGCTTCTGCTTCCAGTGTCCATCATCCTGTCTTTAGGGCGCATGCTCTCCTGCAGACCCTTAAAGTACCAGCGTGTGCGTACCCTGATCTGTTCCAGTCTATGGATGACCTTTGTGTGTACTGAAGGAACCTTCACCAGATGGAAGGTGCCTGACCTCAAGATTCCTAGCTTGCTAGTTTGACCAGTGAAGGTGTGCTAAAACTCCGCTTCTTGCCCTTACCATAGCCCTTCTAATGTACTGACCTTCCGCTGCCCACCCCGACCTCGGATTAGTCTACACTGACCTCAGATTAGTCTGCCCTGACCTCTGCCTGTTTACTGACTACAAGTGTTGCCTTATCCCTTGCTGCTTTAAACCCATGTCTCTGAGCACCATAGGTCAGCTGCCAACTACATTGGGACTACTCAAAGAGGTAGCAGCTTGGTGGCTCCCCTGCAACGAGAACGAGATCCCTATATAGGGAATAAAGGGTCAAAACCAGAGGACCGCCAGGATAACGCCTTGAGGAATAGCCCAAAGTCAAACTGGTTAATTGGTACAGTGAGTCCACTACATTTATCGGTCTATGTAAAAGAGCCCATACAACAAGTTTATATAATTAATATCTATCTTGTATTAAAATTCACATATGGAAAATAATATAATAAAATCTGACCTGGAGCCGTTGTTTATTAAAATGCTCTCTCGGATCGTTAGAGTGCAGTAATACCACACCAGCAGGAAGTTAAACATGGCATCGGTCACCCTGAAAGGTAAATTCAACAAGAGGATGTTAAACTGATAAACTCATTCATGCTAAGGCTGCATTCACATCTCTGTCAGGGATGACCTGGACAGACTGGAAAAAAAGTCTGCATGCAACGGAATTTGTCCAGATCACCGCCAGACCTCTTTACAGTCAATGGGTATCCGGCAGTGCACTAGAGAATCCAGTAATGCCAGATCCGGTGAACTCCAGAACAGCCTGCCAGAAACGATCACTGGAGATGTGAACAGGGCCTAACATCTACATTTCTTGATAGTGGCGAGAACAGTTAGATAAAGTAGACAGCAGTCAGAAATGTAGCCCAATAACTTCAGTGCCCGTTTACCACCCATATCTACATCTGTACAATATACCCACCTGGAGTTCAGAAGAAAACGACAGACAAAGGAAAAGACCAGCAGGATCATGGTGAGATACAACTTGAATTTCTCATATTCATCTTTGTACGCAAACCTGACCACATAAGAGAAAACATTAACAGATGTATCCAGATTATATGTAGATGTACACTAAGATGCCCTTCCAAAGTGACACCAAAGTCTATGGGTAGAACATTAGTTTAGGGATTAGGAGGTGGCATGACTGCCAAAAGGATTCTAGGAGCCTCTTTGAGCTGGGGGTCTTACATCATTGACGGTACTGATGCAAACTTATGAAATGTATCTATAATGTGTATTTACAAGTTGCATTTGCACATATTAGCATAAGCTTTCCCAATTTAAAGGGGTTTACTCATTTAATTGTTTCTATACAACTGTGCATTTTATTCTAATTCTACGTCCTCTATCTAGTGCACCCCCTAAGGATACTACAAACTAACTTTAATAGTGAAGTGAAAACAGACCCACTCACCATTAAATATCGGTTTGACTTACTTAGCCTGTTTGCTCAGGAGGGTTACATTCACGTTTCCCAATACCAGGCTCAAGTACAATCTGAAACAGAATATGACACAAGTATTGTCCACCACTCAGTACATGTAAGGTAGGTGATCTAGTGCACTTCTGCAACCACATGATAGTTCAGTTTTGGATAGAAAAATAGTTATATATCAGTTACACAGCCTTTAGTAATAAGCTTAAAAAAAAGTTACATTTCTCATGATTATTCTCCAGACCATGGCATCCCATGCTTTTATTTCTGTGGCCTCACCAGTTAGAACATGAAAACATGTGGTCTCACCAGTGGTCTACACCTGGTCAGACACATTGGTCTAATGTGTGTTGGGAGCTCCAGACTCTCCATAGACAGATAATGTTGGGGGAGACAAGGACTGGGTGAAATTAATATAGTCGCCCGATCCTTTTGTTCTCTTGGGAGATACGCAGACACCTGAAGTGTCTGGCAGCGGCTTTTTCCCCTTTCCCCATAGATATACTTACACATTGGGCCGAGTCAAACATGCATGTGTGTGGGGTGGTGGGAGAGATAGCTAACGGCCGAACGATCGTTCAGCTGACAGTTTTTGAATGTGTATGGGCAGCTCAAGTCAATACTAAAATTAAAATGAATTAGTCTCCTGAACCCAGTAGAACATTAAAGTGTAACTGTCGTGAATTTATTTTATTTTTATGTTTTTGCTAATGTATAGTAAAAGAGATAGGGAACATTTTTCCAATATAGTTTATTTAGAGAATTTGTACATTTATAGTAGAAAACTTGCCCAGAAATGCCCCTTAGTGGCTCTCTCTAATTCGACATCCGTCTTCCTAGTACAGAACAGTGTAGTACTGACTGGAAAGACGGGCAGGGCTGGAAGCTGCTGCCCTCACAGAGTGAACAGTAGATGTGCATGGGCAGTGCACCCCTGGGCCTAGGTTCTTAACTTGTGGTGTGTGTGTACCACAGGGCATACATATCATGTCAGTAGGAGGTACTCTTAGGCTACTTTCACACTGGCGGCAGGCCTGATCCGGCAGGTGAAGGGTGCTGCCGGATCAGGCCTGCCGCAGTGACATGTGTGGATCCGGAACCGCGCTCCGGCCCCACACATGTCACACGGTACATACATATACATACACATAAACATACACACACATATAGACATACAAACACACATACATACTTACATGCTCCCCGGCAGGTCTTCGGAGCGTCAGGACGGCTCACACAGGTCACGATTCCCCACAGCGCCCTCTATGTCTTTATGTGTGTGTATGTTTATGTCTGTATGTGTCTATGTGTACCCGGATCCGTAATGGACTCCATTGAAAGTCAATGGAGGGCGGATCCGGTTACCATTATGGTCACACCAGACGGATCCACCCCCATTGACTTGCATTGGGGGTCATTCCGGATCCGTCTTGGTGCGGATGCCTGGACCGAAGAGCAAACCGCAGCATGCTGCGGTTTGTTCTCCGGTCTGAAGACGGAACGGAATGCTTTCAGGAGCATTCCGTTGTCTTCAGTTCAGTTTTGTCCCCATTGACAATGAATGGGGACAAAACTGAAGCGTTTTATTCCGGTATTGAGCCCCTATGACGGAACTCAATACCGGAATTTTAAAACGCTAGTGTGAAAGTAGCCTTAGGCAGAACTTTATAGAGAAATACAATTTACACTTACAATTACAATTTTAGTCTTACCCATTTTTCTTTGGGAGGAAAGACTCCATTTCAAAAAAGTCCTTCTCTCGCAGCTTAATAGTTTCTTTGATTTCCTTAATTTGGTTTTCATTATCTTGAGTGTAATTAATCCTGGATAAATATAAAAAAAAAATAGAATAAAAAATTCCAGGTCTGGTAATCCCAGGCAATCAGCAGATACAGCTAGGGAAACTCTGGATTGTGTTTTTTGTATGGCATAATGCATGTTTGTTCTAGGCCCTTATATGAAGTCCATATGCCCCAATAGGACAATGGACAGGAGTGTCCCACACTTTTAGCCTTGCGGTATATATATTTTAGTGCTGATATAAAGACAAGTATTCAGGGATACCTCTGAGTGGAGCTTAGTAATTACACTCTGTCTGCAGTGAACTATACTAGCATCTGCTGCTTAATTCCCATAAGTGCTGGGCATTACATACTTCTTCAAGTCCAGTGACAGGTCTTTTAACTTTTTCTTCTGCCGGCTAATGGAGCTGGAGCACCGTGTCTGCAGCTTTGTTAATTCCTCCAACTGCTGCTTGTAGGAGCGATGGGTTTCCTGATAGATAAAAGACATACAGACAACTAACTTTGCTGTTAAAATCCAAGGTGGCGTCAACATTGTTTAGAACGCAAGAAGTAATTTGATGCAGACAGCTGATGAATGAGTAGAAACATAGCTCAACAGCCTGCCAAATCTTACACATTTTTCAAAAATCTCAATTAAAAACATAAAAAAAATCAAAACCATTAAAAAGATTAAAAGTGTACATATAGTAGCATAAAAGGCAAGAGCAGTACTAGAAAATAAAAAATTAGCGCAGTGCCTTACAGGCCAGTATCTAGTTATAATACATGTATAGGGAGGGGTGGACACTTGCTCACCTATTTTGCTTGTGCTGGGTGGGTCATGCATGTAATACTGTGATTCACTATAGTAGTGGCGTGGCAGTGAAACATTTCACTAACACAAAGTTTTCATTTTTGCCACAACTGTCTGGTTTCTCAAAAAAAAAAAAAAAACAGTGGCAAGTGCGATTTTCATATGCCTGGAACCTCCCAGCAGTGATTGACATGTACATGCTGGATTTGTCATTTATAAGGTTGCAAAAAGTTTGATTTGCCACTAAAATTTCAGCCGCAGTCGCAACTACAACTTGCTAAATCCTTTTACAGAGTCATCAATGTTGGACTGAATAATTAAACAGTCAATAATCACGGTAGTGAGTACAAAAAAATATTGACGCGTTTCAATTGCATATGTGAACAGGACATAAATAGCTCAGTAAGTTAAAGGGGTTTTCCGGGAGTTAACTACTGATGACCTATCCTCAGGATAGGTCATCAGTATCTGATCAGTGGGGGTCCGACAACTGGGAGCCCCGCCGATCAGCTGTTTGAGAAGGGTTTTCCCAGGCCAGTGACGCAAGAAGTTCATTGGTCACGTGGCCTAGGAGCAGCTCAGCCCCTTTCAAGTGAACGGGGTTGAGCACGATACCAAGTACAGCCGCTATACAATGTATGGCACTGTGCTTGGTGAGCTGAGAGAAGGCCTCGGCGCTCACTGGAGTACCAATGCCTTCTCAAACAGCTGATCGGCGGGGGTCCCAGGTGTCAAACCCCCACCGATCAGATACTGATGACCTATCCTGAGGATAGGTCATCAGTAGTTAACTCCTGGAAAACCCCTTTAACCTTGCTTGGGAAAGATATTTGCCTGAATTGCTCTTCAATGGATCTTCAGTATCTGGGGTCCTGAAGTCCCATACTGATAGCCCAGGCATGGTGCCAATTTTTAAGAGTCATATCTTTCCCAAGCACAGTTAATTTACTGAGCTATGATTTGCACCCATGTTCCTGGCTATTTTTGTCCTGTTCACATTGTATTTGGCTGTATGGTATGATTAAGATTGCATATGCAATCGCAATGCGTCATTATTTTTTTGTACTCACTACCGTGATTGTTGACTATTTTGTTAAGCAATAAAGAAGGAAATTTTACTTTTCTGGTGCAGCTGGATATTTTGTCCTTAATTTCACTGCACGGTCAAATGTAGGTGAGAGGAAAGGGCGATGTGGGGACATCAACTCCCGCCCTACCCCCCACCCCGGCCAAGGGCTCGAGGATTCTGGCACCTGTCCTGGGCTTGAAGATTCTGGCATGTGGCATGGAAATAATTATGGGGTCTGGTGAAAGGTCTTTATTTAACATGTAATAATGCAGATTTTTAATTTGAAACCAAGAAAATATTACTTGGTTCCTTAATGTATACGGCAGACTCATGACTGTATGCTTTTATGGCTGCTATTAACCAAACAGCAGAATATTTTGTCAGCATAGTGACTCAAGACATGTGATGTGACTGCGATTGTGCAAGTCATCATTTACTTCTACTGGTCTGGAGATACTGACTATCTGTAAGTCAGAAGCAAAATATAAACTTACAGTGCTGTGAAAAGGTATTCCCCCCACCAAATTTCTTAAATTCTTTCCTATTTGTCACATTTAAGTGTTTCAAATTATCCAACTCATTTTAATGTAAGATACAGACAACACAAATAAATGAAAAATGCAGGTTTTAAATAACTACATTTATTGAAGATAAAGATTAATTCAAAACCTAGATCACCCATGTGAAAAAATAATTGCCCCCTAAACCTAATAACGGGTTGTGCCACCCCTGGCAACATCAACTGCTATCAGACACTTGCAATGAGTCTTTTAGAGGAATTTTGGAGCTCTATTCTTTGCAGAATTGTTTTCTCAATAATTGTTTCCTCAATAAAGTCTGGACATTGATTTGGCCACTCCAAATCCTTGGCTTTGTGTCTTCTCCGCCATTCAGAGGTGGATTTTCTAGAGTGCTTGAGATCATGGTCTTGTCATATAACCCAGTTTGAGCTTGGGGGTCACAAACCGATGGGTGGACATTTTACTTCAAGATATTCTGATAGAGAACAGATTTCGTGGTTCTATCATTTATGGCAAGTTGTCCAGGTCCCGCAGAAGTAAAGATGTCTATGCTGGAATGCAGTGTTAGCTGTATGCTACATGTAACCATTCACAATTATTATTCCAAAAGTCTTGGGAGTCACCTAGATGTTTTTTGTCAAATACGAGATGAGCCTTTGTGTTCTTTTTCGTCAGTAGTGGTTTGTACCTTTCAACTCTCGGCTGTATGCCATTTTTGCCCTGTCCAGTGTCATTCACACTGTGCAATCATACAATGACTTTAACTGAGGCAAATGAGGCCTACCGTTGTTTGTTTGTTTGCTTGTCTGGATTCTTTTATGACCTCCTACATGAGTCATCTTTGTGCTCTTGGTGACATTTTGGTAAGGCTACTTTCACATTAGCGTTTTTGAATTCCGGAATTGGGCTCCGTCATAGGGGCTCAATACTGGAATAAAACGCTTCAGTTTTGTCCCCATTCATTGTCAAAGGGGACAAAACTGAACTGAAGACAACGGAATGCTCCTAGAAGCATTTCGTTCTGTCTTCAGACCGGAGAGCAAACCGCAGCATGCTGCGGTTTTCTCTCCGGTCTGGGCATCCGCACCAAGATGGATCCGGAATGACCCCCAATGCAAGTCAATGGGGACGGATCCGTTTGGTGTGACACAATGGTGAACGGATCCGTCCTCCATTGACTTTCAATGGAGTTCATGACGGATCTGTCTCCCTGCAATTTCCCCTCCCTCCAACAGGTGGCGCTGTAGGTAAACTTACCCTTGTGCGCGCTGTCCTGCTCCTGTTCTGCGCTGCTGCTCCTCCTGCTGTCCGGGCCTCCTGTCTCCTGCTATGTAAGTATATATGTATGTATGTATGTAAGTGTATGTATGTATGTGTAAGTGTATGTACAGTCATGGCCAAAAGTTTTGAGAATGACACAAATATTATATTTTCACATGATCTGCTGCCCTCTGGTTTTTATGTGTGTTTGTCAGATGTTTTTATCACATACAGAAATATAATTGCAATCATATTATGAGTAACAAAAACTTATATTGACAGTTAGAATGAGTTAATGCAGCAAGTCAATATTTGCAGTGTTGACCCTTCTTCTTCAGGACCTCTGCAATTCTCCCTGGCATGCTCTCAATCAACTTCTGGACCAAATCCTGACTGATAGCAGTCCATTCTTGCACAATCAATGCTTGCATTTTGTCAGAATTTGTAGGTTTTTGTTTGTCCACCCATCTCTTGATGATTGACCACAAGTTCTCAATGGGATTAAGATCTGGGGAGTTTCCAGGCCATGGACCCAAAATCTCTATGTTTTGTTCCCTGAGCCATTTAGTTATCACCTTTGCTTTATGGCAAGGTGCTCCATCATGCTGGAAAAGGCATTGTTGATCGCCAAACTGCTCTTGGACGGTTGGGAGAAGTTGCTCTCGGAGGACATTCTGGTACCATTCTTTATTCATGGCTCTGTTTTTAGGCAAGACTGTGAGAGAGCCGATTCCCTTGGCTGAGAAGCAACCCCACACATGAATGGTTTCAAGATGCTTAACAGTTGGCATGAGACAAGACTGGTGGTAGCGCTCACCTCGTCTTCTCCGAATAAGCTGTTTTCCAGATGTCCCAAACAATCGAAAAGGGGATTCATCAGAGAAAATGACTTTACCCCAGTCCTCAGCAGTCCACTCCCTGTACCTTTTATCAGTCTGTCCTGGATGTTTTTTCTGGAGAGAAGTGGCTTCTTTGCTGCCCTCCTTGAGACCAGGCCTTGCTCCAAGAGTCTCCGCCTCACAGTGCGTGCAGATGCACTCACACCTGCCTGCTGCCATTCCTGAGCAAGCTCTGCACTGCTGGTAGCCCGATCCCGCAGCTGAAACACTTTTAAGAGACGGTCCTGGCGCTTGCTGGTCTTTCTTGGGCGCCCTGGAGCCTTTTTGGCAACAATGGAACCTCTCTCCTTGAAGTTCTTGATGATGCGATAGATTGTTGACTGAGGTGCAATCTTTCTAGCTGCGATACTCTTCCCTGTTAGGACATTTTTGTGCAGTGCAATGATGACTGCATGTGTTTCTTTAGAGATAACCATGGTTAACAGAAGAGAAACAATGATGCCAAGCACCAGCCTCCTTTTAAAGTGTCCAGTGGTGTCATTCTTACTTAATCATGACAGATTGATCTCCAGCCCTGTCCTCATCAACACCCACACCTGTGTTAATGGAGCAATCACTGAAACGATGTTAGCTGGTCCTTTTAAGGCAGGGCTACAATGATGTTGAAATGTGTTTTGGGGGATAAAGTTCATTTTCTAGGCAAATATTGACTTTGCAAGTAATTGCTGTTAAGCTGATCACTCTTTATAACATTCTGGAGTATATGCAAATTGCCATTATAAAAACTGAAGGAATAGACTTTGTAAAAATTAATATTTGTATCATTCTCAAAACGTTTGGCCATGACTGGTTATGTGTATACAGTACAGACCAAAAGTTTGGACACACCTTCTCATTCAAAGAGTTTTCTGTATTTTCATGACTATGAAAATTGTAGATTCACACTGAAGGCGTCAAAACTATGAATTAACACATGTGGAATTATATACTTAACAAAAAAGTGTGAAACAACTGAAAATATGTCTTAGGCCTCTTTCACACTAGCGGCAGTCCGGATCCGGCAGGTGAAGGGTGCTGCCGGATCAGGACTGCCGCAGGGACATGTGTGGAGCCGGAACCGCGCTCCGGCCTCACACATGTCACACAGTACATACATACACACAGACATATACACAGACAAATACACATACATACTTACATGCTCCTCGGCAGGTCTCCAAAGCGCCGGAGGAGCAGAACGGCACGCACAGGTGATGATTCCCACAGCACCCTCTGCTGGGCGCCTGGTGGAATTGTCTTCTGTGCGCGCCGTCCTGTTCCTCCTGCGCTCTGGAGACCTGCCGGGGAGCATGTAAGTATGTATGTGTATGTGTATATGTCTGTGTATGTTTATGTCTGTATGTGTGTATTGTGTGTATGTGTGCAGGTGACGGATCCGTCATGAGCTCCATTGAAAGTCAATGGAGGACGGATCCGTTCACCATTGTGTCACACCAAACGGATCCGTCCCCATTGACTTTCATTGGGGGTCATGACGGATCCGTCTTGGTGCGGATGCCTGGACCGGAGAGCAAACCGCAGCATGCTGCGGTTTGTTCTCCGGTCTGAAGATGGAACGGAATGCTTTCTGGAGCATTCCGTTGTCATCAGTTCAGTTTTGTCCCCATTGACAATGAATGGGGACAAAACTGAAGCGATTTATTCCGGTATTGAGCCCCTATGACGGAACTCAATACCGGAATTTTAAAACGCTAGTGTGAAAGTAGCCTTATATTCTAGGTTCATCAAAGTAGCCACCTTTTGCTTTGATTACTGCTTTGCTCACTCTTGGCATTCTCTTGATGAGCTTCAAGAGGTAGTCACCTGAAATGGTTTTCACTTCACAGGTGTGCCCTGTCAGGTTTAATAAGTGGGATTCCTTGCCTTATAAATGGGCTTGGGACCATGAGTTGTGTTGGGCAGAAGTCAGGTGGATACACAGCTGATAGTCCTACTGAATAGACTGTTAGAATTTGTATTATGGCAAGAAAAAAGCAGCTAAGTAAAGAAAAACGAGTGGCCATCATTACTTTAAAGAGGACCTTTCACCACTTTTAAAAAATCAAACTACACTATGTACCTCATAGTGTATCCCCCTCTGATGGTAGCGGCGCTTTTTTTTTTTCAAAAGGTCCCCCGGTCTTCTGTCGGGCTTTATGTAAATTCAGAAGCATCGGAACAGGGAGGAGGAGACTCCCTGTTCCTCAATAGGCGTTGCTTCTGCCCTGCTGTGAGCGCTGTCCAATCAGAGCGGACCGCTCACAGCAGGGCCGAAGGAGTTCAACCCTGCTGTGAGCGGTCCGCTCTGATTGGACAGCGCTCACAGCAGGGCAGAAGCAACGCCCATTGAGGAACAGGGAGTCTCCTCCTCCCTGTTCCGATGCTTCTGAATTTACATAAAGCCCGACAGAAGAACAGGGGGCCGTGTGAAGCCACCGGGGGACCTTTTGGAAAAAAAAAAGCGCCGCTGCCATCAGAGGGGGATACACTATAAGGTACATAGTGTAGTTTGATTTTTTAAAAGTGGTGAAAGGTCCTCTTTAAGAAATGAAGGTCAGTCAGTCCGAAAAATTGGGTATTGCTGTAATTGTAGTGACCAGCAGAATAAAGTCATTGTGCCATTTTTAGTGCACAGTGAATTGCTTTAAAAAAACTTTGAAAGTGTCCCCAAGTGCAGTCGCAAAAACCATCAAGCGCTACAAAGAAACTGGCTCACATGAGGACCGCCCCAGGAAAGGAAGACCAAGAGTCACCTCTGCTGCAGAGGATAAGTTCATCTGAGTCACCAGCCTCAGAAATGGCAGGTTAACAGCAGCTCAGATTAGAGACCAGGTCAATGCCACACAGAGTTCTAGCAGCAGACACATCTCTACAACAACTGTTAAGAGGAGACTGTGTGCATCAGGCCTTCATGGTAAAATAGCTGCTAAGAAACCACTGCTAAGGACAGGCAACAAGCAGAAGAGACTTGTTTGGGCTAAAGAACACAAGGAATGGACATTAGACCAGTGGAAATCTGTGCTTTGGTCTGATGAGTCCAAATTTGAGATCTTTGGTTCAAACCACCGTGTCTTTGTGCGACGCAGAAAAGATGAACGGATGGACTCTACATGCCTGGTTCCCACCGTGAAGCATGGAGGAGGAGGTGTGATGGTGTGGGGTGCTTTGCTGGTGACACTGTTGGGGATTTATTAAAAATTGAAGGCATACTGAACCAGCATGGCTACCACAGCATCTTGCAGCGGCATGCTATTCCATCCGGTTTGCGTTTAGTTGGTCCATCATTTATTTATCAACAGGACAATGACCCCAAACACACCTCCAGGCTGTGTAAGGGCTATTTGACCAAGAAGGCGAGTGATGGGATGCTATGCCAGATGACCTGGCCTCCACGGTAACCAGACCTGAACCCAATCGAGATGGTTTGGGGTGAGCTGGACCGCAGAGTGAAGGCAAAAGGGCAAACAAGTGCTAAGCATCTCTGGGAACTCCTTCAAGACTGTTGGAATACCATTTCAGGTAACTACCTCTTGAAGCTCATCAAGAGAATGCCAAGAGTGTGCAAAGCAGTAATCAAAGCAAAAGGTGGCTACTTTGAAGAACCTAGAATATAAGACATATTTTCAGTTGTTTCACAGTTTTTTGTCAAGTATATAATTCCACATGTGTTAATTCATAGTTTTGATGCCTTCACTGTGAATCTACAATTTTCATAGTCATGAAAATACAGAAAACTCTTTGAATGAGAAGGTGTGTCCAAACTTTTGGTCTGTACTGTATGTATGTATGCGACTGTCCCTGTGCCCAGTGTATGGTGCCGTACTGCTCTGTTGCCCCGTTTATAGTGCCATGCTGTGTTTCATATACTCTGTGCCGTCTCTGGTCCCATGTTCTGCAGAACATCGCACCACTTCGCTCCCTATGTGAACATTTGTGCGAATGTCTGACACGTGTGGGACCGAAGTGTGGTTCCAGCCCCACACGTGCACCTGCGGCAGCACAAATCCGGCGACACCCTTCACCCGCCGGATCCGTGCTGCCGCTAGTGTGAAAGACACTTCTGGGCAGAATCACCACTTTGGCTTTCACTGTGGTTTGTTGGATTCCCAGAGTCTTAGCAATGGCTTTGTAATCCTTTCCAGACTGGTGGGTTTCAGTGACTTTGTATTGCATCTGTATTTGAATCTCTTTAGAACTTGGTATCATGTGCTGTTTTTTGAGACCTTCTAGCCTGCTTTACATTGCAAACAGGTTCAATTTAAAGGGGTTGTGCAGTGGTATAATGGTAATGACCTATCCTCGGGATAGGTCATCAATATAGGATCATCCAGGGTCCGACTCCCGGCACCCCCAGGCAATTAACTATTTGAAGGAGTCACTCATATGAGCACTGAGTCCTCTTCAATATTTAACTGAATACCGTCTCCCCTATAGCAGCAGTGCAGGGTAATTACAACTGTAAAGGCCCTTTTAGACGGGCCGATTATTCTCCCTGCCCGAGCGCCGATCAGCGATATCAGCGCTCGGGCAGGGAGACTTTACACGGCCCGACGAATCGAGCGCCGGGCCGCACGAGTGATCGCTGTATCGCTCGTGCGGCCGGGAAGCTCCATACTGTCAGGCGCACATCGCCTGTTTACACAGGGCGATGTGCGCCCGACAGATTGGATCTTTTGGTTTCTACAAAAGATCCAATCAGCCGACGAACGAGCGTTTTGCTCGTTCGTCGGCTGATTAGGGCCACTTTTACACGGGCCAATTATCGGCACTAGCGTTCCTAGGAACGATTTTTCGGCCGATAATCGGCCCGTGTAAAAGGACCTTTAGTCCCAGTCACTTGAATGGGATAGGAAGCTGTAATTACACTGCACTGCCACTACAAGGGAGACAGGTTGCATTTAAACATGGGCGCTGCGACACCTTTAAACAGCTTATCAGCGGGGGTCCTGGCAGTCGGAAGTCCTAAGGATAGGTCATCAGTATTATACCACTGCACAATCCCTTTAAGTGATGTTTAGATTCAACAGGTCTGGCAGTGGCTAGGGAAATGGAACCAAACTGTCAATTGAATGTGTTCACCTGGTTGACTTTATAGCTATGGGGGTAATTACTTTTCACATAGGGTCACATAGGGCTGAATGTCATTTTCCTTCAATAAATGAAATCATCATTATAAAACAGCATTGTCTTTACGTGGGTTAATGTGATCTATTATTAAAGGTAGTTCGATGATCTAAAACATTCAAGAGTGACAAATATGCAAAAACAGAAGAAATGGGGGGCAGTGCATTGTGCAGATACATTGAGTGACATGTAGAGATGAGCGAACGTGCTAGTTACGAGCACTGTAGCGCTCAGCTCCCCTGCGCAATGCCCGCAGGCATTGCGGATCCGTCCTCAGCTGCATGTAAGTCAGTGGGGACGGATCATTTGGTAGGACACTCATACCAAACGGATCCGTCCTCCTCACCCGACTGAAAGTCAGTGGAGACGGATCCGTTTGGTATGAGTGTCATACCAAATGGATCCGTCCCCATTGACTTACATGCAGCTGAGGACGGATCCGCTATGCCTGCGGGCATTTGTTCGCAGGGGAGCCGAGCGCTACAGTGCTCGTAACGAGCACGTTCGCTCATCTCTAGTGACATGTGAAATGCTACTCAGTGCATTCCTATGGAAATGTGTTTTGTGTGACTCCAAAATAATGCAGCAGTCAATGGTCTGATGTTGGTACACGTAACAATAAGGGTGCATTCACATATTGCTGTCAAATTGTGTTTTTGTTCTCTGGCGAATCATGGCAAAATGACCTTTTTATTTTTTTAAACGAAAAAAAAAAATATGACTGCAATGTGGGAATCCAGCCCACAGAAGGGCTGGTGGTGCCGCAATTTATAAACCAAACAAAACTTATATTACCATTTGATTGTACTTAAAGGGGTTGTCTCACTTCAGCAACTGGCATTTATCATGTAGATAGAGTTAAAGGGGTTATCCAAGAGTATAAAAAGCTCCCCCATACGCCAGGCCCCTAACATTGAATATACTTACCTGGCTCCCCGCACCGATCCTGGTCCCCGCGCCACCGCTGCTTCTCCCTGAGCGCGGATTATAACATCCAGTGTCAGGGGGAACAGCCAATGGCAGGAGGGGACGAGCCTCCGTAGCATCGAGGGTGACGCTAGTGAGGCTTGTCCCCATCACAGTCTGCCTTTGGCTGCTCCCCCTGACACCGGATGTTTTCATCCGCTCACAGGGAGAAGCTGCAGAGCTGGTGCGGGGACCAGGAGAGGCGCTAGGAACGGGGACCCAGGTTAGGCTATTCAATATGATGGGCTCGGCATATGGGGGAGCTTTTTATACTCTCAGATAATCCCTTTAATATAAGAAACGTAATAATGTATTTTGATTGTCCATATTGCTTCCTTTGCGGACTTCATTCATTTTTCCATTTCATTGCACCCTGTAATCCAGCAGTGGTGGTCATCCTTTCATATTGTAGGAAAAAGTGCTGGCCTCTCTGGTTTCCTATAGTGTGCAAGCACGACCACTGCTGCTGCATTGCAGGGTGGACATAACCATGGAAACGAGCAGTGTATAATGTGATGGAAAAATGAATGAATCCAGCAAAGGAGACAATATGGATAATAATAATACATTAGTAAGTGCCTTGTATTAGCTTTCTCTCCATGATAAATGCCATTTGATGAAGTGAAACAATCCCTTTAATACATTTTCATTAACCAGTTTAGTAAATTTCACAATGTCTAATATGAGTACTAAAAGCAATTATTGTGCAATAATTCTCAACATTAAATTCTGAATAACTGATTGAAGGTGTAACCCAAATGGGTAAAAGATATGCAAATTATTTTAACATTTACATGAGCTGACAGCCTGACACACTGGAGGAAATTATGCAATACCTAAAGGTCAGAGTCACCGAGTTGTAGACTAACTTATAAAAACCCTGCAAATAAAAGCCTCTTCATAATAAAAGTTGCCATCTGCTCCTAAAAAGGATTGAGATTACTCAGTGGTTGATACCTTTTAATGGCTAACTGCAAAGATGACGACAAAATTGCAAGCTTTCGAGGCTACTTGGGCCTCTTCATCAGGCGTCTCTTAAAGGGAACCTGTCATCAGCTTTATGCTGCCCATACTAACGGCAGAATAAAGTAGAGACAGGCGAGTTGATTTCAGCGGTCTGTCATTTATAAGTTAATAGCAAGTGGTTGTCGAGAACCAACATCACAATCATTGCAGACTAGGCCTGGAAAAGAGTCACGGACACCTGAGAAGAGTCATGGTTATTCATGAATTCCTGCTCTTCCTGCGCATCTGCTGATGATTGTCAGTCTTCTACCTAGTTTTCTCCCTTTCTCTCTAGGAGAGAACTGCCAGTGATCAGCAGATAGTCGGGGAGAGCAGGAGATTATGAATAACCATGACTCTTCTCAGGTAGATTTGACTCTTTTCAAGGCTTGTGCTTCAATGATTATGATGCTGGTTCTCCACAACCACTTACTTTTAGCTCATGAGTGACACACTGCTGAAATCAGTATGTCTGTCACTAATTAATGCTGTCCTCAGGGATGTCAGCATAAAGTTGATGACAGGTTCCCTTTAAGACAGTATCTGAAGATTCACATATTTATACACCAAAGTACATAGGAATAATGAGGTAGATGAGACAAGTGATGTAAAGCAGATCAATATGAATGGAGGAGGAAACAAACAGTTTTTTACAATAAATTGTTGGAGCAATTATAGATAAGAAGTGTGAAAGTTTTATTGTCCTCTAATGTTCTGTCCATGAATGCAATTAACCCAAGAGACCTGAGGGCTGCATTCCTTAAGAGATGTAGGTGGACAAAAATCCATGAGACACATTTATTCCTGATCTGAGTGTGTCAAAGGCTATCATGAACTTGTATTCCCAGATTCTCCTGTCCCTCTGTGTCCAAAAAGTTTATTTCAATAAAAGAGTAGTTGAGAGTTAGGGCCAGTTCACACGACCGTGTGAACGGGTCCGCACCTATTCTGCAAATTTGCGGAATAGGGGCGTGCCCGTTCACCCCTACGGGCGGCACACTATCTTGCTGAGCCACGGCTCCGTGCCGCGGCTCAGCAAGAAAAGATAGAAGATGTCCTATACTTGTCCGTATGCACGCAATGGGGCCGCCCGGCGTGTGTTCCGAGCGCTGTGGAACACACGCCGGGCGGCCCCCATATTTTTGCGGGTCCGCGTTTTATTCCGGTATTGAGCCCCTATGACGGAACTGAATACCGGAATTATAAAACGCTAGTGTGAAAGTAGCCCTAAGAGACGTCTGATGAAGAGGCCCAAGTAGCCTCGAAAGCTTGTAATTTTGTCATCATCTTTTCAGTTAGGCATTAAAAGGTATCAACCACTCAATCCGTTTTTCATCTTACATTTACTGGCTAACACGGTACAAATATATATTTTTTACTTTAACATCTGCTCCTAGGAGGTTTCAAAGTCTTCTTGGATCATCTTTTGGTTTGGGTGTCGCCTAATATACCTATTAGGAGGCAGCTTCCCAAGTGTCATGCTTGGCAAACCTGCCAACAAGTGGTCTGATTTGGGCATTTTTGTCATTCAGAAGCATGAGGTTTGTAAAAGAAAGGAACGACACAAGGAATATACAGTATTTACATCTTGATGTGATGGTCATTTGGGATAAGAACGCTGGAATTCCTACAGATCCAGGCAATATCACTACGAATAATGGGAGACAAAGGGAAATGGCTATCCATACTCTTTTGGCTGTAATCTCACACGGCATTACGAAAAATGTAAAACTTTGCAGTGTTCTTAGACGCTCATTTACTGTACCTATGCAAACCTAAGCTTTTCCCTTCAAAAGATAAACAGGTGTAAGGTACACAATGTCAGAGTATAGGAAGGCCCACCCAGGAGGAGGACTAAAAGATTTTATTGTCAGCGCCCCTAAACATTATTATACAGTGACATGACATACAGTATGTACATGTAGGAAACGGACTGAGCGGCTGCCGGGTCTTATCTGAGAGACCAATCTTGACTAGGGGTTGCAAACAAGTTGCTGGGGGAGGGGAATTTAAAAATTTGTCGTGGGGTCCAGTCATTTCTAGTTACACCACTGGCACAACTCTAATGTAAATGGGGAAACAGGATAGAGACAAGCACAAAAAATGTGTATAAGTTTCAATCCAAAAATTATGGAGTAGGTGAGGGAGCGCGAAGGGAGTGAGAGGGAAGGAGGGGTGTAGGGAGATGGAGAGATACCTTATTGAGGCTACTACCCAAAAAAAGAACAAGAGGACGGTAGAGGAAAACCGCCTAGTGATATATAATGATATAGGGTGTGGGGAGCCAGAAAATAAGTATCAGGTGAGATAGCTAATAGAAGTGATGAGTTGCAAAAAAGGAAAGAAAGTGACTGATATATGCACACAATAAACACAAATGTAATCCTTAAGAGGCAATGGTATAGTTAATAGTCCAAGGATAAGAAGGGACTTACTTCACCAGGGAGGGGGGGACAAGATAAGCACATAACACTTGTCCTCCTCACCTCCCTCGCCGAGGTCGTGTATTTAGATGTCAGTACACCACGTCCCTCAAATGTAACTATGGATCCAGGACTTCTTAAATAGGTGTTCTTTTTATTAGTAGATAAGCTCGACGCGTTTCGGGGAGTACATAAGTCCCCTTCTTCAGGAGCAGGGGACTACCATCACCTATAGACTCTGCCTTATCCGTTCTTAACCTAACGGATATATCCACATATAGCACAACACCCACCAGTCCTGAGCCTTTTTTAGCCCTTCCTCCCATTCTAGAAAAACCTCCCTCGAATCTCCTATCCCCCTCCAACACCATTACCCCATCAAGATCTGTTCTAACAAGCATTCAACTCTTGTCTCCTCTAATCCTACAATCACTTGCAAGTCTGAAGCCCCGATCCTTTCTCCCCCCCCCAATTCCAAGATCCCACGTCCTCAACAAACATTAAAAATTACCAGTTTTTACGGTCCAATCAAATCATCGAAAAGGAAAAACCAAGATTCACTGTCCGACGAAGAGGAACCAGAGGGGGTTCAAAGAAAAGAAACAAAATCAAAAAATCACAACAAAAAATTAAAACCGGACTCACATCCGAAAAACAATCTATCCTTCCCTCTGAGACCTTAAAGCAGAAGGGTATCTTTAATCTATCTAGTTATATACTTAGAAATAATGAGATCGATCTACTTTCAAAGGGCCTATCGTTTTGTCCGACTAACAGTTCAGATCTATTTGAAATCTTTGTAGATTTGAACCAATTTATCCGTAAATTAACCTTACAAAGACATTACACCATCAAATCCTCTAGATTTTACCCTCAAGAAACCAACAAGAAAGTAGAGATAAATCCTATAGATACCACTATATCTGCCTTAGACACAACCGAAGATTTGGATATCGAACATCTCCTGGACGAACTTACCAACACTCCGATACCATCCCAATTTAAACCCAAATCTACTTTTTACCCATTAGCCAGTAGGGGCCCGCATATTGAGGCTTTTTATAATATGGTATTATCAGACCTACGTGACTATATGTCTAAAAAACAGAATCACGTAAGGCCACATAATCTGTCTCGGGCCCAACAAAATGCTGTCAAATCACTCAAATCTAATAATAAGATTGTGATTAAAAATGCAGATAAGGGCGGTGGTATTGTTATTTTAGACACTGAAGCTTACAATAGGGAAGCTCTAAGGATTCTTTCAGAGGACAAATATTACATTAAACTCGATCAAGACCCAACGGATATTTTTTTAAAAAGTCTAGTGGAACTTATCAATCAAGGTCGGGACAACAAGATTCTAAATAAAAAAGAAATTAAATTTCTTACTACCCCTCATCCATCTATTCCATATTTCTATTTCCTCCCCAAAATACATAAAACCCTTACCAATCCCCCCAGACGCCCCATCATTTCAGGTATAGATTCCCTTACCTCCAATTTATCTGCATACATCGATCAAATTCTCCAAAAGTATGTTACCCAATTACCATCATACCTAAGGGACTCCAGCCACCTCATTTCCCTCCTTAATAATGTTCATTGGGAATGATCTGGGTAACTATGAACGTTTCCGCACTATATAGCAATATTCACCATAATCTAGGTATAAAAGCAGTTGAGTCTTTTCTGATAGAGGATTTTTATTTACCACAAACACAAAGATTTTTTATTCTCAATTCCATTGATTTTATTTTAACGCATAATTATTTTAAATATGGCAATGACTTTTATCTACAAAAATGCGGAACAGCTATGGGCACAAAATTTGCACCTTCATATGCTAACATATTTATGGGGGCCTTTGAGTCTTCAATGGGTCTCCTTAGGCTACTTTCACACTAGCGTTTTAAAATTCCGGTATTGAGTTCCGTCATAGGGGCTCAATACCGGAATAAAACGCTTCAGTTTTGTCCCCATTCATTGTCAATGGGGACAAAACTGAACTGAAGACAACGGAATGCTCCTGAAAGCATTCCGTTCCGTCTTCAGACCGGAGAACAAACCGCAGCATGCTGCGGTTTGCTCTCCGGTCCAGGCATCCGCACCAAGACGGATCCGGAATGACCCCCAATGCAAGTCAATGGGGGTGGATCCGTCTGGTGTGACCATAATGGTAACCGGATCCGCCCTCCATTGACTTTCAATGGAGTCCATTACGGATCCGGGTACACATAGACACATACAGACATAAACATACACACACATAAAGACATACAAACACACATACATACTTACATGCTCCCCGGCAGGTCTTCGGAGCGTCAGGACGGCTCACACAGGTCACGATTCCCCACAGCGCCCTCTGCTGGGCGCCTGGTGGAATCGTCATCTGACGATTCCACCAGGCGCCCAGCAGAGGGCGCTGTGGGGAATCGTGACCTGTGTGAGCCGTCCTGATGCTCCGAAGACCTGCCGGGGAGCATGTAAGTATGTATGTGTGTTTGTATGTCTATATGTGTGTGTATGTTTATGTGTATGTATATGTATGTACTGTTTGACATGTGTGGGGCCGGAGCGCGGTTCCGGCTCCACACATGTCACTGCGGCAGGCCTGATCCGGCAGCACCCTTCACCTGCCGGATCAGGCCTGCCGCCAGTGTGAAAGTAGCCTTAATCACACCAATATACAATTTTATAAGAGGTACATAGATGATATTATCTTTATCTGGAATGGAAGTATAACAGACCTTAACTCTTTTATCAATGGCCTAAATACCAACAATTGGAATTTATCATTTACAGCCCAAACTAGTGCGACTTCAGCCATTTTTTAGACTTAGAGATAACCACTAATAAGGACCAAATTGAGACGCGTACACATTTTTCCCAAAAACATAATGGTGACCCTGACCTTTTGAGATTAACCCCCATTGACCAGATTACCAATTCTTACTCGCAACTGTGCCAGAGAGAGATGTACTGGATATTTCGCTTCAATACATTAATACCCACAGGTCTTAATGAAGCCTTAGAACATAATAACTACTAACTAATATGACCTATATAAAGATTATTACTGATTCATTTATTACCTATAACCACCGTATCTAATTGTTTATTTAAGTGTTCATTTACTTATATATCTGTATATCCATACACCCATTGACGTATACAATTTATAAAGACCCTATATGTCTTTTATATGTCTATTTTATATTTCATATATTTATACATCTATTTATATATATATGTACTTATATTTTCCATTTTTTAATTTAATTCTCTAATTTTCCCATACATAGTTATCAGTATATATTTTCCCTTTTACCTTTATGTTTTCATTTTAATATATATCTATTTCCTACACCCAACAATTGAACTGACATGCAACAATATGTGCAATATGGCTTAATATATACATCATGTAGTTACCGTATATTATTTTTCACTTTTATTATCATTTTTATCAATGTCTAATTGTTGAGACCGGGAATTGTATACATATCTATACACTTCTCGAATTCTTGAATAAGATTCATATTATTAGCTTGGAACGTGTATCACCATTCCTGACACGCTCCAATATAGGAAGACTTCATGCGCTCCACTAGTGGAACGCAAATAGACGTGAGGTATACTCGTTCCCTCCCCTCTGCCTCACGCACATACACACATATCCGGTCCAGCGCTCTGCGTTCCACTGTGGAACGCAGCCGTGCTCTTCCTCTCCTTTCCAGACGTGGGGGCGGGCAGGTATGCGTCCCAAAGTGGAACGCATACGCCTTTCCCCTTCCGGTTTACAGACTCCAGCCCACACAACACGTGGATCACCTGGCTATATATGTAAGTGGAATAATATACCAAACTGTTATTGCTTTTTTATCTGCTCCTGAAGAAGGGGACTTATGTACTCCCCGAAACGCGTCGAGCTTATCTACTAATAAAAAGAACACCTATTTAAGAAGTCCTGGATCCATCGTTACATTTGAGGGACGTGGTGTACTGACATCTAAATACACGACCTCGGCGAGGGAGGTGAGGAGGACAAGTGTTATGTGCTTATCTTATCCCCCAGTTTTCCTACTAGACCCTCTTCCTGAAGCAGCTGTGTTTGTGAAGTCTCCACTCCTGCTTTTTCCTCACAATCACTGATGGAATTCAATGATCAGACACTGACGAGTGAATAAGGCCTGTTCACATTTCCTTATCCGTTTCACATCCATGAAAAAAAAAAAAAAAAAAAAAAAAAAAATCAGTCTGCGTTTCATCCGTAAAGATGTCCTGAAGGATCTATGTTTAGTCCATGTGTCCCTTTTTTAACCTTTGTGTGTCATCCATATTCCACGGATGCTGCTCTGCTGAAAATTAATTTCCAGAGCATCTTCCATCAGTGGGCAGTGACGCGACACAGATGTCACCTGTGTTGGGTCTGTGATTTTCATGGACCCATAGACTTCAATGGGCTCATTTGGTCCACATCACGGACCAAAATAATGCAGATCAGTAAAAAAAAAATACTGATGCGTGAAGAAACACATTGAAATAATTGGGTACATACACTGTCCGTGGAAAATGCGGACAGCACATGTCAGTGAAAAACAGAAATGTGAACAAGGCCTAAGGCTGAGGGTTCATGCACAAACTGCAGATTCGCAAAACACGGATACAGCCCGTTTGCATTCCGCATTTTGCAGAACGGAAGGGCCTGTCGCAAATAGAACAGTTCTATCTTTGTCCGTAATGCGGCCAATAATAGGGCAGTTTTTTTTTGCGGAAAGGCCATGTGGACACAGAATGAACACAGAGTCATGAAAAAAGAGGTTAACCCACCTTCTTAGGGACAGGAAATAACTGTGAATTCAGCCAATAAAAGGCCCCCTCATTCCTACCTTCTCCAGTTAATAACCTAGGACTCTGAAATATATATATGCTTTTTAATGAAACAACATGCACACCAAAACCAACACTTTTTTTTTGGAAAAATAACTATCACATAAACATATAATGTGATATCCTCAAAAAAAGGGATAACGCTTCTCCCTTCTTAAAAAAAAAAAAAAAAAAAAATAATATATATATATATATATATATATATATATATATATATATATATAAATTTTCTTTTATTTATTTATTTATTTTTGGGTGGGAATTCCTCGTGCCGTTGTGGAGGCTAAAGGAAAATCCAATTACCGGTAAGTAATTATCATCTTTTCCCCACGCCTCCACAACGGCACCACCTGGAGGAATGACAGAGAAAACTTAGGGAGGGACCACAGCTGACAAGACCTTCCTCCCAAAGGAAAGATCTCTGCTGGAAACTACGTCTAGTCTATAATGACGAAAAAAGGTACATGGATTAGACCAGGTGGCAGCCCGGCAAATGTCCTCAAGAGACGCAGAAGCTCCCTCTGCCCAAGATGCAGCCAGTGCTCTGGTGGAGTGCGCTTTAAGAAGAGGAGGTGGAGTGACCCCTTCCTTGTCGTAAGCTAGAAGAATGCAGGACTTAATCCATCTCGAAATAGACGCCTTACTAGCCGCCTTCCCCTGATTTTGACCCAGGTACTGAATAAGGAGCTGATTCTACTGCCTTAAGTCCCGTGTGGCCTCGAGGTATTGGAGCACACATCTTCTTACATCCAAGTGGTGGAAGAGCTTTTCTTTCTCAGACACTGCATGGGAACAAAACGAAGGTAGAGATATTTCTTATTGGCAATGAAAACTGGAGATTACCTTGGGCAAAAATTCTGGAGAATGGAGACAATTCTATCTTCCAGGACAGTTAAATATGGCGGCTGAATAGAAAAAGCCTGGATCTCCCCCACTCTCCTGGCCATGGTGATGGCCAGTAAAAAAAAAACGTTTTCATGGTTAACATTCTTAAAGGCATACTCTCAATCGGTTCAAAAGGAGGGTACATAAGACGGGAAAGAACTAAATTTAAGTCCCGGGGGGGACACAGGACCTCAACCTAGGGTTCAGTCTGTGGGCTCCTTTAAAAAATCTCTTAATGAGGTCTATATCAGCCAGTCTAGTTCCCATGAAAGCGCTAAGTGCTGCTATCTGGACTTTAAGGGTACTTACTCTTAAACCCTTATTTAACCCAGCCTGGAGGAAGTCCAAGATGATAGAAACATCTGGGGCCATGGAAGAGTCCCAAGAATGTTTTGCGAAGTTCAGGAACGCCTGCCATGATCTCAAGTAGATTTTTGAAGTTACCGGTTTTCTACTTTGCATGAGTGTATGAATAACTCCCTCAGACAGGCCCTTTTTCCTTAGCAAGGCCCTCTCAGTCTCCAGGCAGTCAGGCGGAGCTGAGGAACTCCCGGGTTTAATACTGGACCCTGGTTTAACAGGTCTGGAAGGTCCGGTAGGATCCAGAGGTCGTCTCCCGCAAGATTCTTCAAAACCGGGAACCAGGATCGCCTGGGCCAGAACGGGGCTATCAAGACCATCTGTAATTTTTCTTCCATGACTTTCATCAGAACCCTGGGAATTAGGGAAAAGGGGGGAAAGGCATAAAGGAGTCCCCTGGGCCACCGGACTGACAGGGCATCTACCTCGAGAGGCTGATCTTGACGAGATAGGGAAAAAAATTGATCTACCTTCCGTTTTTTTCTGGAGGCAAAAAGATCGATCACTGGGATCCCCCACTTCACACAGATTTGGTTGAATACAGCTGGGTTCAAGCTCCATTCTCCCACTTTTAGCTGTTCCCTGCTCAGGAAATCTGCTATCTGATTTTCTGTCCCTTTTACATTTACTGCCAAGAGAGACATTATATTCTTTTCTGCCCAGTCGAAAATCCTTTTTGACAATGACGAGAGAAGGTGACTCCTGGTCCCCCCCTGTTTGCTTAAATATGCTACTGTGGTCGTGTTGTCCGAGAGGACTTTTATGTGGCTTTCCCGGATCTCTGGAGCAAAGACTCTCAAGGCTTGCCACACTGCTGCTAGTTCCCGCCTGTTGGAGGATGCTCTTGTCATACTTGAGTCCCAAAGACCTTGTTTCATGATGCCTCCCATATGGGCTCCCCAACCCTGCTGGCTTGCATCCGTAGAGATGACAAGCTGGTTAGGCGTTCTCCAATCCACCCCCTGACTTAAATTTTCTATATTGGTCCACCAGGATAGGAAAGACTTTACTTGCCCTGGGATTCTTACCTTTTTGCTCAGGGAAGTTTGATTTTTGTCCCATATGCGGAGAAGAAAGGCCTGTAGAGATCTGGAATGGGCTTGAGCCCATTTGACTGATGGGATCGTGGATGTCATTAATCCCAAAATTGTCATGATGTCCCTGATTGAGGAGACCTTTGAACGTTGAAAAACCCTGATCTTGTGAACAAGGTCTATCTGCTTTTGTTGAGGAAGAAATGAAATCATCTGTTGAGAGTCGAGCAAGACCCACAGAAAAACCTTCCTCTGCTCGGGGTGGAGACAGGATTTTTGCAGATTTATCATCCATCCCAGATCTGATAGCTTCCGAGATATAAACTGAAGATGAGTTGTCAGCTCGCCCTGAGAGGGAGCTGATATCAGGAAATCGTTCAAATATGGTATCATCAGAATTCCTGAGAGATGAAAAAATTTGGTCATGTCTGCCACAATTTTGGTGAATATCCTCGGGGCCAAGGAGAGGCCAAAAGGCAGTACCTGAAACTGAAAATGACGAATCTCCCCCTGGAACCATACCGCCATCCTCAGATATTTGTGAAACTCTACGTGGATTGGAAGATGGTAGTAAGCATCTAGGAGATCCATCGTGACCATGAAGCAGTCCCTGGAAAGCAGGTTTACCACTGATTTCACAGTCTCCATCTTGAACCTTTTGTAGGTTATATACTCGTTTAGGCCTTTCAGATTTATTATAGCTCGGTAAGAGCCATTTGGTTTTTTTATCAGGAATATTGATGAGTAATAACCCCTTCCTTGATCCTGAAGGGGGACTTGGATGATGGCCTCTTTCTGTAGAAGTAGGGTTATCTGGTTCTCCAGAATGGCCTGACTTTTTCTCCCCAACGCCGGATTTACTATATATCTGTCTGGTGGGAGGGCACGGAATTCCAGACGGTAACCCTGGCTTAGAGTGGAAAGAACCCAGGGAGACGCCTGAATGTCTTCCCAGGCTGGAACGAAAAACTTCAGTCTTCCTCCCACCGGACCCCTGGCGTCATTGTGGGTTCTGGCGAGAGGATTTTCCCTGGTTGAAAAGGAACCCCTTGTTCTTGTTCTTTGATTGCCAGGAAGAGTTAGAATCCCTCTTTTTCTGCTCAAAAACAGTACGTCTTTGGGGACGAAAGGAACGTCTCTGGTGGAAAAATTTTGATTCTGTGGGAAATCCTTTTTTTCCTGTTGGATGCTTTTTCGAGTATATCATCCAACGTTGATCCAAACATACGGTCTCCTTCGCATGGAAGGGAGCAGAGCCTGTTCTTCGAAGAGGCGTCTCCTGACCACGACCTCAGCCAGACAGCTCTACGTGAGGCATTGGATAGTGCTGCAGTCTTTGTAGATAATTTAACTACATCCGCTGAAGCGTCCGCTAGGAAATCTGATGCTTGTTTAAGCATTGGGATGGAAGCCAGAAGATCCTCTCTAGGGGTACCCGATTCAATGTGTTCCTCTAGCTGCCCCAACCAGATAGAAAGGGTTCTTGCAGTATAAGTAGCCGCTATTCCTGGCCTTAGAATGGCGGTTGAAGACTCCCAGGTTTTCTTAAGCATGGACTCACATTTTTTATCCATGGGGTCTTTAAGTAAGCCCAAATCTTCGAACGTTAAAGATGTCTTTTTAGAAATTCTTGCCACCGGGGCATCTACCTTGGGGGGCCTGTCCCAGGAACTAGAATCTTCATCTGCAAATGGGTATTTCCTTTTGAACATCCTTGTACTAGCCTGCCTTTTTTCTGGGTCCCTCCATTCATTTTGAATAAGGGTTTTAATGTTATCGTGAACCGGGAAAACACGTTTCTTTTTATCTGTTAACCCTCTGAACATCTGATCTTGTACAGTAAGCGGTTCTTTAGGTTCCTCCAAGTTAATTGTAGCTCTAATCGTCTTCAATAAAGACTCTGTATCTTCAATTGAGCAGAGTGCCCTACCCGACATGTTATCAGAAACACTGGACTCCGAATCAGAAGAAATTAATCCCTCCTCTTGGTCTGACGCTTGTTCAGATACTCTAGACCTGGAGGTAGAGGCCATTACAGGAGTTGCTGACATTTTTGCTTCAACTGCCGCACCCACTTCCTCCTTGATAATGGTTCTTAGTGATTCTACTAAACTAGGGAGTCTCTTCCGACATCACCTTGTTGGTACACTTAGAACAGAGTGATTTTTTGTAAGAGGCAGATACATTCTTTTTACATAATTCGCACTTCTTCCTCTGTGACGGTTCACTTTTGGGACATTCTCTCCCCTAAACAACAGAAGAGGAGCATTAGCAAGCCCCAACTGCCACCAAAATAATAGGAACCGTCACCCAGAGGAGAAACCGCGTGCAGAAAGGTAGGCAAAATAATCCAAAATGTCCCACAGAGGGGGCTTACCGGGCTGGAGGGCCTAGGAACATCAGTGGCTCTGCGGGCAGTCTCACCCTCTGGCTGGCTGGACATCCTGCCGCGAGCTAGACGCTGAGGCTAATGCACCGCCAGGAAGGACCGAGGCCTCTTTAAAACTACTTCCTGGTCGGTCATGTGACGCCCCACGTGATCCCGACGTCTAGGTCCTGACGTCATACGCCCGCGCCGTCTCCAAACATGGAGGCGCTCCCGGCCCTTGGGAACGCCCCCAGCCACCGAGTCCAGACGGGTTCCTATACAGAGAAACTGGAACAACGCCCGGGGATGCCTGCACACGCAGGACTTACTCCGAGAGAGAGGAGGAGCCACAACAAGCCCCGCAGCCCCCGCTCCTGCAGCGGCCCTCCGGTAACACCGGGATAACTCACCAAAGGCCCTGCGCTTCCAAGGCTGAATCACCTCCTGCCTTCAAAGGGACAGGAAATAACTGGAGGAGGTAGGAATGAGGGGGCCTTTTATTGGCTGAATTCACAGTTATTTCCTGTCCCTAAGAAGGCGGGTTAACCTCCAGGTGGTGCCGTTGTGGAGGCGTGGGGAAAAAATACATTCATGCGCATGAACCCTTAAAGGGGTTATCCTGGAAAAGAAAATAATGACTTATTTTTAGGATAGGTCATCATTATCACATCAGCGGGGGTCGAAGTCTCTGCATCCCCGCCGATCAGCTGTTTCAGGAAGCTGCCGCGCTCACCAAAGCTTTCCAAGGACAGTGCCATACATTGTATAGTGACAGTACTTGGACTGACTTGAATGGGGCTGAGTGCAAGTAGGCCATGTGACCACAGGCCTAGGAAGAGGCTGGGGCGCTCAAGGCCTCTTCTAACAGCTGATCTATGGGGGTCCTGGGTGTCACACCCCCACAGACGTGATATTGAGCCCTAGAAATTAGAATGGCTTGCATTACGTGTAGACGTGCGCATATTTTGTGCACTAACCTTACGTTATGGCTGCATTACTTTAACGTGGTCAAATAACACTGGTCTCACTGGGAAGAGAAAAACTGCTTGTAAAATGACACATATGGAGATTATCCTCTAAATACGCCAGTGTGCTAAATAAAGGCAAAGTGTAAGCCGAGCCTCCAGTTCCCAGCATTGCCAGGGGCGCCATGCCAGCCTCATGCCTCTGGCCTCACTACCCTTTGTAAAGATATTGTAGGAGGTCTTGCACATAACTGGATAGTAATGGGTCCAAAGGGCACTTATAACAAAGTCATCTCCATGTGCTGGGAACGGTCAAAAGGTAACCTCCACCATTTAATCACCTTTCACCCCCTTCCTAGTCCGTCTGGTGTGATAAGGCTCACAAAACCCAAAGATAATGCTGCTTCAATGAGGGCAAAGGTTCCCAAAGGTTAAAAAATGACAGTGTAAAGCCCAGGACTGCAACTACGTGTCACTTATGTCTTTCATGCGAGAAGAAACGCTAGAAGAGACGGCATTGTCTCGTTGGTATAGGCGGTGCGGCCAGGGGTGCACCTAGCCTTTCTGCTGCCTGAGGCGAAAACTGATATGGCACCACCGCCCTCCCCAATGCAAATTTCTTAACCTAACCCCTTCCCTTCAGCCCATGGCCCTTCGGCTGCCCCTCTCTTGCCCCTACCTGGTGCTGCCTGAGGCGTTCGCCTCAACTGGCCTCATTGGTGGTGCACCCCTGGGCTCGGCTTGCCTCCTGCGAATGGGATGTGCTGCTGTAAGAGGTAAATGAGCCGCTGCGCCTGTACAGGCAATGAACGTGACGCAGCATTGGCAGGAGCACTGCAACCCCTCCATTTGTCAGAAGTCAGACCCCAATTAAGAGTATGTTCACACAGTAAAAAAAAATCTTAAAAACAGCAGGAGACTAAATAGATGTGTTTTTTGGCAAGGATTGTGACGCAGAAATGTGTGTGAAAAATCCGCCAATGGGAGTGGGCCACGGATCCGGCCGCAGCACGGCAAACCCTGCAGAGAGGCGGCCGGAACAAAAGTACAACATGTACGGCAGGTGTGAAAGGGGCCTTAGTGTAATCTGTTTCTGATTGCAGATTTTTTAATTATGTTTTCTGAACATTATGGAGGCGGACATCTTGCCTCAGTTGTTCTTAACAGCATTTAGACAGCATTAAGAAAATAGCTTTATGGCAGCCCCGTGGACACAGTGCTCAGGAGGCGACCTCATTGCCTTCTATGGGAGAGTTCTCTGAGAATGCTCTGTGCCCTGTGAAGAGGTCATTGTACAAGGAAAGAATAGATAAACTCTGACAATCACTGATTGTGAATGGTGGATCCTGTCTTATCAGGGGCGGACTGGGAACTTAAAGTGGCCCTGGAAAGAATACTAAATGTGGCACTGTTTTGTAGTTGGGTCCTGACCTGATGGAAGGCAGGGCCAACAATACTATATTGTGGCGATTATACCACCCCAACAGAGCCAAATACCACAGTCCATCACAAAATACATCCCCAAAAACTTCCACTGGCCGGCTGTAAGGAGGTCTTAGGTGGCCCCCTGGTATCGGCCCACCGGGAAATTTCCCTGTAAAGTCTATGGCCAATCCGCCCTTGTGTATTATCTATACACAGAGGTGATATCATTACAGGCAGGATTAGAATGACAGATAAGCAGGTAACTGCAGTAAAGTGATCTGTATAGACCAAGAAGTGGCGCCTATTATTAGACTTAGTGGCTAGTGGGAAAACAGCAGGATTTCAAGGTTGTTGTTTAACTATAGGTATTGACATGGGAAATTTAAAAATAACATAAAAAATTCTTAATACTATGTTAAGAATTAACATAATAAATAATAAGTAAAAAAAAAAAAGTGTAAAAAATTGTGGAATAGGTGCGGGCCAGTTCACTTCAATGGCCCGAACCTATTCTTGCCGAGCTGCTGCTCCTTGCCGCGGCTCCACAAGAAATTATAGAGCATGTCCTATTCTTGTCCACAACAGCGGACAAGAATAGGCATTTTGAACAGGGCGCCCGGCCGTGTGTTCTGCAAACTGTGGCATCCGTGGTATTGCGGATCCGCATTTTTGCGGACCTGCAATACCACGGTCGTCTGAACGGCCCCTAAAACAACCAGTCAGTTTGTGACGGCACATTCCCTTTAAGCACGTCACAGAATATTTACAGCGTGGTTTTTAGCAGGCAGTTAGTATGATCGAGCAGCCAAATGCGTCCCCGCTGTCAAAGACTGTAGGGGACCAAGAAAAGACGTGTCCTTCACCGCTTCTGTCGCTGACCCTGCAGCAGCCTACGAGAACTGGTATTCTGGTGATCATGTGACCAGTCATTGACCGCTGTGTATACAAGAATACTAATGAATGAGAAGGTAGAAGAAATGTCTGCAAAGAATACACCATAAGACATATTCCTCCATTCCCACACCTCCCGGCCTGGAGCTGAGAGTATTACTACACGACCATGTCTGATGTGAACTAGATCTTCAATAAGACAATACACTGGAGTCTTTTTCAGGTGTATGACTTTCTAGTTGCACCATGGAAGACTAATTTCTAAAAGTTTTCTGCTACAGTTTGTAGAAAAGAGGCAGTTAAAGGGGTTGTCCGAGAGCAGATAGCAGGAGCCGGCAGAGCAGAGGGGGCGTGGCCAGCACAGTGATGTCTGGTGTACAGGCTCTGTGCACAAATACAAGATTAGCAGGGAGATAAGCTGACATCACAGGTCATGTGACCCTCATTGAAAACTGAGAAACCAGCAGCCTTTGAAGCAGAAAGTGTATGGAAAAGCTGTTGTATTTGACTAGTTAGAAACATACAAAGGACAAAAAAATAACTCGGTCAACCCCTTTAAAGGGTTGTCCCACAAAAAAATATTCTATAGTTTTCAAACCAACACATGGATCTGAATACTCTAGTAACTGCATGTAATTAAACATTTAATATAGTGAATTCGACGTGGCAATACCTTGCACCATCACTACTAAGACGGATGGCGGGAAATGCTGAAGAAGCATTTGGGGTACCAGGTCAGACTCTCACATATAAGATACTGATGGCCTGTTTGGAGGATATCCCATCAATACGCTGATTCAGGGAAACCACTTTAAAGGGCATCTGTCAGCAGATTTGTACCTATGAAACTGGCTGACCTGTTACATGTGCACTTGGCAGCTGAAGACATCTGTGTTGGTCCCATGTTCATATGTGCCCGCATTGCTGAGAAAAATTATGTATTATATGTAAATGAGACTCTAGGAGCAACAGGCGGTGGCTCTTACTCCTAGAGGCTCTGCAACTGCTGCATCCTCTGCACTTTGACAGGGCCAGGCAATATGATGTTTTTCCTGTCTGGCCTGGTCAAAGTACAGATGGTGCGTCAGTTGCAGAAAGAACAGAGCCTCTAGGAGTAATGGCAACGCCCCGTTGCTCCTAGAGACTCATTTGCATATAGTAAAACATCATTTTTCTCAGTAATGCAGGCACATATGAACATGGGACCAACACAGATACCTTCAGCTGCCAAGTGCACATGTAACAGGTCAACCAGTGTCATAGGTACAAATCTGCTGACGGATGCCCTTTAATGCTTTTTTTTCTTCATAAAATAGTGTACATGGGTAAATTTGAAAGTGCTGGACTTGATTTCTAGAAGGTTTATTATGGTTTCAGCAGACAGACAGCAATATTCTTACTGGGGGCACTAATGGGGTGCATTATTAATTCTGGGGTACTAAAATGGGGCCATTACTCTTACTGGTGGACACTATTCTTACTGGTGGCTCTAATGGGGGCATTATTAATTCTGGGGGGCACTAATGGAGGCATTACTATTACTGGAGGCACTAATGGGGGCATTATTAATTCTGGCCAGCACTACTAGGGGCATTAATATTATGACAGTATGACAGCCACTTAAAGAGGCTCTGTCACTACCTCCTAACCTATGTATTAAAATACATAGGTGGGTAGTGGCCTCACAATGAATTCAAATCATACCTGTAATTCCCTTGTAGATGCAGCGGTTGATGTGTAATTTGAAGTTTAAAAAGTAAGCAAATGAGCCTTCGGAGCACCGGAGGGTGGGCTTTTCCCTTCTGAGCACCATATCTTCACCCAGGCACGCCCTCCAGTGTTTAGAAACTCCCCTATCCTTTATGATTGACAGAGCTAGACTGTTCGGCGCATCTGAACGATGTCCCAGGCATTGGATTCAACTGCGCATGTGCCGTCACTTCGCAGAGCTCGCTCCTGGCTCCTCTCAGCTGATAAGAAGCGCGCTACGTCACTTCGGGGTTCGGCGAAGTGACGGCGCGTGCACAGTTGAATCCAAGCGATTGCAGTGTTCGTAACGGCAAGCGCTACTGCGCGTGCCTGGGACATCGTTCAGATGCGCCGAATGGTCTAGCGCTGTCAATCATAAAGGATAGGGGAGTTTCTAAACACAGGAGGGCGTGCCTAGGACCTGGGAGGGCGGTGAAGATACGGTGCTCAGAAGGGAAAAGCCCGCCCGGTGCTCCAAGGGCTCATTTGCATACTTTTTAAACTTCAAATTACACATCAACCGCTGCATCTACAAGGGAATTACAGGTATGATTTGAATTCATTGTGAGGCCACTGCCCACCTATGTATTTTAATACATAGGTTAGGAGGTAGTGACAGAGCTTCTTTAAAGGGGTATTCTCATCTTAGACAATGGGGGCATATAGCTAGGATATGCCCCCATTGTCTTATAGGTGCGTGTCCCACCGCTGGGACCCGCACCTATATCCAGAACGGAGCGGGGAGCGCTGCGCCTGGAGGACCCCAGGTTTCCGGGGGTCCGGCCACCACCAGGCACAGCTCCCCGCGCCGCTCATAGAAATGAATGGGAGCCGGGCCGTGCATGCGCGGTGCGCTCCCATTCATTTCTATGGAGCAGACGGAAGTAGCCGAGCCAGCGCTCGGCTATTTTCAGCGACCCCATAGAAATGAATGGAGGGCGGCTGCGCATGCGCAGTGCGCCCTCATTCAGTTCGGGGGCTCCGTTCTGGAAATAGGTGCGGGTCCCAGCGGTGGGACCCGCACCTATAAGACAATGGGGGCATATCCTAGCGATATGCCCCCATTGTCTAAAATGAGAATAACCCTTTAACACCCAGTGCTAAGCCACGCCCCCACAACAACCCCTTTGGGTGTGGCTAAACTTGGCTAGAATTTTTTTTTTTTTTGAAAGGTGGCAACCAAACGTACATGTGAGTATGCACCATGGCGCTCACAGACCAGACCAGTACTAGGATTGCAGTTGGTGCACACTGATTGGAGGAAGGTACATACACAGGGCATGTAACAGAGGGCACTGTCACCTGTGGTCCAGCTCAGATACACACACACACACACAGTTACTGGCCTGGACCGCTGTTACCATGGAGACCTCCTCAGCCCATATACTTTCCTCTGTTAAATGAAAAGTGTCACACGCTCCAGCTCCGCCAATCACCACAGGGAGAGGGCGGGGCATATGTCGAGCTGCACAGTGTCCACTTACCGGGTGGCTGGAGGCGTGCCACCTACCACTACCCACCTGGATCTCATGGTAATGCTGCTGCAGTTCTTCCCACTCCCGCACGCAGTCAGGCAGGGCCGAGGACGTCATGTCGTCCTCGCTGGAGACTTCTCCCTTGTGTGCAGCTCCAGCGCCACTTCCTGATTATTGTTTGGAACCAATAACAAGGTCGGCCACGCCTCCTAATTGATGGCCTATCACGAGCTCCAGTGGAGGGGGCTCGCATGTCACGTGATGTGCTAGAGCTCCGTGGGCGGTTGCGTTCAAGTCTGACTGCTGACTAGTGAGCTGTGGAGTCAGCGCGCTACCGCCTCCTCCGCACTGTGTGAAGAGGAAGCTGGAGGAGCAGACGCAATGCTCGTATTCTACAGCGTTCTGTAATGGCGCTTGTATGAGTCGGGAAGAGGCCCACCTTAACCATATTCAGGCAGTGCCCCCTTCCCATTTTAGGCACCCTTGGGAGTTTCAGGAAATTTTATATGCAGATTTTGCTGTGAATTTCTTCTTTTCAGTTAAAGAGGTTGTCACCTATCCCCAATGCCAAGATTCAGGGGCCTCCAGTCTGAATGGCTCCACCAGTTCCACAGAAATGAATGTGTGCTACTGCTCCACTCACTCTTATTCTCACAGGTGGCCCCCATGTTCTGATTGCTTGTCCTGTGGATAAGTACTTTTTGTGGGATAACCTTTTTTAATGGGTTTGCCCAAATTTAGGGTCTCTTACAGAAGTCTGCAGCATGTTGTAGCTGTTGAAAACCTCAGTTACCTGCTGCCCGTTCTGGCTTCCTTCAGCCTTCTTCCCGTCCCCATCCTGTAAACTTGTGAACAGGGCTGAGTGCTCCACTGCAGCCAATGACAGGCCTCAGCAGTAATGCATCCCCAAGCGCCAACTCACTGCTGGGTCACATGCCACTTCGGGGCACATCACACTAGTCATGTTATTGACTGCAGCAGTGCCAACGTGACTGTCCATCTGGAAGTTTACAGGATGGGGACCTCCCTATTAAACTGTATAGACACATTGCTGTGGTTCACCTGATTAAAACACTTGGGGTCATTTATCAAACTGGTGTAAAGTAGAACTGACTTAGTTGCCCAGAGCAACCAATCAGATTCCACCTTTCATTTTCCGAAGGAGCTGTAAAAGGTGGAATCTGATTGGTTGCTATGGGTAACTAAGCCAGTTCTACTTTACACCAGTTTGATAAATGACCCCAACAGTTTTTCTTTTATTTATTGAAGGCTTTCAAATTTTGATACTTTTTCTTAATATGTAAATTCACAAAGAAATCTGATTTTTGCCGAATTACTTCATCATGAAGCTCCTTTGTATGTAGCAGGCGGAACGGCAATCGCTCCGCCTCCCATCACTGAACCCCATAGATGCCGCATTCATCTCTGATCACGGCATCTGCGGCTACAATTTAGGCCTTTCAGGGGTTAATCAGGGTAAAAAAAAATTCTCCAGTTATCTATTTGCTCCAGTTGCTACCATCTTGATTGAAGACACTGAGCGCAATCTCCTGTGGTGACGTGATACGCCGGCATGGTGATGTCATATACCACCCTGCAAAAGATTTTACACGGATTCTGCAGTCAAGATGGCCGTGACGGCCTCTTTGTGCACAAATGGATAAAGAGAGTATGTATTTTTTATTTTTACCGCCATTTCAGGAAAAATTTGTTATCACGAAGCGTGCATAGTGATGTGAGAAGTTTTGATCAGTGGGGGTGCTGCTCTCAGGCACCTTCTAAGCTCGGGCCCTGAAGCAGTTGCATACCCTTTAGCCATATCTTGCAGCCGTCCCTGATCCAACGGGACAGTCCCGAATTGCAGTGGCTGTCCCGGTACGGGGGAGGTATATCCCGCTTTCTGGCAGCTGTCTCTGCATCCATAGGAAGCAGAGACAGTTGCCATAATGAAGCAGAGAGCTGTCGCCGGCATTGGCTCCCTGCTTCATTATTCCTCCTTCCCGCCGGCTCTCCACACCTCTGATCTGTGCGGGGGGACAGGGCCGGCCTCGGCTCCGCCCCTCCACAGACTAGAGCAGCCGATGTCTTGCTGCTGCTGCTAGGAAGTAGGTAAGTATATGGTGAGTGGAACAATGTGGGCAAATTACTGGGGGGCACAGCTGGGTATATTACTGGGGGCACAATGTGGGCATATTACTGGGGGCACAGCTGGGCATATTAATGGTGTGTCTCTCTTTGTTTGTTTACAAAGTTGGGAGGTATGCCTTTAGCTACTCCAGTGAGTGGGGGTCTGAGTGCTGAGACCCCTATTGATGGATAGAAGCTCTCTGCTGCGTGCTGTGCCCCTTGGCTTCTGTTCATCTTTCTACAGAGCAGAGTGGTGGTGGGTGGTATTTTTTTATTTTGAGTCCATGCAGGGTCATTCCTATATTTTTCATATATTGGACAAATCCTTTAATAGTGCCAGCCAGACTTCCCCCATGACAATGCCAGCTAGAGAATGTTATTACAGTGGCAGCCAAGGAGTGGCTACTTTCACTTCTTCACTACAACCAGGGCCGGCCTTAGGGGTGTGTGGCTTCTTCACTACAACCAGGGCTGGCCTTAGGGGTGGGTGGCAGCACCAGGTGCACTACCCTTCACTTCTGAAGGGGGTGCCAGATGGTCCCCTCTCCCGGGTCCTGTTCACCAGGTCAATTCGGCCGATTTCCATGCGTCCCTGCACTTAATTATATGTGTCCTCAGGAGGCTGATATAATTGAGCATTTGCCTCAGCACGGTCAGGACAAGGTTCTTGCCTGGCCATTCAGCACTTTGTTGTGCTGCAGGTGGTGCGATGACATCATTGTGCTGCCTGCAATGTTCTGCAGATGTAGGCCTGACCAGAAAAGGCCAGGACTGCATCACTGGAGGACATTGTGGGACTGGGGAAAGGTAAGTATTAGGGCTCATGCACACAAACTTATTTTTTATCTGCATCTGATCTTTATTTTTTTGCGGGTTGGATGCAGACGCATTCACTTCATTGAGGCCACAAAAGAAGCGGACAGCACACCGCGTGATGTCCACATCCATTTGTCTGTTCCGTGGCATCCGCAAAAGAATAGAACATGTCCTATTCTTGTCCCCATTTTTTTTGACCGGACAAGGATAGGACTGTTCTATTATGGGCGCGGAACGCACATGACCGGTTTCCGTGTTTTGCAGACCTCAAAAACAGCTATGGTCGTGTTCATGAGCTCTTATACAGTGTGTGCACTGCACAAATAAACGCAGAGAAGAGGCACAGTATGGGGGCACAGGGAGGAGGTGGAGTATTGGGGCACATAGAAGAGACACACTATGGGGGCATAGAGTACTACAGGCAGTACAAAGTAAGAGGCACTATATGCAGGGGGTCCAGAGTATAAGGCACTATCTATAGGGGGGACTACCATTAGGGGCACTGTGTGTGGCATTTTATTGTCAGGGAGATGGTATGTGACATGATTGTATTCAGGGGCTCAGTGCAGGAACAGGTCAGACATACAGACTGGAGAGGGAACAGAAGCAGATACAGGAACTATTGCTGGATACACAGACAGAACATAGAGCTCAGCTCATTAGCCCAAAGCACCCATGGGGGCAAACAAACATAAAGAACTATTAACCTCTACATGGAGCAGAACACACAGCAAGCAAGGCATTTAACCCCGCCTTGCTGAACAGAACAAAGAGGCAAGACACATAACAAAGTATCAGCGGCCAGTACGCACAAGACAGAATCAGGTTTGCACGGATACATGGCCTTAGATGCCTAGATACACACCACCAGTATTTGGCAACCAGCCCAAACGGCATACATTGGAACACATGAATAGATGTCGTAATACTGCTGATGTATTCAGGGCACAGTGTATGGCACTGAGAGAAGTTTGTGTTAGTATGTTGGGTGCGGATGTGTTGGTAAAGCAGTGGCAAACTATGCAGAGACAAGTCATGGCCTGAAGAAGTCATCATGGTGGTCTGAACTGGATGGTGAATAACTCTGGAGGAGGTTGGTCTACAAAGCAATGATTGGGTAGCACTGTCTTTTGTACTGAGTTTGGTGTGTGCTGTATATATTAAATGAACTTGGTTCTGTATTTATGTAATGGCTTGGTTTTGGTGCTGTAAATATGAAATGAATTTGGTTCTGGTGTTGTATTTATGTAATGGGCTTGGTTCTGGTGCTGTAAATATGAAATGAGTTTGGTACTGGTGCTGTATTTATGTATCGAGCCTGGGTCTGGTGCTGTGTTTATGTAATACATTTGGTTCTGATGCTGTATTGATGTAATGGGCTTGGTTGTGGTGCTTAAAGGGGTTTTCTGGGATTTTACTACTGATGACCTATCCTGACCTCAGGATAGGTCATCAGTATCTGATCGGTGGGGGTCCGACACCCGGACCCCCGCTGATCAGCTGTTTGAGAAAGCGCCGGCTCTCCCTTGAGTGCCGCGGCCTTCTCTCCTTCTCTTAGCTTTTCCTAGGCCAGTGATGTCACATTCATCGGTCACGTGGTCTAGGAGCAGCTCAGCCCCATTCAATTGAATGGGGCTGAGCACGATACCAAGCACATATACATATAATGGAAGGTGTCTGTAGATAATGGTCACAGAGGTGTGGGGAAGGCGGCAAAAAGACTTCTCGCACAGGGTGCCATGCAATTGGATGCCTCCCCTAATTCCAACATCTCCACACACTACAAAAAGTGTGAGTGGCCAACAAGAACTTCACTTGTGTGAACGGTTCATGTGGGAGCTTTATGTTTTCTGCCAAAACTGGATTAGATTTTATTTGAGGAAAGCATGGAATCTTTTCAGGTAAATCTAAGGTTTGATGCGAGTGATGATTATCATTTAGCCATTATATAAATTGTAGAGCTAGATGTGGCATCTGTTACCCATGGTCTGCTGTGCCATTCCATCCCAAAAAAAGGCAACCACAATATTTATCAATGAAGGCTCTTCCGGCACATACAGTGCCTTGCGATAGTATTTGGCCCCCTGGAACTTTTCAACCTTTTGCCACATTTCAGGCTTCAAACTAAAAGATATAACATTTCACATTTTTGGTGAAGAATCAACAACAAGTGGGTCACAATTGTGAAGTGGAACGAAATTTATTGGATCATTTAAACTTTTTTTGTAATAATAAAACTGAAAAGTTGGACGTGCTAAATTATTCAGCCCATTTACTTTCAGTTCAGAAAACTCACTCCAGAAGTTCATTGAGGATCTCAGAATGATCCAATGTTGTCCTAAATGACTGATGAAGATAAATAGAATCCACCTGTGTGTAATCAAGTCTCCGTATAAATGCACCTGCTCTGTGATAGTCTCAGGATTCTGCATCATGAAGACCAAGGAACACACCAGGCAGGTCCGTGATACTGTTGTGGAGAAGTTTAAAGCCGGATTTGGATACCAAAAGATTTCCCAAGCTTTAAACATCCCAAGGAGCACTGTGCAAGCGATCATATTGAAATGGAAGGAGTATCAGACCACTGCAAATCTACCAAGACCCGGCCGTCCCTCTAAACTTTCATCTCAAACAAGGAGAAGACTGATCAGAGATGCAGCCAAGAGGCCCATGATCACTCTGGATGAACTGCAGAGGTCTACAGCTGAGGTGGGAGAGTCTGTCCATAGGACAACAATCAGTCCAACACTTCACAAATCTGGCCTGTTTTGCAAGGAAGAATGGGCAAGAATTTCAGTCTGTAGATGTGCAAAACTGATAGAGACATACCCCAAGCGACTTGCAGCTGTAATCGCAACAAAAGGTGGCGCAACAAAGTATTAATGCAAGGAGGCCGAATAATTTTGCACGCCCCACTTTTCAGTTTTATTATTACAAAAAAAGTTTAAATGATCCAATAAATTTCGTTCCACTTCATAATTGTGACCCACTTGTTGTTGATTCTTCACCAAAAATGTAAAATGTTATATCTTTTTGTTTGAAGCCTGAAATGTGGCAAAAGGTTGTAAAGTTCCAGGGGCCCGAATACTTTCGCAAGGCACTGTACATGAAATGGATCACTTATATGCCTTAAGTATATTACTCGTGTAGAATGTATTGTCTGATGGAACTGCAAAAAAAGGTAATTTAGAAAAAGTTCCTGGCATGAATGACAAATGATATTTTGGCAATGGTGAAATCATTAAAACTTCGGATCAGATATATCAGTAAGCTGGTGCCCTAAAACAGTCTTTTCCCATTCAGACAGCTGCTGTACAAATCCTCTGTTCGGCCTCATATTGGTTTTGCATTTAAGAACGTGATTCCAAGCGTCCTGAAAAACCCAAAAACATCAAGTTAGATGAGACAGAGGATCACGTTTTCTGCTCTGTTTCTCCTTGTGTGCTATAATTTCATCCAGATCTCCATCCACTTCCATGTGAACACAGATGCAAACATACATGTATAACCGTTCTAAACAGGTTAGATATTGATGTAGATATTGCTGAAGTTGGTGAATTGAATCTGTATTAATAGTAATATACAAGTATGCACTCATTAATATTAATAGTAGTATGCACTCATTACCTGGAGTGGGCATCTTCTGGAATGGATGATATATGCTATTAACACAGCACTGCTGCGGCTGATCCCTAATGTGGAAAAGACAAGAACCGCACCGTTTGTTTCCATGTGAGAATCTAGGAAAAGACATGAAATGTGTCAGGATACATTCCTATTATTCAGAAGAAAACATATGTATGCAGTACCAGCGGTATTCATGCCTTTCTCTGGTACTTGAAGATTATCTACGGACACCTTCCATTATATGTATATTATCCAGGTTAGGGAAAGTTCACATTTCCGTTTTTTAATTTTCTGTTCTTCTGATCCATTGGAAGAACAGAAAAAAAACAGGATCCTGTAGAAAAAAAAACAGATCCTGTTGCAGATCCGTTTTTTTAGATGGGAAAAAGTACTGCATGGACTTTTTTCCGTCTAAAATAATGTATCTCAGATGGAAATGGCTCAAACCAATGCCAAATGGGCATAACTAATGCACAGGAGCTTATTTTTCAGTTTTTCTGACAGATCAGAAGAACGGAAAAATGAAACGGAGATGTGAACTTACTGATATTGTTGTGAATATAGTACTATAGTTTCTACTTATGTAGCAGTATCATATTCTTTACCGTCAAGCAAAGAAAAAAAGCAAGAGAGGACACTGTACAAAACAGCTTACAATCTAATGTGTATGGGGAGCTCCTGACTCTTCCCCAGCGTATGATATTGGGGGAGAGAAGGATTGGGTGCGTTGAATTTTGAAGCCTGATCCTTTTGTGTTTGGCAGCAGCTTTCTCCCCCCTCCCCTCACATGCAGGTGATATATATATGTAGGAGTCGGGGGAGACAGCTGTATTGGCTGAAAACTACTGAAGGTCTATGAGCATACAGTGTTAATAGAGGTATTAGTGTAGGACTGAATGACAGTGGTTGAGATAAGAAGTGATTCATAGAGTCATCAATGAGATAAGGACAAATGTAAAAAACAAGAGCAGAACACAGCACTGCAGATTTAATGGAGTGTATTCAAACCCAGTATCTACATGCATCCTGTGATGTCTCCATCGGTCTCTATCAGCCTATCATGTCAAACTAGAACCTCACTTGAATCTTTATGTAACTTGGTCTCATGCAGCTTTTTCTTTAAAGGGGTTTTCTAGCCTTTATTGACTTCAGTGAGGAAAGGCCATCACTTAATAAAAGCTGGACAACCCATAAAAAGGTGCCTATACATGAGATCAGGTGCACTGACCATGTTTTGGTTGGGTCAGCAAACTAAGGCCAACTTCACACTTGCGGCAAAACTATCTGGATCCAGCACAGCTGGATAGTGCTGTGTGCTCGACGGACCCTATAGACTATTATGGGATCTGGTGGGGATCCGGACATTCCCCAGCAGGATTCATTGTGGGTTTTTTTGTCCGGTTGAATCCATCATTATAATCAATGAGGGACGTGGCACTATCAGTCACTGCCAAACAGCCTGCCGGATAGCTTTGCTGCAAGTGTGAAGGTAGCCTAAGGGTGGATTGACACCACCACTAGCAATTTCCATTGTTCTCCTCCATTAGATGAGCAGAACAACAAAATAATGTAAGTGGCAGATCCAGGTCATAAATGAACCAAAATAGTGCTGAACCGACCCCACTGTCTATAACGCAGTCCATATGGCTTCCATTCGGTATGCTGATTTTTTTTAACTTTACATAAAAGTCCTGCATGCAGTCCTTTTTGTCTGCTGTATATGACGGAATCTGCAACAGGGGCTCCAACATAGATGTGAACAAACCTCTAACTGTGTTGGTGTGTTCCAGTCCCCTGCATGAGGTGTTCCAACATGCCTAATCCTTTGTTCCCTCAGTATATGTCTTCTAATGCCTTATTTCCCTCTCCTCATTGAAAACACATGGATGCTCACCTGAACCAAGTGTGTATGTGTATGGTGGACAGAACAGCTGACAGAACAGCTATTGACAGAAGAGCTGACTCTATATGGGGATAAGCGTTGGCATTAGCGATCGTTCCTCCCCATACTCTGGAGGAGATTGCTGCACCTCCACGTACGAGCACATGACTGTCCTGAAGGAATGCTTCCTTCCCAATAATCGTCTGCTCAATTGACCAGTGTAAAAAAGCTTTTAGGCTGTCTAGATATGAACCAATTGACCACAGGCGCTCAGGCTGGATGATAAATCTGGTGCAGGGATGGACACTTTTCTCTGAATCTATACCAACTATTAGTTGCAACTTTGACACAAAATATATCTTAGGCCATGCCTATTTTCCTGCTGTCACGCCCCTCTTTATTTAGCCAGACCCCGTCTCTGAGCTAAGCATGGAAGATGTCTCTAAGGCCCCAAAATGTGGAGCAATTTATGACAACGTCTAGGCGCACTCCCTATAATAACTGTAGGCTGTGGTATTTTTTCAAGTTTCATCCATTTTTACCTATAAATTGACAAGCACTTGGAAAAAATTGGAGAAGATCTGAATCGTATAAATCTGGCTCTGGGATGTGTAAGACTTGTCCACTCGGGAAAGAACTGTAAAAAAAAAAAATAGGACACTTTCTTGACATCCCATTGCACAAAACTGTAAAAGACAAAATAGGAAACTAATAGGAAACGTGACAAAAACACACACATACACTAGACAGATTAAATAGATAGATAGACAGATAAGTCATAAGGATAGATAGATAGATAGATAGATAGATAGATAGATATGAGTGCCTTGCGAGAGTATTCGGCCCCCTGGAACTTTTTCAACCTTTTGCCACATTTCAGGCTTCAAACAAAAAGATATAACATTTTACATTTTTGGTGAAGAATCAACAAAAAGTGGGTCACAATTGTGAAGTGGAACGAAACTTTAATGTTTAAACTTTTTTTGTAATAATAAAACTGAAAAGTGGGGTGTGCAAAATTATTCGGCCCCCTTGCATTAATACTTCGTTGCCTTTTGCTGCGATTACAGCTGCAAGTCGCTTGGGGTATGTCTCTATCAGTTTTGCACATCTAGAGACTGAAATTCTTGCCCATTCTTCCTTGCAAAACAGCTGGAGCTCTTTGAGGTTGGATGGAGAGTGTTTGTGAACAGCAGTTTTCAGCTCTTTCCACATATTCTCAATTGGATTCAGGTCTGGACTTGGCCATTCTAAGACCTGGATACGTTTATTTTTGAACCATTCCATTGTAGATTTTGCTTTATGTTTAGGATCATTGTCTTGTTGGAAGATAACTCTCCGTCCTAGTCTCAGGTCTTTTGCAGACTCCAACAGGTTTTCATCCAGAATGGTCCTGTATTTGGCTCCATCCATCTTCCCATCAATTTTAACCATCTTCCCTGTCCCTGCTGATGAAAAGCAGGCCCAAACCATGATGCTGCCACCACCATGTTTGACAATGGGGATGGTGTGTTCAGGGTGATGAGCTGTGTTGCTTTTACGCCAAACATATCGTTTTGCATTGGTTCCAAAAAGTTTGATTTTGGTTTCATCTGACCAGAGCACCTTCTTCCACATGTTTGGTGTGTCTCCCAGGTGGCTTGTGGCAAACTGTAAATGAGACTTTTTTATGGATATCTTTGAGAAATGGCTTTCTTCTTGCCACTCTTCCATAAAGGCCAGATTTGTGAAGTGTTTGACTGATTGTTGTCCTATGGACAGACTCTCCCACCTCAGCTGTAGACCTCTGCAGTTCATCCAGAGTGATCATGGGCCTCTTGGCTACATCTCTGATCAGTCTTCTCCTTGTTTGAGATGAAAGTTTAGAAGGACGGCCGGGTCTTGGTAGATTTGCAGTGGTCTGATACTCCTTCCATTTTAATATGATCACTTGCACAGTGCTCCTTGGGATGTTTAAAGCTTGGGAAATCTTTTGGTATCCAAATCCGGCTTTAAACTTCTCCACAACAGTATCACGGACCTGCCTGGTGTGTTCCTTGGTCTTCATGATGCAGAACCCCGAGACTATCACAGAGCAGGTACATTTATACGGAGACTTGATTACACACAGGTGGATTCTATTTATCTTCATCAGTCATTTAGGACAACATTGGATCATTCAGAGATCCTCAATGAACTTCTGGAGTGAGTTTTCTGAACTGAAAGTAAATGGGCCGAATAATTTTGCACGTCCAACTTTTTAGTTTTATTATTACAAAAAAAGTTTAAATGATCCAATAAATTTCGTTCCACTTCACAATTGTGACCCACTTGTTCCAGGGGGCCAAATACTTTCGCAAGGCACTGTGGATAGATAGATACAGCTTCTCCCTATGTTAATCTGGCCTTGTGTTGACATCTGTATGCAGTATATCACAATTCAGTCTTATTGCTTACATGAAATATTATGTATAAATGTAGGGCAGATATGAGTGTATTGTGTCTGGCATCATTACATATATATATATATATATATATATATATATAGGCACTAACATTGTTGGTGGTATCTTATGATCACAAATGATCACAATTATTTATATGTATACATGTAATGAAGTGATTTTATGGGTGTAATCTATAGATTCAGGGGATAGGGCTGTGATGTGGTTTAACTGCAGAAAATTTGCTGTGATACAACAATGAACTCATCATACGAGCAGTGTTAAGGCTACTTTCACACTAGCGTTTTAACATTCCGGTATTGAGTTCCGTCATAGGGGCTCAATACCGGAATAAAACGCTTCAGTTTTGTCCCCATTCATTGTCAATGGGGACAAAACTGAACTGAAGACAACGGAGGCTCCTGAAAGCATTCCGTTCCGTCTTCAGACCGGAGAACAAACCGCAGCATGCTGCGGTTTGCTCTCCGGTCCAGGCATCCGCACCAAGACGGATCCGGAATGACCCCCAATGCAAGTCAATGGGGGTGGATCCGTCTGGTGTGACCACAATGGTAACCGGATCCGCCCTCCATTGACTTTCAATGGAGTTAATGACGGATCCGGCTACACATACACACATACAGACATAGACATACACATAAACATACACAGACATATACACATACAAATACACATACATACTTACATGCACCCCGGCAGGTCTTCAGAGCGTCGGAGGGACAGGACGGCGCGCACAGGAGACGATTCCACCAGGCGCCCAGCAGAGGGCGCTGTGGGGAATCGTCACCTGTGCGAGCCGTCCTGTCCCTCCGACGCTCTGAAGACCTGCCGGGAACATGTAAGTATGTATGTGTATTTGTCTGTGTATATGTGTGTGTGTCTGTCTGTGTGTATGTATGTACTGTGTGACATGTGTGGGGCCGGAGCGCGGTTCCGGCTCCACACATGCCACTGCGACAGGCCTGATCCGGCAGCACCCTTCACCTGCCGGATCAGGCCTGCCGCTAGTGTGAAAGTAGCCTAAGGTGGGTTTACAAGGCCTGTTGGAGTAGATTATTGTCGGGAAGACAGTTGTATTTACATGCAGCAATCTCCTCCACAATATGGGGAGGAGCGATCACTAATGCCATTGCTCGTTCCCATACAGAATCATTGTTTGCCGGCAGCAGAGTGTGATCTCCTGTTGTCAAATGATGGTTTAGGTGACCGCATGATTGATCCTATTACCCGATGAACAAGCAAAGTGATCCTTTCATTGTGCGAACAATGCATAGACCTTACAGGGAAATTACCCGGTCGGCCGATGCCCAGGGGGCCGCCTGTGCCCTCCTCACGGCCGGCCAGTGGAAGTTTTTGGGGATGTATTTTGTGATGGACTGTGGTATTTGGCTCTGTTGAGGTGGTATAATGTGCCAGAATATGGTACTGCTGGCCCTGCCTTCCATCAATTTGGACCCGACTACAAAACGAGGCCACTCTTATTATTTTATTAAGTTCCCAGTCCACCCCTGCCCTCATACTATGTATTGTCTTATAATATGAAGAAAAATCTGAAAGGCGGTGTGGATTTTAACATTTTGTAACAAATCCCCCCCTCCCCTCCATGGCCAATCTGCAGCCATATCCGCCACCATTATTACTTACAGATTTGTAGGCTTTAGTGAGACATTAACATGAGATTTAATCTTCAGATCCTTCTGTATGTGTCTGTCATTTGCTTGCCGTACGTCACCCATGTATAACAAACCTGGTATGATTTCAATAGGGTAAGGCTGAAATTCGTCAATTTCCTATAGGAAATGCAAACAATACAATATGAGTTAGCTTTGTGGATGCCATGTGCTATGCACAGTGTATAGAAGCTGCAATCAAATTATAATTCCAGAGCTTTTCTCCAGTAAAAGCAATCCTTTATTCCATCCGATTAAAAAGAGAAAAACGTGCATGCGGTTCAACTGAACTTCTACGCGTTTTAGACACCTGGGAATTATTTTTATGAAGAAGAGTGCTGGATATAGAATTTGGATATTGAACCTGTGGCTGAAGTGGAGATCTGTCTGTGCACTGATTCAGAAGGGAAATGGATACACATGGACGGTGAGCTGAATTGACCCTTACTATTTGTCTTTCAGATATAGAAACTGCACCACTTTCCAGTTTAGCTAAGCATGAAAAAAACTTGATTATTGATTGACTATAGGGCTTGGTCCCTAAACTTGTATGATAAGATAAGCTTATCATCAGGGGACAGATACTTGTAATCACAAGGAAAATTAAACTAGAACAGTATTCTTGAATTATTTTATTAAATTTCATTGACCATTTCTTGACATCCCATTGCACAGGTGCATCTCAATAAATTAGAATATCATTAAAAATTAATTTATTTCAGTAATTCAATTGAAAAAAGTGAAACTCATAAATTCTATACATTCATTACACACAGATTGATCTATTTCAAGTATTTATTTCTGTTAATGTTGATGATTATGGCTTACAGCGAATGAAAACCCAAAAGTCATTATCCCAGAAAATTAGAATATTAGATAAGACCAATTAAAAGAATACATTTTTAATACAGAAATGTTGGCCTACTGAAATGTACCGTATGCAGTGTGACATGGATGTGATAAGCCTGTGGCACTGCAGAGGTGTTATGGAAGCCCAGGTTCCTTTGATAGCAGCCTTCAGCTCGTCTGCATTGTTGGGTCTGGTGTCTCTCATCTTCCTCTTGACAATACACCATAGATTCTCTATGGGGTTAAGGTCAGGCAAGTTTGCTGGCCAATCAAGCACAGTGATACTGTGGTTATTAAACCAGGTATTGGCACTTTTGGCCGTAAGGGCAGGTGCCAAATTCCATCTCCCCAAAAAGCTTGTCGGCAGAGGGAGGCATGAAGTGCTTGAAGACAGCTGCACTGACTTTGGTCTTGATAAAACACAGTAGACCTACACCAGCAGATGACATGGCTCCCCAAACCATCACTGATTGTGGAAACTTCACACTAGACCTCAAGCAACTTGGACTGTGTGTCTCTCCACTCTTCCTCAAGACTCTGGGATCTGGATTTCCAAATTAAATATAAATTTTACTAACATCTGAAAACAGGACTTTGGACCATTGAGCAACAATTCAGTCCTTGTTTTCCTTATCCTAGGTACGACGCTTCTGATGTTGTCTCTGGATCATAAATGGCTTGACACAAGGAATGCGACAGCCCACCTCCTGGATACTTCTGTATGTCTTGAAGCACTCCAGCCAAAGTCCACTCTAAATCTCCCACAAATTCTTGAATGCCATTTTCTTGACAATCCTTTCAAAGCTGCGGTTCTCCCTGTTGCTTGTGCACCTTTTTCTACCGGCCTTTTTCCTTCCCCTTAATTTTCAATTAATATGCTTGGATATAGCACTCTGTGAACATCTAGCTTCTTGAGTAATGACCTTTTGTGGTCTACTTTCCTTGTGGAGGGTGTCTATGACTGTCTTCTGGACAACTGTCAAGTCCGCAGTCTTCCCCATGATTGTGTAGCCTACCGAACCAGATGGGGGGGGGGGCATTTAAAGGCTTAGGAAACCTTTGCAGGTGTTTTGTGTTTATTAGCCAATTAGAGTGTGACACCATGAGTCTACAATATTGGACTTTTTTGGAATATTCTAATTTTCTGATATACTGACTTTTGGGTTTTCATTAGCTGTAAGCCATAATCATCAGCACTTTAAGAAATAAACACTTGAAATAGATCACTCTGTGTGTAATGAATCTATAGAATATATGAGTTTCACTTTTTGAAATGAATTACTGAACTAAATTAACTTTTCGAGGATATTCTAGTGTATTGAGATGCACCTGTAAATACAGGGTGATGTATATAGTACAAATCCACAGCATTCAAGTAGACAGCCTGTGGTGATTATTATTATTATTAAAGTGCCATACATTCCATAGCGTTGTAGATATTAAAAGGGGTATACATACAGGCAAATGATGATGGTAAAGGGTATGGCCACATGGGGCATATTTTCTAAGGCAGAATTTCTTCTGTGGATTTTTGCAGCATTTTTGCAGAGGAAAGATCTGTGGATTTGCCACAGATTTGCTGTGGATTTTACCCTATGGATTGTAAAGGATGATATCCGCAGTGAAGATCCACAGTATAAATTTAATTTCAATTTATTTTAAATTTACGGTGCAGATTTTATTCAGTGTGTCAATGCAAATTCTTAAGTTCTCTTCCATTTTTTTTTGGTACTGTAACTCACAGCTCCAGCAAATCCATGGTGTGTCCATCTCAACTTCTCTCAATGTTTCAATCTGCATAAGAGTCTGTAGGTGTTGGAAGGTGGTCCATGGCATAGTGAAAGCATAATTTATGTTAATGTGTTTATGTTGCACCGTAACATAGATCTGGGACCAGATAACCATCTAACATACACTATATGGCAGATGCCTGAAAAAGAGTGACTGGACATGTTGATTTTAACATGTACAATCCTTTGTTCTTGATGTTCTCCCTTGTTCTCCCTATTAAAAACACATGCATGTGTATGAGGGGTAGGGAGGAATAGCTGTCAGACAAGCGATTTAAAGGGAACATTGAACATGGCGTCTGAGCTAAAGGCAGCATGTTATAGAGCAGGAGTAGCGAGCTGATTTATTTATATCTGCCCTTATTCTGTGCTTTGAAGTCAAGGCGGCGGTCTTATCAGTGTGTATACAGAGATAGCTGTCAATCACTGATAGGACCTCCTGCTTGACTTCAAAGCCCAGAATGAGCAGGAATTTAAATGAATGAAATCCAAGTTTTATTGAATCTTTTCCCTTAAAACCATATACCAATCTGCTCAGCTCTTCCTGCTCTATAACATGCTGTCTGCAGATTACTTCGAATTTTCATAGTGAAAGGTTCCCTTAAAGGCGTACAGGCACCTTGACAGTCATCCAAACTGGAAAATGCCTTTAGCCATACTTGACAGTGTCTTTGCCAAAGATGTATAGCAAAACAGAAGGTTTTGCCTCCTTGCAAAAAGTTCCTTTAGTAATTACCTGGGGCATCCAAAACACCTTCTGAGACCTGAAGAAATGGTAATAAGCAGAAAATTCTTCATATCCCCCTTTCAGCACCAGCACTGGTAGACGAGTGACTTTTGACATGACCTGGGCACACTGTATAGCTGGACCTGTGAAGTGATTTAAATGGTAAAATACTTTACATCATTGCTACCATTTTATAGAAGTATTGACTATCATTCTCTTACCTTCACCATCCAATGAATCAGTCCGACTATCATATACCACACAGTACTTCATGCAGTCCAACTCTATAGACTCCGGTAACAGGAAACACGAGTCTTCATTCTATGGAAAGAAGAATAAAAGACTATATTGTACTGTCCATAGTCCGATAAGGCCGAGTGTATGATGCCTGTATGGCAGTGCACAAGGCTGTATGGCTCCTTTATACACAGCTGTATGCCCTCTGTATACTGCAGTGCCGGTCCCATGTGCTGCTGTATGTGCCGGTGCCATGTGTATGAAGCAGTCCTCTCCTGGGAGCTGTTCCAGTGTATTAACTGAGTGTCTTGTACAGATTTAGTGTGAATTTAGCTAACTGGCAAAGGTCAGGCAGCGCAGGGTCAGAATCGGTAAACAGGCACACCTTAGCCTAAAACACAGGTGAAGGTGCTTAAAACACCCTGAGGTGACCAGCCCCTGGCTGGAGAAGTCTAGTGTGCGCGCTTAAGAGCTGAAGAGCACATGCAGGTGCGCTATGAACAGACCTGAGGGACCTGACAGAGAAGCGCAGACCGTGACTTGCAGCAGAGAGATCTACGTGGAACGCCAGAGGTCAGGTCCATTGCTGCAGGACAGAGGAGGGCAAGTGGGTCTGGACTGCCGAGGGAGCAGAAGAAGCTGGGTGAGAGAAGGTGCCTGTGCCTGCTCAGAAGAGCAGGACAGCAGTGAGCACAGGGCAACAATGTAAAACGAGAAGAGGTAAAATTCAGCAATTTAGAGGGAATCTGTCAGCAATATATTGGCATCTAAACTGTAGTACTTTACCAATCGGCCTATGTTGTCTAGGATGGTATTCATATATGGTTCTGTCTTCCGAACTCAGTGGAAATCATCTTTATTCAGCATTCCTGCTGTATTCTAATCAGCAGTTTGAAGTTAAGGAAGCTGGCCCCTTCTTGCCACAAGTCGAGGTTGCCACACCAAAATACTGCCTGTTCTAGGAAATGTCAATCAAAGAACAAGGGGCAGGATTTGGGTGCAACACTGTTGATTGCAGGCAAGAAAGTACTAGCCTCCTTGACTTCAAGCACTGAAAAAAGATGGTTTTTATTGCATTCAGAAGAACAATATAGGAACATCAAGAAAAATATAACATGAGCTAGCTGACTGTCAAGGTACTCCAGGCAGTTTGGAGACCGATTTTGTGCTGACAGGTTCCCTTTAAGATATGCTTCTTTTTTTTTTTTACCGTAAAATATCATGTTCATGTAGATGTATATCAACCATGAAAAGTGTCTTGCAGTTCTAATGATCTACCCCATATATGCCACATGAACCAAATTGTTAAAGAATGCATTCTCAATATTACTAGATCTTCCCAATTGACTTTTTAATGGTACCTCGAGAGGTAATCACTCAGATGATGTCAAACACTTGGCATTATAAGCCTGCAAATTGCCAAAAATAGTTATATACCACCAGGTAACAGACCTGTTTGCCCTCCTCTTCTCACCAGCAATGAGCTCAACTGCTGGTGTCCCATGTGACTTTCTTTGCTGCAGACAACAGCATATGCTTCCCTGTCAGGGCCCCTGATCTGTTCCAAGGTAGTGTATGCATGCGCTCTCCAGCTCTTAAAGGGCAAGAGTGCACCCTAGTTTTCTCCAACCAATAGCCAGTCACCTCAGGGTATTTTAAGCACATCCCCTGAGCTTTAGGTTGTCTAACTTGCTAGTTTGCTGCTAAGGTGTGCTGTTCTGTTTGTCTGCCCATGTACTGACCTCTGCCTGTTTACCAATTCTGATCCTCCACCGCCTCGCCCAACTCAAGTTTCATGCTTTGCTTCATCAGGAACATATATTTCACTGTTTTGGCCCTTTGTTGATACAATTGCAAGGTGGATATATGTGATAGAAGTGACAGTGCCTGGAGCAGTCCATGGGGAGACCCATATTAGGACATTTTATTTAGATCTTGCGCTTTTAGAGGTACACCACTATGCTGCGTCTTGTCTCTTTTTGTAAGATGCGTGCTGCGTGTCATACATGAGAAGTTGCCCTTAGCATCATGGAGTGGTGATTGACTGTGGATCCATAATAAGACTGAATTATCATCTATCAATTTATAATGCCAAGTGTGCGATATTATCCAAACCATTATCTCTCTATGAGCTGCACACTTCTTACAATAGACTTTGGAATGGACCTATTTCCTTGTCATCTGCTGAGCTCGTTTGATGGACTACAAGAGGGAGTATATATTGAGTATCTTTTAACAGTACCTGCTTAGCTCTCCTTGCAGTAATAATGTGACTCTCGTTGTACTCCCTCTTGGTACGTGCATCTATCAAATGAAACGAGGCGGTTATCAAAAAAAATTGACATGACATTTTATTTTTTGGGCGTAGGAGGATGACAGATCTCCCCACAATGCTTATGTAGCAACTACTTCAAGTTCATCTTTCTTGGGGCTTCTGTTTGCTGAACTGCTTGAATAAATCTGTTTCTGAGTATTTGTTGAAGAGAAATGTATTATTCTTACGTAACCGAGGTATCACCAGACAATGGGGAGGTGTCAAAGGGGTATTTCCATTATTACCTGTATGACATGTGCACCGGATAAGCCACAAATGCTTAATAAGTGTGTATATTGCAAAAATACATGCCAAATAATCAGGGGTGGACTGGGAAATTAAAGTGGCCCTGGAAAAAAAAAAGTGCCCCATTATGTAGACAGGTCCAAATTAACAGAAGGTGGGCCATACAAGTAGGCAAGGTCAACAGTACCATAGTGTAAAATACCATCCCAGAAGAACCAAATAACACAGTGTAGCACAATATACTGGCCCAAAAGCTGTCCCTCTGTGGTGGCCATCAATGGCTACCATCTTCTGTCCTCCTCCTCCAGTTGTCTATGGAGCAGGGGGATTAGGAGGTGAGGTGCGGGCCACAGCAGTTGAATTCAGGAAGGAATTCGCTGGCCCAGTACATGAGTACCTGACTCTCACTGCTGAGAGCTCATTACGTACCCAGCCAGCAGCAGAGTGGAGGACTTTGGTGGCCCCCTGGGCATGGGCCCACTGGGAAATGTGCAGTGATGGCTAACCTCTGGCACTCTAGTTGTGGTGAAACTACGACTCCCAGCATGCTCCATTCATTTCTATGGAGTTCTGAGAACAACCAAGCAAGGGGGCATCTTGGGAGTCATAGGTTTACCACAGCCGAAGTGCTGGAGGTTAGCCATCACTGGTCTATGGTCAATCCGCTCCTGCAAAAAATATAGTGGGATCAACGTTACCTTAATATAGTCCGAAAACCTCAGTATGCTCTACCACCATGTATGTCTCCAATACTTACCCAGAAGACACAGATAATTTGGTTCGGCCAGCTTCGAGGACTTAGTAGATTGGTTCAGAATATTGTAGAGCTCTGTTGCTGTACATAATACCAAGTCAGCCATGTTTCTGGAACAATAAAAGCTTTATTTTAATTTCAGCTAAAAAAAAAATGATGGCCTACCCCTAGCATGGGGGCAACAGGGCCTAAATATGAGGGAACTGTATTAGGTACTGTTCTCTTATATACTGTCATTAGACAAATCATCTCTAGCAGGGACGCTTTTAGAGGAAAATCACTGTTGCAGGGTAAATGGGTGGCCTGGGTACCTTGAAACCAGAGGCATGCTTTGTATATTTACAGCATTCGTGTAACATCCAATTTCAATAATTTGCACATAGGTATGATTAAACATGAAAGAGAACATAGGAAAGTGTCAGCATACAGACACTATATACTATAGTATTATGTTATATACTCTACGGGGGAGATTTATCAAAACTGGTGTAAAGGAGAACTGGCTTAGTATTAGCACCCAGTCAGATTCCATCTTTCATTTTTCAGAGCTCCTTTGGAAAATGAAAGGTGGCATCTGATTGGTTGCTAATACTAAGCCAGTTCTACTTTACACCAGTTCTGATAAATTATCCCCCATCGTATTCAAAGAAACAGTACACAAAGCAACTCTGTGGAATGAAATCTATATGTGTCCTATCCAGCTGCAAAGGGAAAAGGAAAGTGGGCCTACAATTAAAGTGGTTGTCCCTGTCCTGCCTGTCCCTGCATGCTTCTGGACTGGAAGTGGACGCGGAGGCCAGTGATTGCAGTGACTTGCCCTTCTAGTGCAGTGATTGTTGAAGCAAATGTTTGACAGCAGCAATCATGGGACCAAGACACTTTGGGATCATGGACAGGTCAGTTTCTTCTTTGGCCACTCATGTCAGCTTCTAGGTGGGACAATCCATTTAACTGCACAAAAACAGACAGTTCAGCTAGTCTGTGCAGATAAATTAACCCATTAGGCCTCATGTACACAACCGTATCTGTGTCTACTGAGCTATGCCAGGGCTAATTTTTTTCCGGGACGATCTGTACTTTTTATTGATACCGTTTTGTAGTGTGTGTGACTTTTTCATCACATTTATTCAAGAGAAGTGATGAAAAAAAAAAGTCCACTTTTTTACATCACGCCATTCACCATATGGGATAAATATTTTTATATTTTAATAGTATGGGCATTTTCGGATGCAGCAATGCCCATTATGTTTATATTTTTTATTGTTTATGTATGTATATTTTTTATAGCCCATCTAGGAGGCTACAAAATACAGTACTCAGATTGATGACAACTTATACTGTATTCCCATTTAATGACAGTGTAAGTTGATTTTGCAGCTATCTTATGTTGGCCTGCCACCTGCTGGCCAAAATAGGAACTGCAGTTCTAATATGCTGGGTCTCTTCAGAGAGACGTATTAAAATGAATGACCAGCATCCCTGATCGCCTCACAGGGATGCTGGTCTTAACCTAGAAATGCGCGGGTTTTTCTCTATTTAGATGCCATGGTTGACCATGGCATCTAAAGGCTTAAATGACTGCGATTGGCATTATTGCCACTCACTGACATTACCCGTGGACCTCTGCTGTTTGAACACCAAAGATCTGCCGGATATGGCGACTGCTGCAAGCACGAGTGGACACCATGTTTAAAGACCTTCCCAGTAACGTACATGTATGGTGCTGGAAGCCTAAGGGTGTATGGGGGATGTCAGGAAGGGGTTAAGCAACACAAAAGCAATGTGTAAACCCCACTGTATCACACATGCTTTACAATGTGTCAGTAAATCTGGTAATGTTCTGTCTCATCTGCATACTTAAAGCTTGTCTGTACGAAGCAATTAAACCAGTTATCTAGTTCAGAAACTCATTTTTAGGCGTCAGCTACACGACAGCATGTGTTGTGTGACAGCAAGTTTCAGAAAAGTTTGCAACCCAAAACGTTTGTGCAGCTTGTTTGTAACTTGTTGCATGACTTTTTTGGAACTGTGGTTTGGCTGTAAAAACACACTAATTGCTGTCTTTCTGTGGCACGTACAGGTCAAGCACTTGGCAAAAACGCCATACAAGGGTTACTTATGAACTTAAGCTTAAAGGGGTTCTCTGGGAATTAAGAAAATGAAAATACGCAAATATTACTTTATTATAAATATATTCACAAATACCTTTCATTAGTTATAATGGCTCGTTTTGTCTGGGGAGCAATCATTAGGAGAAACAAAATGGCCGCCGTCCTAGTAGTACACAGAAAACCTGTCCTAATCACACAGGAGGACAAGTTACTTCACAACACTGAGGTAAAAGAGCTGCCTCATCCTCCTCTCTGATCTACTTGTCAGGGATTATGAACTTGAATACAGTTTAATATTATATTTAGCTGAATCTTTGTGGGAATGGAGTTCATGAGGAGACATGATGTACAGAGAGCACAAACTGTGGTAATGTAGACTTCATACAAGAGCATCCTCCTCTCTGTACTTCATGTCTCCTCATGAACTCAATTCCAACAGAGATTCAGCTAAATATCTTATCAGCTGTATTCAGGATCATAATCCCTGACAAGCAGAGAGGAGGATGAGGCAGCTCTTTACCTCAGTGTTGTGAATTATTTAGGACAGGTTTTGTGTGTACTAATAGGACAGCGGCCATTTTATTTCTCCTAATGATTGCTCCCCAGACAAAACGAGCCATTATAACTAATAAAAGGTATTTGGGAATATATTTATAATAAAGTAATATTTAAGTATTTTCATTTTCTCAAAGGGAGTCTTTCACCTGTTTTTCACCTATATAACTAACAGCACTGCCCCACAGAAGATTGCAGACATCCCAGACATACCTGTGTGCACTGTATTACATGTCCAGGAAAAGCACTTTTATTCTGCAGGAAAACAGCTCCCAAGTGCCCAGCTCTGCTGATGCAAGTGCTCAAAGCAAACCAGACTGAAGAGGGGAGGACTGCTTTAGTTGCTCATATCTTGGGATTGGTAGCAGATAGAAAAATGGTTCTGACCTTCTTTGAAAGCTGGCATCCCAAGCTTTCAAATGACATAAAAACATTGTATTCAGTATATCAGAAGATATAGCTGTTAGAAATCGAGTCAGGAGAGAGAGAGCTGTTTTTAGTTTCACTCTCTGCTGGGAACTTGGGAGCTGTTTTCCTGCAGAATAAAAGTGCTTTTCCTGGACATGTAATACACACACACACAGTGCACACAGGTATGTCTGGAATGTGTCTGCAATCTTCTGTGGGGCAGTGCTGTTAGATATATAGACGAAAAACAGGTGAAAGACTCCCTTTAATTCCTGGAGAACCCCTTTAACAAACTGAAAACCTGCTACATCAGAGTGATCTCTGGGACACTAAACTTGCCCGTTGCAGAATTAACGGGAAAGCGATGGGACTGGACACAGGGCAGCAAATATGTAGATGAGGCTGGGGCCGGCCATGGGATGGAGGGATGGAGCCTGTCTTGACCCGTCACCTTCTTGTGTCTAACTGTGAATGGTGCAGCGGCCTCCTGCAGCCACACTCCCATGGTAGCTGGAGGCCACAACTAAAAATGTATTTGTTGGCTTGGGTGACTATGGGACGCTCCAGTCGGCCCCCTAACCTGCCCGTAGTTTTAATTCATCACTGCATAAGAATAAAGGCTACAATTCTAAAAATGTATCAGAAAATATAAACCAGTTATGATGGATGAAACTACAACTCCAATTCCAAAAAACCTGGTCCCTTGTATAAGAATGCAATGATTGGCTTATAGCACAGAAGCAGAGATGCTTATGTATTAATGTGGCATGGTGCCATCTATGGGACCCACAGTGGCGGAATGTGGGTCTTCTGAGCCCTATGTGGTGAGGTGGCCATGCATGCAGATATGTTCCTGGCATTGGAACCACCACCTAACGGACATTCATGGCATATACCCCGTTAATTTTTAGTGTGGCCCTTGAGAGTCGTTCAGTCTGACAGTGTAGTGATGGGACAATAGAAGGCTGCCATGCTACAGTACAGGGTTGTACAGCCTCCTCATGCACACAAATACTACTTTGGAAGCAATTCTTTAGATGGAGCATGCTACAATTCCCCTTTCTGTTGGATTTGTTCAAAATCCTACAGAAAACAAAAATCACAGCAAGAAAACGGATGTATACGGAATGAACCTCTATAGCCGATCATTTCCTTGCCGTTTGCAACTACTTACGATCACCAATCCACTCACAGTCTCAGTCCGACAACACATCCGAGCGCTAGCTAAATTCTCGTTGCTAGGAACGCTCTGGCCGTTGCTAGGGGAGGAGTAACAGTGACATCACATGACTGACAATGTTTTATTGAGGCTTCATAAGACTTCGGGTTACAGTCTATGAATGAGAATATCAAGTTCAGTACACAGCTCTGCCTACTATAACCTCATACAAGACGAAGCTCTAGAAAGTCTAAGGACTGCCATTATGCAGACCACTGCGCATGCGCGCTCTTTCACGTCCGCCTTTATCTGCTGATACGCCGCCCGGAAGGTCATTTCTGACGTCAGACGTTCGCCGTAGCCCCGCCCCTTCGCTGTGGCGCTGTCTCTGCTCCTGGAGGTCGTTGGAGTCACCGGTTGCTCTCTGCGTCTAGCTTGTTGTGTCCTCTCCTGTAATCGCCATGTTCTCTCGTATCGCAAGACCCGCCGTGTCCGGCCTCATCCGGGGACTCTCCACCAGCGCACAGGTAGCGGGGTGGTCGGGGAGCTCATGGTGCTGGAAGCCGGGGTGTGCGGGGGGCTATTCATTACTTTACTGCACTGGCTGACATTAAGCGCACGAGCTGTGTCGGGACTACAAGTCCCAGCATTAGTCCCTCTCTATTTAGGTCTAGTGGCCACGTGTTCTGCCAGTCCTCCATCCATGTAGAGATGTGGGACATTCTGTGACAGGTTATTCTGCACTCTATGATACTTATCTGCTAGAAGAACCCTGCAGTGGCTGATAACAGAGGACCATAGACTGTATTGCACCTAATCACTGCACTGTGTTCTACCCAATAGTGAGCCTTTAGGTGTTTTATCCACTCACAGTGGTGCAGTGACATAAGTGATCTGGATGGTGGTGGCTACATTAGAATAAATGGACCCTTTAAGGTATTGGCCGATGCGCTCTTGCCATATAACCTGCCTGTCAGCCGCTTATCTCTAGTGACACATCATGCGTGGGTGATGCTGATAGCCACCCGTGTAATGTGTATCCCTGAAAATGGTTGTTCCCCCACAGAGCATGCCCACGCCTGACCATACCATGCCAGACTGGATTACCTTTCATTAGGAGTCTTAGGGTGGACAGTTCCTCTTGTGACTGAGAATTTAACTTCTGGTTCCTGGAAGGCTGTGTGACAACCATTATAAAGGTCATTCATGGAGGTTCTCACTCTTGCTTTCCTCGAATTCTGAATGGCTAGTTATTCTACCATTTGCTCTATGCTCCTCTGGTCTAGAATAAGGTCACTGTCGCTTTTGCCACAGATATTGTCATTAACATTCTTGGACACTTTGGTTTCCAGCTTTTTCAAAAATTTGTATAACAGGAATTCAACTGAGGAACATTAAAATGTTCTTGCTGACTTGTGTGTAATCTGCTTCTGTTCCTGGCTGCTGTGTCCATAGGGTGCAAGATGGAGATGGTGACATAGCTCACCCATGTCACCGCTCTCTGCCATCCCCGGACAGATTCTTCTGTGCTGAACAGTAATGCGCCGGAGGATCCATTCAGGGACTACACAGAAAGCAGTCAACTACTTCACTGCTGCCTTATTGCAGACTTCAATTATAGCAGTTCATATAGCCCACAGATAGGGACCCAGAGACCTTCTGCTGTCTGGCGGTGTATGTGACATAGATGTAAATTTTACACCTTTTTGGACTGCCAGCTCACAGTGCAGTTCCTAAGTCTGCCACAGGGTCTTTGGCATCAATGCAGTAACTGGTGCAGTGCAGCAGAATTAGTTTGAATGCTTCGCTGTGAGACAGACTTAAAAAGGTTTTCTGAGATTTATTACTGATGACCTATCCTGTGGATAAGTCATCAATATATGATCGGTGGGGGCCTGACATCCAGGACTGTTTGAGAAGGCAGCAGCGCTGGCAGTAACCCCACGGCCTTCTCTAAGCTTTTCCTAGGCCAGTGACGACACGATCAGGTGTCACCTGGTCTAGGAGCAGCTTAACCTCATTCAAGTGAATAGGGCTGAGTGTAAAGCCAATCAGTGTACAGCGCTGTGCTTGGTGAGCTGAGAGAAGGCAGCGAGGCTCACAGGAGTCCCAGTATAATGGAGGACACTACAGAAAAGTATTGACCTTGGCGTTTGTGAATGATGCACTTGTGCTGAGCTGTAACCTTCCTAGGTAGTTGCTGCTGCTCACTCCTCCCCCTCCATAGGCTTGCATTGACATGAGTAATATGATCATCCTGCAGAGATGATCTGTACTGGACAGGAATAAAGCAGACCATGCACATTAGATAAAAGTTGGAGTTTATTGGCAGTTAAAGGGGTTCTCCGGGAATTAAGAAAATAAAAATATGTAAATATTACTTTATTATGAATATATTCCCAAATACCTTTCATTAGTTATAATGGCTTTTTTTTTTTTCTGGACAGCAATCAGGGGAAATAAAATGGCCGCTGTCCTATTAGTACACACAGAACCTGTCCTAATCACACAGGAGGACAAGTTACTTCAGAACACTGAGCTACAGAGTTGCCTCATCCTCCTCGCTGCTCTGCTTGTCAGGGATTATGATCTTGAATACAGATTATAAGATCTTCAGCTGAATCTCTGTAGGAATGGAGTTCATGAGGAGACATGAAGTACAGAGAGGACGGACAGGACAGACTGTGGTAATGGAGACTGCATACAACTGCTGCTTATTAGCCTCATCTCCACCTCCTCTATTTACTTTGTCTCCTCATGAACTCCATTCCTACAGAGATTCAGCTGAAGTTCTTATCATCTGTATTCAAGATCATAATCCCTGACAAGCAGAGAGGAGTATGAGGCAGCTCTTTACCTCAGTGTTCTGAAGTTACTTGTCCTCCTGTGTGACAAGGACAGGTTCTGTATGCTCAAATATGACATTTTATTTTCCCTGATTGCTCCCGAGACAAAACAGCAGCTCATTATAACCAATTAAATATATTTATAATACAGTAATATTTAAGTATTTTCTTTAATTCCTGGAGTACCCCTTTAAACAAACATCTGGTGAATGATCATTTTACAGACACGACCATACACATCTTAGTCCAAATTAGCCATTAAAGTGGTTCAGGCTGCCCCTATATGTTCAATGAAACTGGGCGATGGACGAATGATCTTTTAAAAAAAAATCTTTTTGAAGGAAAGACTTTTTGTCTATGAAAATATTAAACCTGGCCTGCTTCTTTTCGGACAATAATGGTCTATCATCGGTCGGCTAAAACAATAGTTCTTACTGTTTTTAGTTGAAATAATCTGTTTTGATCAAGTTTACTCCATTGTGTATGGACACCTTTAGGCATTTTACAAAGTGAAAAGAAGTTACCTGGGAGGGGACAAGGATGGTAAATAGCTGAAAACAGTGAGAAATGTCTAGTTCTTCTGATAAAACATACTGCAACGTTTCTTGTGGTCGTTTGTACTATTGAAAAGTCAGTCACCGTTTAAGAAAAGGTGGACAGCCCCTTTAAATAGAAGCTGAGATGTGAAATGCCTCTGCTGGTTTCTGACCTTAGGAAGTTGCATGAGATGTCAGCTGCTGTATCCTGTCTTCCTTACTTAATAGTCATTTTCACCCTGGTCACAGTCTGCCAGGCTGATCACGAGTGATCTGAAGTCTCCTAGTGCGGTGAAGGTCATGTGGAGCTCAGACCCTCGTAGCACCATGCAATAAAATAGTGCAGGTACATTGTAATGTATAAGGCAAAAAGCCGCCATACCCTCATTCAACAAAGCAAGATACAAGGGAAGGTTACGGCACAGCCATAGCCACTCACTCCGTGCACTCTCCTGCAGCAAAATGTGTAACTTGTAGCTTCTCCTGGTATCAGCTGTTCAGAGGTTTCAGCAACCAGACCTACACCAACCAGGAGGTCACTGGGTAATGAGTGTGTACCTTCTGAGGATAGGCCCTCCTGATAACTGAAGAACTTTGCTCGGCTGCTGAACTTTCTCACTGGCTCCTGAAGTGGTTTAATTGGCGCCTAAAGTGCTCAATTATACACAGGCCAAATGAATTAAAGGGAAAGGAAGCTGGCGTGCATTGCACCTATTTTTTTCTTTTAATGGAACTACTGTAGGTTATAGGGAACTAACGTAACCAGCATAAAGTAGTGACATACATACTGATTTCAGTACTCAAGCAATTCAGTTAAAGGGGTTGTGTGACAAAAAATATTCTACATTTTTCAAACTGGCGCCAGCATCTCAATACATATGTAATTAAAAATTTAGTATAGCCACTGAGCTAATCAATAAAATGTATTTGTACAGCGCCACCTGCTGTCTGTTCTCTTCCCTATTTCTTGTCCACCTGAGGTGGTTGTACATGCTCAGTTTAAAGGGGTTAAACAATTTCTCAAACGGGAGCCTGGCACATGGGGGGGCTGTTTGAGAAACTGGATAACCCCTTTAAATCTTCCACTATCACCACTGGCCTTATCTTCTGTCAGAAGCTGTGGCAGTTGGGGTGCACTCACACGTGGCAGAACTTTCTGCCAGAAAATCTGCAATTGCAGACTCTTACAGAGTTGCAGATTTTTTTGGGTGTGGATTGAGAATCTCTCAATTCAATGGGTGTTTCCACTGCAGAATCAATTTCCCATTGAACTCAGTGGAGAGATTCTCATGTAGGAAATCCGCAGCCGAACACAACGCAGAGATAAACAATTTTCAGCCCATAGGATAAAGCCTCATTCACATCTGTGAAAAGGTGGTCGGTGATGTCTTTGGTTTGGTCCGTGTCCGCTTTTTGCTATCTGTGTTTCACTGACACTGCACAGCTGAAAAATAATTTTCAAAGCATCTCTTTCTAATGATCGGTGAAACACGGATGGCATCTGTGTTGAATCCATGGTTTTCACGGACCCTAAAATGGGTGTGACCGACAAAATACAGCATGTTCCCGTGCTAAGAACACGGACATGGTAAAATGATATTACTGACTGATGTGTACTAGACCCCAGGGGAATACACAGGTCATGAGTCCCACTGAGAGTGTAAGCCCCCTACAGTATAATGTCTGTTGGATGGGTATTTACCTCTATATATGTAGTTATCACAAATTTCTTAATATCCTTATCATGGGAATAATTTTGATATCACCCAACCCTAGTGTAAGTGCACACTTACAGGGAAAGGGCTACAGCAGAAAGGACACACCCCCTGAGTTACAAGCTTGAAATCTAGAAGAACAATTTAAGCCATGAATGGGGAGATCTCTGGATCCATGTGAGGTACAGGGCTGGTTCTAGCTTTGTTAGTCTGTTGTGTACTATATGATTTTCACTTTCTACATTGGGGATCAGCAACCTCTGGCACTACAGCTGTTCTGAAACTACAACTCCCAGAATCCTCCTTTCACTTCTATGGGAGTTACAAGAACAGCCAAGTAAGTGCATGTTGGGAGTTGTAGTTTCACAGCAGCCAGAGTGCCGAAGGTGGCTGATCCCTGTTCTCTGTCAATCATGGCATAACCTCTTTAAGCGGTTGCTGAGAACTTGCTGTATAATCCTCTCAGCCGGGCCTGGAAAGGAGTCGCAGCTGTCTGAGAAGAGTCACAGTTAAAGTAGTAGTTCTAATAACTTGGTACATGATGGCGCTATGATGCTAATAATGTGTAACATTTTACAATTGTGTTTCAGAGCAATGCTAGAGTCGCCGTGCTTGGTGCGTCTGGTGGAATCGGGCAGCCTCTGTCTCTCCTCCTGAAGAACAGTCCCCTAATAAGCAACCTGGCCCTCTATGATATTGCCCACACCCCTGGTGTCGCTGCAGACTTGAGCCATATTGAAACCAGAGCAAAGGTGACAGGTAACACGACAACTGCCTGACAACATGATTAACATGATCCATGTCCAGTGCTCATAAAGGGTTGCATCGGATATCGAACTATCGATACTTTTAGACCCGGATCAATTCGATACAGGGATTTGCTATTTTCCAATACTACTGCACAGCCTAGTATCAGTTAGAGAGCATGGCACATGCCGCTCTCACTGTGCCGTGTTCTCCTCAGCAGAGAAGGAGGCAGTAGTTCCCTACCCACTGTGACACGGCCGGTATTGCCACCAATGACAAGTGCAGTGAAGAGGGGCTGTGGCCACTACGCCACCAATGAATATAATTAAACCGTTAATACAAATGTAGGCTGCGGGTGCTGGCTGAGTGATATGGCCTCAATGACAGGGCGCGGCAATCTGCCAAACCGCGGCAGTTAACTCCTCAGGTGGATGGGGATCACAGCGCCCTGTCATTGAGGCCGGGTGTGTGATACGGTTTAATTATCTTCACTGGTGTCGCACTGATCTTCAACACAAATATTGTCCATTTGAAATTGGCCTAAAGGCTTTAGATTAGAAAATTAGAACATGGCTGTTTCTTTCAGTAACCGTGCCAGACCTGTCCTGTGCGCAGGTGGTTGTACTGTAGCTCAGCTCTATTTATGCTGGTGGAATTGAGCTGCAGTACCAGACATAACCCCTAAACAGGTGTGGCACTGTTTCTGTAAACCCTCTATTGAAGCACCTCCCATATGTGTGCAAAAAATGTTTGAATGAATGATTCCTTTAGTAAAATTAGGTAGCCAGGATGCTTGGCGTTGCCTCTGGTGTAATATATAATATATATAATTTTTATTTATTTTTTATGCAGAAAATATTTGTTCTGTGGTCTGCAATGATCCAGTGGTTTATTGTGAGAATGTAATTATTGAGGTGATATTTCCTAGTGGTATAGTTCATGTTCACCTGCTTCTCTTCTATGTGGTGTTAATGCACTGCAATATAAGCAACCTTAAAATGCCCTCTCAATGTTACAGGATACATTGGAGCAGAGCAGCTACCTGAAAGCTTGAAAGATGCCGATGTAGTAGTCATCCCTGCTGGTGTCCCCAGAAAACCTGGTAGGTTCTACTCCGAGCTTCCGTCTGGAGGTTTTACACTTGCCAGTATAATGTATGACACAATCTGACTGCTCTGCTCTTTCCAGGGATGACCCGTGATGATCTCTTCAACACAAATGCATCTATTGTTGCTACTCTCACTGAAGCTTGTGCGAAAACTTGCCCGGAAGCCATGATCTGCATCATTGCAAATCCTGTGAGTTCAACTTTGTTTCAACAGTTGATAGCAAATTGGCTGCTGGGAGTACCCCTAATTTGGAAGGGGAGGTCCATTTCGGATATTTATTGGATTCCCTTTTATGAGAGCTGTGCTTAGGCTACTTTCACACTTGCGTTTACAAATTCCGGTATTGAGTTCCGTCATAGGGGCTCAATACCGGAATAAAACGCTTCAGTTTTGTCCCCATTCATTGTTAATGGGGACAAAACTGAACTCAAGAGAACGGAATGCTCCAAAATGCATTCCGTTCAGTTCTCTTCAGTATACAGACCGGAGAACAAACCGCAACATGCTGCAGTTTGCTCTCCGGTCTGGGCATCCGCATCAAGACGGATCCGGAATGTCCCCTAATGCAAGTCAATGGGGATGGATCCGTTCGGTGTGACACAGTAGTAAACGGATCCGTCCTCCGTTGACTTTCAATGGAGTTCATGACGGATCTGTCACCTTGCACTTTTCCCACAGCTCCCTCCTCCTTCCAGCAGAGGGCGCTGTGGGGAATCTTGCTGTCCTCCTCCTGTGGTGTCTGGAGCTGCTGGGACAGGTAAGAGACAGTCTGACCCGTGTGGGGCCGGAGCGCGTTTCCGGCCCCACACGTGCACCTGCGGCAGCACTGATCCGGCGGGACTCTTCACCCGCTGGATCCGTGCTGCCGCTAGTGTGAAAGTAGCCTTACTTGGCTGTTTGTGGAACTGCTATGAAAGGAAATGCAGAGAGCTGTGCAGATGTGTAATAAATGCCTGAGTTGGGAATAGCCCTTTAACCAGTTCTGGATCTGAGTTGCTTTGTCGTACCTGTCTTGAGGTCTCTGTTACTGAGTGCCTTTTCCCCCTCTGTATTTAGGTGAACTCAACAATTCCTATTACTTCAGAAATCTTCAAGAAGCATGGTGTTTACAATCCTAACCGTATTTTTGGTGTTACTACCCTTGACATTGTCAGAGCCAACACCTTTGTTGCAGAGCTAAAGGTAATGAAATGTAATTCCTTGTTATGTAACTGGTTACACTAAAGGCCCCAACTGAAAAGTAAATGTAAATTGTATTCAGTCGCCTATGTAGTATGACCAACCAATGTGGCTTACATTGACTGTCCATGTTTTTTTTTTCTGTAGGGACTGGATCCAGCTCGTGTGAATGTTCCTGTGGTTGGTGGACATGCTGGCAAAACAATTATTCCACTGATCTCTCAGGTATGTTTGTATGAAGTCTCAATTTTCTATTCCCTTTTACTACCCATCCTACAATATTTGAATCCTCTTACCGATCAGACTTGCCAATGTTGTAAAGTACCGAAGGTGCTGTTTAAAGGGAAACGATAATCGCCTATCCTCAGGATAGGGTGTCCTTATTACATTGCCAGGGGTCCAAATCCTGGCACCCCCCGATGATCAGCTGTTCCAGGGGGCTGCCATGCACACTTGAGCTCTGGTGAGCACGACTGGCTCCTGTCAGCTCACCAAGCACAGCGCTGTGCGTTGTATAGTGGCTGTGTTTGTTAGCTGCAGTTCCGCCTCATTGACTTCAATGGGGCTGAGCTGCAACCAGGCCATGTGACCGATGTACGGGGATGTCACATGGCTCTCGCGGAGCGTCTGGTCCGTTTTGACATATAGGTGGTGGTCCTGGGTGTTGGACCCCCCCATTGACCTGACATTGATGACCTATCCAGAGGGTCGGTCATCAACATATATTATCAGATAACCCCTTTAAAGAGGATCTGTAACTTCTCCATCGTTTTCTAACAGGAATAATAAAGGGAATGGCATAACAGTCATAAGAGTAGATGCTCCATCATTTCTGCAGGTATTTACAAAGACATGTAAGAAGAGGTTAGAGGTCCTCTTTAAAATAAAAAAACACTAATTACATCCCAGATTTGTTGACACTACCCAGTCTCCCACTGCTCTCTGCTTGCTGGTTCAGTGATGACATTACAATGGAGGGGCATATTACTACTGCAGCTAGTGAGCACTCCTTTAAGGGATTATTTGGATATTGATTATGATGACCTATCCGCAGGACAGTCCCGTCACACCCACCAGCAAGCTGTTCCAGGGAGCTGCCGCACTCCCCTGATCTCTGGCTGTGCTTGGTATTTCAGCTAAGCCCCATTTACTTCACTTTACTGCTGATTGCCATGGCTCTTCTAACAGCTTATCTGTGGGGGTCCTGAGTGTTGGACCCCCGCTGATCTGATACTGATGACCTGTCCCGGGGATAGGTCATCAGTATTTATTACAGGATAACTCCTTTAATAAAAGGGAACTGCCATGTAGAGGACATGTATAGAGTCATCTGTAAGAACTTATTGAATGTCTGAAAGTGAATATGAAATAATAGAGTATATCTATTTCTGAAAACCAAAGTGGATTTAAAATTTTTTATTTTTCTCTTTTAAACATAAAATTAGTGCACACCCAAAGTAGAATTTCCACAAGACCAGTTGGAAGCGCTTACTGGCAGAATCCAAGAGGCTGGAACCGAGGTTGTTAAAGCTAAAGCAGGATCAGGTCAGTTGAGAGCTGAAAAGTTGCTTTTTGTAAACCAATGTTATCTGTTTCTAGTACCTTTTGGTATTACGTTCTGTAGACTGACCTGGTATCCGCCTTCTTGATTATATACTTTAGTTTTTTTTTTTGTTTTTTTTTTGCACAAATATTTTTAAATGGAGTCTGTCAGCAGCGTCGACCATGCTAAACTGCAGACAGTACTAGGTAGAGGGTGTGGAGAACAGTATGACCATACCTTTTTGTGAAGCTTTTATTATCAGAAATAGAATGAATATGAACTTTTAAACTGCCAAATTCTTGCTTTTGCAAGTGTCCAGAAGATGGAGCCTTATTGTGAAGTGCCCTCTGCGTTGATCTTCACAGCCTCTTCTGAGTGACAGCTGTAGTGGTCTGCTGGTTGGAGGCAACATCTGTGACTGGTTGTGGAGCAGCTCAGTGCAGAGAGCATGTCACTGTGAAGCTCCACCTCCAGTGCATTTACAGGAGCAAGACCTGGCAAAATAAATCATATTTGCACTGCCCCAGCTAATAAAAACTCGACAAAAGGGTAAGTTTCTAGTGCTCTCCTATCGCCTACCTAATACTGTCAGCAGTAGCATGGTGATAAACATTAGATCGTAGGATCCAACTGCTGAGCTTCCCCACCTATCCTGAGAAAAGGGAGGTCCCAGAGTCGGTCTGAATGGAGCGGTAGTGTGCATGTTGGTCCACAACTGTTCTGACTTAGAAACTGGGGTTTCTGGTATTGAAAATGTGATTTCTTTGAAAGTAAAAAAAAAATCCTGTCTGTCCCCCTTAGTTTTAGGGTTTTTGCCCCAAAAGCAGGGTACAGGTTTGACAGATGAGATGCCTTACATGCAGCCTGGTGGTGCAGTGGTAATTGTTTCTCATTGAAGAGACCCAGTGGGTGTATGGAGGCTACTATTACACGCAGTGCCCCATTGGAAAGAAGTATGCAAATTATGACAAAATGCAAGAACGTCTAAATGGCGGTCTACAGAAGGTTTTCCATTTGGTGGAGATCCCACTGGGCATTGCCTTAAATAAGTCTTCATACACCTGCTGGGTCTTCAGTGACATCCAGTACCCCCAGAGCATGTATTGAAAGTAATAGCTTGCTCAGTATACGGTTTAGTGAATGTGCGGTCACTTGCTCCATGCAGTTGTGGGGTATTATAGAGCATTATATCTTTGAACGCCAACTGTACATGCCTACTGTTCTTCTTCCCTTTAGGGTCTGCAACACTTTCTATGGCCTATGCCGGTGCACGTTTTGTCTTTTCTCTGCTGGATGCCATGAACGGAAAGGAAGGAGTCATTGAATGCTCATTCGTTAGATCTGAAGAAACTGAGAGCACCTATTTCTCAACTCCTCTGCTGCTGGGGGTATGTATGACATGGCTAGGATGCCAGAACTGAATGTTAATAGCTATACACATTTTCATTTAATGTGATGAATTCAGTGGGCAATGTTAAAGAGGTTGGCTATATGACACTTAATGATATAGTCTGTCAATATTCTGTGCCGTTTTTTTATATTTCCTAAGCAATGTCCCTTGCTGGACAAATCTTCTGGGTTGTCCGCATTGAGGTCCTGCTGAGACCAGTAGGCAGGGTCTGATTAGAGAGAACTCTGATCATAGGCATTTGACCACTCAGATTTCATAGTCAATAGGAACCATGGCATTTCCACATTTAGGCTTCATTCACACGTCCGTATTTGTGCACATCCTGGAAAATGGTCAGTTTTTTGCGGATCCGTTGTTCCGCAAAAAAACTCAGTTTTTCAAGCACATTCTTTCAGTTTTTCCGCAAAAAAACGGAAAGAATGTATCTGTATGGCATCCGTTTTTTGCGGATCCGCAAGAAACAGAAGGAGGAATCAAAATTTTTTTTTTTTTTTTTTTCTTCTCTACCCTCCTGGAACGGAATCTGCAGATGTGGATGACATGCGGATGCCTTTCCGCATGTCTTCCGCATTTTTGGAGGTTCTGTAGACTTGTATTGAGCTACAGACCGCAAAATCGGGATAGAAGTAGGACAGGAGAATTTCTTTATGCGGACAGTTGGAACGGACACACGGATGCGGACAGCACACGGTGTACTGTCCGCATTTTTTCAGGACCCATTGAAATGAATGGATCCGCATCCTATCTGCATAATTGTCCGCAATTGCGGAAAGAATGCGGATACAAAATACGGACGTGTGAATGGAGCCTTAGTCGGAGGGGGCTACCTCTGACCCTTGATTACAACCCTGCAGCAAAATCATGAGGGGGAGGGGTGGTCGGTTATCATGGCAGTCTGTAGCCTTTTGAAGTATTGCGATCTGTGCCATAGGTGATCACATATTCAAGCCCCCTAAAAGGCTACAAAGGAGGGGAAAAAATTAGCAATTGATATTGGCACATCTGAAAATACCCAAACTATTAAAATACGAAAGTGTTTGTTTATTCTGCCTGGTGAACACTGGTAAGGGGAAAAATATCAAAATGCCTGAATCATTGTTTTTGGACATCTTAAAATTGAATGAAAGTGATTTAAAAAGTCATAGTACACCAGACATGTACCAATAAATAAAAACTACAGCTCGGTCCCTAAGAAAACAAGCTGCTGTTTAGATGGAAATTTAAACAAAATAAAATAAAGAAATTGGTTTTCGATTATGGTGACACACACAAAATGTTTTCAAACTTAATTATTTTAATGTAGTAAAACTATATAAATTTGGTACCACTGTAACTGCCCTAACCCACAGAATGAAGGTAGTCAGTTTTTAGTGGGTAGTGAAGGCTGTAAAACAAAACCCCAAAAAGTGCTTTTCCACTTTCACCCCACAAATTATTTTTCATAAATAAAACTTTACAGTAAAAAGGTGCTATATATATATATATATATATATATATATATATATATATACACTGTCCATAACGACCTGCTCTATAAAAATATCACATGAACTACCCCCTCAGGTGAATGCTGAAAAGTACCAAAAAAGCTAATTTTTTTTTTTTTCAAATTTTTTTAAAAAAAAAAAAAAAAAAAAATTTTTGTTACCTTGCTTCACAATAAGGGCTCGTGCATACGAACATGTGCATTCAGTGTCCGTGCTGTGGAGCACAATTTGCGTATGCGGGCCGCAATACGGGCACGGGCCAGCATCGGTTGTATGCATGAGCCCTAAGTGTAATATCAAGCGATCAAAAATCATATGTACCCCAGAATAGTATCAATAAAACTGTTACCTTATCCTGTAGCTTCCAAAATGGGGTGACTTTTTGGGAGTTTCTACTCTAGGGGTGCATCAGGGGGCCTTGAAATGCAACATGGCAATTTAAAATTATCCGAGCAAAATTTGCCCTTCTGCGCCTGCCATGTGCCCGTACAGTGGTTTACGATCAAATATGGGGTGTTTCTGTAAACTGCAGAATCAGGGTAATTAGTTTTCCTTCGCGGTTAGCCCTTGATGTGTTACAGGAAAAAATGGATTAAAATGGGAAATCTGCTAAAAGTGACATTTTAAAATTTCTCCTTTTTCCTTTAATTCCTGTGACATGTCTAAAGGGTTTCTAAAATGGGTCCATTTATGGGTGGCTTCTATTATGTAAATCTTCTAAAACATTTTAAAAAAAGTAAAAGCTTTCCAAAGTTGTTACCACATAGTGACACATGTCAGATTTTCAAAATTTGTCCTGGTCCTTAAGGGGGAAAATGGCTGTGTCCTGAAGGGGTTAAACATGTAGCCTTGATGTTTTTAGACCTGTACTCTAGAATTCATTATGTAATCATGATTTAATGTTTCTCTTTTCTCCAATAGAAAAATGGCATTGAGAAGAACTTGGGCCTGGGGAAACTGTCCACCTTTGAGGAGAAGCTGGTGGCAGAGGCAATGGGAGAGCTGAAAGGGTCTATTAAAAAGGGGGAGGACTTTGCAAAGAGCTTCAAGTAAATGTTACCTGTACAGGAAGTCGGCTTTCATTAACTTATTGGTACATGACACTTTAGAAGAGAACCCCAAAATATATGCTGTAAAGAAGTCTTTCATGTCCAAAATCACCTCCTTACTGGAGTTTACTTCAGGGAGACTTCATTGCAGCATATCATATGGGCTCTTGTGACAGCACTTAAAGCAGAAGCTTTCACCAACTAAGCAAATACTGTTGAGATTGAAATCATGGATTAAACATCATATTTTCTTTGTAATTTCTTTTACTTTATTTGTGTGCATCTTGCTTTTCTCCATTTACTGTCTTGGGAGTACATTGTTGCCTCTATTTCTGGTAGGCTTCACAGACAAATACTAGAATCTCTGTACATCACAGTTGCCTTGATATTTTAGGATGCCTCATGGCAGCTTTTATTGAGGACCCCTGCCAGTAAAAACTCGTGATATTCTAGAGAAATGACCAGCATTATCTAGAACTGGTGCTATCCTGTTAAAACCTGGTTTACACACAGCAAATTTTTACTACAAATTTCAAAAGTGTGTGGAACACATTTTTGAACGTTTCAGCTATGAAAACTGCAGCAATTCATAGTAAAGAGCACTTGGTAACTGACCTTGTAGCACACTACCGCTATGTGTTCCTTCAGGTATGTGTTGCATTGGGCTGCAGCTCAAAGTTTATTTTCCCAGCAATAAATTAGAGTTGTCCTGCATCGGCATTAACTGTAATAGGAGGAATTCTTCCCCTGTAAATGGGTGCATTTGAAAGATTCTTCCTTTTAATGTAACAATGCAAAAGTTTTCTGAGAAACCCAAAGAAATCTAAAAAGCCCTCTGGCATGTATGAACTTCAAAGTGTCATCCAGCATGTTAATATTGATGGTCTAGCCTGAGCCTAGACAGTCACTGTCTGAGCGGTGTGTACAGACCCCTGAACAGCTGATTGGTACCTTGAAAACCTGCCAGTTACATAAATGGCTTATCCTGAGGATAGCTCATCCATATAAATATCCTGGACAACCCCTTTAAGGTTGGTGACCTAAATCCTGTGTTTCCATGGGTGTGAAGCTCAGTGCCATCATTGGCATTGTCCAGAAAAATGTAGCTATGCGTTAAATTTGACGTTCTCTTGCCCACAAAATCATAAAGTATTCTTCTGAAGCTTAGTTTCTAAATCTCCATCCTGAAATGATAGCATAACCATTGGATAATGGTGTAACTATAGTTAACAGTCCAACCTCTGTAATACCACCTTTTTATGATTCACAGCAGCAGTTTTAAGGCCCCCTACTGTCCCTAGAGGACCGTTGCAAGAGTGGAGATCACAGAGAAGTGCTGAAACTCTATTCTGGGCACTTTCCTCACCTTCCTGTATCCTAGGGGCTCTGCTAAAACACCTTGGGCTAGAGGTACCTTAGCCTGCAGTGGGATCTGTACAGAAGCAAGAGTTGGAATCCAGCAGTTACCAGAGCTCAGCATTCCTGGTACCACTGCACTGTTGGTTACATCCACCCTGAGGTTCTCCAGACACTTCATAAGGCTTGCAGTTCCTTTGGTATGGCAAGAGCATTTTGTGCTGGAAGTGGTAATAAGTGAAGGTTGGGGCTTGGTGCGCACGCAGACATGCAGTACAGCTTATGGGCACTTGTGAATTGAGATGCATTGCGCTGTGTATCTGTCTTTCCATAATGGAGCCATAAGTTTCTGGCTGTGTGGAACACAATCCTGATGCTCTGGGTCATATAAGACACCCCTTTGACACCCTATTGTGTGCTTAGTAACTCTCAATATCTTGGTAAGAGGGGGACAAGGAAGCCTCTCAAAAGTTTACCTGACATCAGAAAAAGCATGCCATGAACCTACTGTTTAAAGCCTGTATTGAGAAGCTTATTAAGGAACAGTCGTCGTTGGTCTGAACTAAGAACTGTAACTAGAGATGAGGTGCAAGCTATAGTTACCTTCCATAGCTCCTCTACCTACCCATCCTTTACCTTCAGCTTTCCTTGCAGAAAGTAACACTTTCTTCTTATAAGAGACCACCTGTTAGCTGAGGATGATTCAGAGGTTAGAGATCTCTGTGATGGGGAGCTGGTGGGAAGTACCTCCATCACTGTTTCTTAAAGTGGAGATTGTCCTCTGAAAGCATGGATACAGAGGAGCTTGAAAAACCAGTCTCCGTACAGGACAAAATGTTAGGGGGATTCGGAGCAAAGGGAGATTTTTCAGTTAAAGTGGTTTTCTGGGATTGTGGTACTGGTTGGTGGGGGTCCAATACCAGGGACCCCTGCCGAACATTGTATAGTGGCTGTGCTTGGTATCACACTCCGACCCATTGAAGTGAATGGGGCTGAGCTGCGGTACCAAGCATAGCCACTATAAAATGTATGGACATACAGGATCACCGGTGCCTTCTCAAACAGCTGATCACCGGGGGTCCCAGGTGTCAGAATCCCAACGATTAGATACTGATGACCTATCCTTAATATAGGTCATCTGTATTAAAATCCAGGAAAACCCCCTTTAATGAAAATCTGAAAGAATTGATTGAGGAAAGGAAATGAGAAAAGGCTCTACAGAATTTAGAAACAATCTGCTCTTTAGCCCAAATATGGGATGAAGTGCCAAAACTTGATGTGAAAGTTGTCAAAAAGATGTCTATTCCTTTTGAAGAATCCCTGCAACTTAAAGATCAAAAGAAAGCAAAGTGGACTTGCTTTTAAGGGGATCGTGTGAAACGTCAGCCACAAGATGACTGAGTGGAGATCTAATAACTATGTATAATGAGGTCAGTACAGAGATTTCTCCCATCTATTTATCCCCAGGACTGTGATGAGGGGACATCCCCCTGTACCTGGAGGAAAGAAGGTTTGTACACATAGAAGAGGAATCTTTACGGTAAGAGCAGTGAGACTATGGAACTCTCTGCCTGAAGAGGTGGTGATGGCGAGTTGACTAAAAGTGTTCAAGAGGGGCCTGGATGTATTTCTGGAGGGTAATAATATTACAGATTATAGTTACTAGAGATGGGTCGTTGATCCAGGTAGTAATTCTGATTGGCTGATTGAAGTCAGGAAGGAATTTTTTTCACCTAAAGTAGGGAAAATTGGCTTCTTCCTCACAGGGGATTTTTGCATTCCTCTGGATCAACTTGCAGGATAACAGGCCGAACTGGATGGACAGATGTCTTTTTTCGGCCTTATAAACTACGTTACTATTTTCTACTAATATTACAGCTTCAGCGGTAGCCATATTGTTTTTCCTCTGGTTAGATCAACTAGAGAAATATCTATTGGCAAAAAACTGTACGGAGGAAATTCTAGAATCAATACCCCCATTAAAAAGGCTGACTCAGGAGGTTGTGATGATGGGTGGATGGGTCTAGGCAGTATCTGACAGAAAACAATCTTACACAGTATACAGAGGCAAAAATCAAGAATCTCTTCTAGTGTCACAGGGACCATGTATAGAAATAATTAAGTAGAATAATAGGGTCTGTTTAGGGAAAGCCATTTCAGGGAGTGAAGGGCTGGCGGGACACAAATTCAGAACCTCACTAGCAGTTCTGTGCTACAAAACCAGCCACCTGCAAGAAAAATAAAATTCTCATTTGAATAGACAGCTATTTTCTTTTTGTTCAAGACCTCAAGTTTTAGTATATATGATTATTGCTAGCACAGTACTCCCAATAGCATTCTGCTGCTGTGCAATTGCATGTTTTAGTGCATTATATCTGTTATAAAACGTGCTGCATTATAGCACAAGCATTTTACGGCAATAATGCTACTGTTATAGAGGTGAACCTGGACTCAAATTACATCATAGAGAAAAATGTTACTGTCTGAATTCTTATACATTGGTGTTGTAGGCAGACGATTACTCGCATTACAAGTTTGCATCGTGCGTTTTATGGTATAGAAAGTCTCTGTTTTGACTTAGTGTTGTGACACGTAAATAACATACACAAAACTTACACCTGCCTTTCCTGCGGCGTTATATTGGTCTTGTTGGGAGAGTGGGCGTGGAGAATCACATCACAGGTTTAAAACCGATGTTTTACAGTAGAGAGGTCTTTTTAAAAAAAAAAAAAAAATTAGCCTTATATTAGAAATGCAGATGAAGCAGGCGATTGTAGGGAAGGAAGTGTCCCTTCCTCACAATTGCCTGCTCGTCAGTGGTGGAGACCACTGCTATTACAGATGTAGCTAAGCTAAAATTGACTCTGATAACTATTATGCCAAGGAAGAGGCAGCTCACACTGGCATGCTAGTATGCTGGGTGGAGCTGCTGCCTGTGAGCCCTGCGGTGCACTTCTTCATTGGCCCAGGGCTCTGATCTCATTGAGGGCCGGGCCAAATTTCTGGTTCTCCCTAGCTACCGGATGCTGCTGCTGTACAGAGGTAGCAGCACCCGAGGAACCATGACAGTACACCCCCCCCTCCCAGGTTTGTTAGAATGTAGCTCATGGAACTTCTTAAACAACGATCAGCATGGATCTCTTCAGTTGACACCCATGACCACTCATCAGGACCATAACATTTACGGACCTTTCTGGAATCCATAATTCTACCAACCTCATATTCTGTCTCACCTTCTACCTCCACCGGACCAGGAGGTTTCTGTGAAACAAGACTTATGGAACACATTATGAATTTTGAACAACTCAGTTTGATTCAAATTTTTTTGGTGAAACCTAAAGGCGAATATTTCTAGTGAATAACCATACTTTGTCACCAAGCACAAAATTAATTCCTCAAGACCTCTTTCTGTTAGCAGTTATCTTGTAAGCCTCCTGCGAATTCCCTCAGTTTGTATGAGCCTGGGCCTAGACTGTGCACAGTTTGTCAGTTATCACTTCTACCTCAGGATTACAGAATCTGAAGATTTAAAGGGAACCTGTCATCTCCGAAACACCCCCTGAACTAGAGTAAGCGGTGTATAGTGTAAGTGATGCTGAATCCGAATATGTAAGTTTCATCTTCATAATCGCATCCATTCTGACTCTGTGCTCTGACAAACCAGCAGTAAAATGCACTCACTGGACTCCAGTGCTCACTCACATAATGGAGAGGACTCAAAGGAGAGTTCAGTGAGTGCATTTTACTGCAAGTTTGTGGGAGCACAGCGTCGGAATGGAAGCGAATATGAAGATAAAACTTACATATTCGGATTCAGCATCACTTACACTATACAACACGTACTCTAGTTCAGGGGGTGTTTCGGTGATGACAGGTTCCCTTTAAATGGGCATACACGAGGATGAAAGCCATAATTTCAGAAATACTGAAGTGTCAGTAGCGCTATTAGGATGATTATTGATGACCAGTTCAGTCAATGACAGATACGATACCCAATCACTTTGATTGTCAGCAGCATAACACCTCAAAAACTGTTCAAGGCTGTGATTCAGCCTTTCATTCAGCCCGTTAGTCTCTGGGTGAAAGGCAAAAGTAAACAAGAGAGTGACAACCAAATGATTACAAAACAATCTCCAAAATGTTGAAACAAATTGAACCCCCCTGTCGGCTAAAATATTTTCAAGAATGCCTTGAATCTTAACAATATGATCTAAAAATATTGATAATTCCTTGGCCGAAGGAAGTTTGCTTAAAGGAAAAAAAGGAACATTTTTGAAAACCTGTCCACCGCCACCCAGATCACGGGTCTTCCGTTGGGAATGTGGAAGATCCATGATGAAATCCATTGAGATATGTGACCAATGCCTCGTGGGACTAGGCAATGGACACAACTGTCCAGCTGGATGAGATTTGGGGGTTTTGGACCTGGCACCGGTCTCGCAAGCCTAAACGTATGTCCGAATATCTTTATACATGCAGTACAGACCAAAAGTTTAGACACACCTTCTCATTCAAAGAGTTTTCTGTATTTTCATGACTATGAAAATTGTAGATTCACACTGAAGGCATCAAAACTATGAATTAACACACGTGGAATTATATACTTAACTTGATTACTGCCTTGCACACTCTTGGCATTCTCTTGATGAGCTTCAAGAGGTAGTGACCTGAAATGGTTTTCACTTCATAGGTGGGCCCTATCAAGTTTAATAGTGGGATTTCTTGCCTTATAAATGGGGTTGGGACCATGAGTTGTGTTGGGCAGAAGTCAGGTGGATACACAGCTGAATAGACTGTTAGCTGCTTTTTTCTTGCCATAATACAAATTCTAAGTAAAGAAAAACGAGTGGCCATAATTACTTTAAGAAATGAAGGTCAGTCAGTCCAAAAACTTTGAAAGTGTCCCCAAGTGCAGTCACAAAAACCATCAAGCGCTACAAAGAAACTGGCTCACATGAGGACCGCCCCCGAAAAAGGAAGACCAAGAGTCACCTCTGCTGTGGAGGATAAGTTCATCCGAGTCACCGGCCTCAGAAATCGCAGGTTAACAGCAGCTCAGATTAGAGACCAGGTCAATGCCACACAGAGTTCTAGCAGCAGACACATCTCTATAACAACTGTTAAGAGGAGACTGTGTGCAGCAGGCCTTCATGGTAAAATAGCTGCTAGGAAACCACTGCTAAGGACCGGCAACAAGCAGAAGAGACTTGTTTGGGCTAAAGAACACAAGGAATGGACATTAGACCAGTGGAAATTTGTGCTTTGGTCTGATGAGTCCAAATTTGAGATCTTTGGTTCCAACCACCGAGTCTTTGTGCGATGCAGAAAAGGTGAACGGATGGACTTTACATGCCTGGTTCCCACCGTGAAGCATGGAGGAGGAGGTGTGATGGTGTGGGGGTGCTTTGTTGGTAACAATGTTGGGGATTTATTCAAAATTGAAGGCATACTGAACCAGCATGGCTACCACATCATCTTGCAGCGGCATGCTATTCCATCCGGTTTGCGTTTAGTTGGACCATCATTTATCAACAGGACAATGACCCCAAACATACCTCCAGGCTGTGTAAGGGCTATTTTACCATGATGGAGAGTGATGGGGTGCTACGCCAGATGACCTGGCCTCCACAGTCACCAGACCTGAACCCAATCAAGATGGCTTGGGGTGAGCTGGACCGCAGAGTGAAGGAAAAAGGGCCAACAAGTGCTAAGCATCTCTGGGAACTTCTTCAAGACTGTTGGAATACCATTTCAGGTGACTACCTCTTGAAGCTCATCAAGAGAATGCCAAGAGTGTGCAAAGCAGTAATCAAAGCAAAAGGTGGCTACTTTGAAAAACCTAGAATATAAGACATATTTTCAGTTGTTTCACACTTTTTTGTTAAGTATATAATTCCACATGTGTTAATTCATAGTTTTGATGCCTTCAGTTTGAATCTACAATTTTCATAGTCATGAAAATACAGAAAACTCTTTGAATGAGAAGGTGTGTCCAAACTTTTGGTCTGTACTGTAGTGGGCTAATAATTATGCCTAGCAACCACCTACTAGTGTCCTGAATACTGGATGTCTGCTCAAAACAGAGCAATAAAGTTTGACAATAAAGTGGTCCGAAACCCCTTTGGAACAATTTTATTTTACTCTGGGAGCATCGCTAAATACCATATTTCCCGAATACCTTTGCAGTGGCTGGGTAAGGGTTACATGTAGAGATGAGCGAACGTGCTCGAAACGAGCACTGTACCGCTCGGCTCCCCTGCGCTCGCATGGGCGCAGGCAGCCACTTCCGTCCTCCTGAGGAGGACGGAAGCAGCTGCCTGCGCCCATGCGAGCGCAGCGGAGCCGAGCGGTACAGTGCTCGTTTCGAGCACGTTCGCTCATCTCTAGTTACATGCAAGGCCCTCGGCTAGCTTCTCCAGTCTTCTCCTAGGCGGAAGAAGGATTTGATGCTGAGGAAAGGTTTGAGCTAGCTGTCCCTCTCTCTCAGAAGGCTGGTACCCTGGCCAAAGGCTGAAGGCCTATGGTCTGTGGCTCAATAGTGTGACGGGCTCCTTGGGGAAAAAAAGTGCGTCTTAGGCCTCATGCACACAAACGTATTTTGTTTCCGTGTCCGTTCCGTTGTTTTTGCGGATAGGATGCGGACCCATTCATTTCAATGGGTCTGCAAAAAATACGGATTGCTAAAATAAAAAACTCTCTCACCTCTCCTGTGCCGCGGCTCCACCCCGGGTCTGGCGCTCCTCTGTCTTCTCTTGCCGGCACCGTGTGCTATCCGCATCCGTATGTCCATTCCGTAGCCCCGCAAAAAAAAAATAGAACATGTCCTATTTTTGTCCGTTTTGCGGACAAGGATAGGCATTGTTACAATGGATCCGCAAAAAAACGGATGCCATACGGATGTCATCCATTTTTTTTTTTGCGGGTCCGCAATTGCGGACCGCAAAATACATACGGTCGTGTGCATGTAGCCTTATAAAGCAAAAAATACGGTATATCCAGCTTGTATGTCTGACTTCCTTGGCCGAGCTTATATACCTGCGGTGCTCCCATAGACTTTTTTCGGCATCCTAGATGTGCAGTTGAACATCCAGCATGAAGATGCTGAAAAGAAAATGCACTGCCAGCCATAGGAGCACCGCAACTCTCCGCAAATTCTGTATGTTTATGTCAGACATACTTATATACATTGATATACTTTACCTTGCAAAGCCACTAACAAGAGACTTTATTAACTCCTTCACGACATCCACCGTACGTGTACAGCAGATGTCAAGTCTTTAAAGATGGTGTCCGCTCCAGACTGGAGAGAGCACTATAGCTAATGGGTGTCTCCTGTTTCATACAGCAGACACCTGCAGCTAATTCTATGATCAGCAGTAATGCCAATTGCAGACATTTAACTCCCTAGATGCCATGATCAAATGTGACCACAGCATCTGAGAAGCCAGAAACCCAAAAGCGCTCGATTCACGGGCAGGAATGTCTCCCATCGGCTGAGATTGGGGAAGCCTGTAATATTACTTGTATATTACAATTCAAGCCAGCAGATGGCAGCACTGAATTGGAATATTGCTATTTCTGATGATTGTATGTTGTGGTCCAATAGGGGACCTAAAAAAAAAAAATATAAAAAAAAGTTTAAAAATATCAAAAATCCCAACCCAAAATCAAAATAAAAATAGTTAAACAAAAAAAAAAAATCAAAATCATGGGCATTGCCGTGTATGAAAACGCCCGTAATATTAAAATATAAAAAAAACTTTATTCCATATGGTGAATGGTGTAATGGAAAAAGAAAATGGTCGAGTCACAGTTTTTCATCACTTTGCCTCCCAAAAAATTTAATAAAAGTGATTAAAAAGTCATATACATCATCAAAAACTGCAGATTGTCCCCCAAAGAATGAGCCCTCACACATCTTAGTAGACATAGCTATAGTAAAGTTATGAGGGTCAGAATATGGTGGTGAAAAGAAAAAATGAATTTTTTAAAAATGTTTTTATTTTTTTTCAGTATTAAAATGCGAGACAAACTACACATGTAGTATTGCCGCAATTGTACTGACCTGGAGAATGAAGAAGTCAGTTTTACCACATAGTGACTGTCGTAGAAAAAACACCCATAAAACTGGCGGAATTGTGTTTTTTTTTCCCAATTCCACCCTGTTTGGATTTTTCCTCCAGCTTCTCACTACATTCTATTCAATATTAAAAGGTGCCATTAGAAAGTATGGCTATGTCAACATAAAAAAAAGTTATGGCTTTGTAAAGGCAGGGAGTGAAAAACCAAAACGCAAAAACAGAAAATTGCTGCATCAGGAAGGGATTAATACTTCAGCTGGATACAGTGGCGTAGCTATAGGGGTCGCAGCGGTCGCAGTTGCGACCGGGCCCCTAAGCCAGGGGGGCCCCGAGGGCCCCCCTTGCCACTTGCAGGGCCGCACCGCCAATTAGCCGGGTGCGGTGCGGCCCTGCGGACAGTGGCGGCGGTGGGGCAGAGGGAGATGAGCGCTTCCATTGTGGAAGCGCTCATCTCCATAGTCATCTGTATCGCCGTCCTCAGGACGGCGATACAGATGCCTGTATTCTACTGCGGGGCAGGGGAGGGAGAGGCGTCTCCCCTGCCCGTTCCTCTGATAGGCTATAGGGGTCGCAGGCACTGGGCCTGCAGCCTATCAGAGGCCGGCTCAGGCGGCGCGATGACGTCATCGCGCCGCCTGAGCCGTACAGCGCGGGACACAGGCCGGAAGAAGCCTGCATCGCATCGCTGACAGCTCCATGGAGGTAAGTATTAGTGTTTATTTTTTTATTGTAGCACGGACCGGAGCTCTATTGGGGGACATGGGGGCATTTTTACTAGCACATGGGGGGCACTGGGGGCACTTTTACTGTCACATGGGGCATTTTTTACTGGCACTGGGGGCACTTTTACTGTCACATGGGGCATTTTTACTGGCACATGGGGGCACTGGGGGCATTTTTACTGGCACATGGGGGCATATTACTGGCACTGGGGGCATTTTTACTGGCACATGGGGGCACTTTTACTGGCACATGGGGGCACTGGGTGCAAATTACTGGCACTTGGGGCATTTTTATTGGTACTGGGGGCACTTTTACTGGCACATGGGGGCACTGGGGGCATTTTACTGGCACATGGGGCACTGGGGGCATTTTTACTGGCACATGGGGGAATTTTTACTGGCACATGGGGGCACTGGGGGCATATTACTGGCACTGGGGGCATTTTTACTGGCACATGGGGGCATTTTTACTGGCACATGGGGGCACTGGGGGCATATTACTGGCACTGGGGGCATTTTTACTGGTACTGGGGGCACTTGGGGCATTTTACTGGCACATGGGGGCACTGGGGGCATTTTTACTGGCACTGGGGGCATTCTTACTGGCACATGGGGGCACTGGGGGCATTTTTACTGGCACATGGGGGCACTGGGAGCATTTTACTGGCACTGGGGGCATTTTTTACTTGCACATGGGGGCACTGGGAGCATTTTACTGGCCCTGGGGGCATTTTTACTGGCACATGGGACACGAGGGCATTTTTACTGGCACTGGGGCCATTTTTACTGGCACATGGGGGCATTGGGGACATTTCTTACTGGCACATGGGGGCAATGGGAGGCATTTCTTACTGGCACTTGGGGGCATTTTTCTGGCACATGGGGCATTTCTTACTGGCACATTGAAAGCATTATTACTTCTGGGGCACAGTGGGGACATTAGTACTGTTGGGGGCACTATTACTAACAAGTGCACTCTGGCAGAGAATTATTAGTTGGGACTTTGGGGGCACCCTGGCACAGTATCAGCGCAGTTATTTCTGGGGGACGTTATGTTCACACTATTACTGTCAGGGGCACTATTTGCTGGGCGCAGTTATTTTAGGACACTGTGCCAATAATTATTGAAGGGCACTCTCTGTGTGGTACTAGTGGCACAGTACTGGGGGTGGTAGGATGATTTGTCCAGAAGACGGGAGGATGATGGAAAAGTAGTAAACTAAGATTTTTTTCTGTCTAACTGCAGAGATGAGAAATGGCTGAAAAATGGCGCCTGGTCTGAAAGGAGAAGATGAGGAAAGAGAAGATCTACATCCGAGGAGACGTCACTGGATGTATGAGGTATGAGGCGCTGTATTATACTGGATGTAAGAGGTATGGGGCGCTGTATTAGGCTACATTCACAGGAACATTGTGTTTTGCAGTCTGCAAATTGCGGATCCGCAAAAAAAGGATGATGTTCCGTATGGCATACGTTTTTTTTGCAGATCCACTGTAACAATTCCTATCCTTGTCCCCAAAACGGACAAAAATAGGAATGGGTATACAGATGCGGACAGCACACAGTGCTCATTTAAGTGAATGGGTCGTGTGAATGTAGCCTTACCCTGTATGTTCTGTAGTGATACACGTAATGTTAGGAGGTTAGGTTAGGGTGAGAATTTGGCATGGAAGGGGGTTTCAATTTTTGACTTGGCCGGCAGAAAAGCTAGGTGAACCAGCGCTGGAGGAAGGGGGGGGGGCCCAAGCTGAACTCTTGCACCAGGGCCCATGAGCCTTTAGCTACGCCCCTGGCTGGATATATTTATTTAGATCTATGTACTTTACTATTGTGCTAAGTCATGAACAGGAGACTTGATTAATGATAAATGTGTGCCATAAGATCCAAATTATACACCCCACTAATCCCTTAATAGTGTGGTTCTGATCTAAAATGCAAATAAATGTATCAATGTATTGTGTGCCACGGGGGCCTCATATGCACACTAAGCTTCAATTCACACCTAATGCGATGGTGTCCAATATTAAAATCACTGGTTAGGTACTGTCACTGTATTAACCCCTTAGTGACCACTCAAATTTTTTTTTGAATCACATTCCAAGATCTATAACTTTTTTCATCAATGTACCTGTATGACGGCTTATTTTTTTGCAGGACAAGTTACAGTTTTTAATGCACCGTTTTGTGTACATAATGTTTAGTTTAACCCCCTTTGTTTACATCAGTAAAAAGGCATATTAGTAAATATGACACTTTTGTTGCATGAAAAAGTTACAAACTGCATGTTTGCGACTTTTTCAACGGCACTTGAGCAAACAATTTTTCAGCAAGTGCAGTTTCTTCGCAGGCCTCTCCACTTTCCCAAAAATGGTGAGGGGAGTGGCGGCCCTAACACAGTTCTCATCTCCTATGCCAGTTTTCTGTCATTTAAGAACACTGAAATCTACACCAACCAGGGGCTAGCTTTCAGTTCAAATGCAAGGACTGCCAGATGCTGCGCCTAATTCATGACGAGGCGTACGTATTCTTTTAATGTGATCTTCTTGAATATTATCGTCTCAGACAGAGATTTGATCTTTTAAAATAAATTTGCATTGTGCTAAATGTATGTTGTGGGTTGCTTGAGTGCCAGTACGTGTATATTTCAATATATCCACTTACAGGACACGTATTGGTAATGTTACTGCAGGCTTAGAGGCCTGCACTATGTGAGCCTGTCTGTTACATAGGCTGCAGCCCTGATTCAGCACTTCTATAGCTAATAAAAAATGTGTTCAAGGTTTAAAGGGGAGGGATGAGGCGGAGAAAAGCAGGAAGCTGTAACTCTGATCTCTTCCACCCAGTAATGCACACGGAAAACTCATGTGACTTATAAACCAAAGAAAATACTGAGGTCTGCGGGAGAGTATGACAAGCATATGTAAGAGGTAAGCAGTGCATGCTATCTGCCGTTATAGCACAACTAGGAATTATACCCTTGTCTTCATCTATCATTTAAATCCATGCAATGATCAAGCCAGTGAAGCTGAGTTATAGAGATCTGATATTTGTTTTACTCACCATGGCTCACCATGGATCATATTTCACCTAAATGTGTATTTGAAAGGTCCTGTAGCGAGATGAACAGAAAATGAAACATTTTGAACCACCAAATGGGCCAGCTTGAGAACAGGCCAGACTAAGGGATCATGCACATCATTGTGTTTTGCGGTCTGCAAATTGCTGATCTGCAAAACATGGATACTATCTGAGTGCATGCTGCCATTTTTTTTTACTGCTACAGAAATGTCCTGTCCTTGTCTGCAAAACGGATAAGAATAGGATATGTTCTATTTTTTTTGCGGGGCCGCATAATGGACTTACGGATTCAGACAGCACACGGGTATTCTGTCCGCATCTTTTGCAACCTATTGAAATGAATGGATCTGCACCTGATCTCCAAAAAACGCGGATTGGATGCGGATCAAAACTATGGCCATTTCCATGAGCCCTAATTAGAAGTAATGTAGCCTGAATGAAAGAGAGTATGCAGTATCTATGTATTCCTGCTCCATTGATTTCTGTTCAATATTTTTTTTAAACTGGTTTTAAATTTCTCCTTCTTACGTTTATGTCCAAGATGTATATAGAAAATATAGTTTCTAATGAACCTATTCGTATCATGAGCAGGAGTTCTTCACCTGTGAGGTCCTGTCCCCACAGGTGAAAAGGCACCCACCTGCTGGTTAATTAACAGGGCCGGACATCTATCCATGTCCTATCACATACCTCCCAACCGTCCCGGATCCAGCGGGACAATCCTGGATTGCAGTGGCTGTCCCCCTGTCCCGGTACGGGGGAGGTATGTCCCGGTCTCTGGCAGTTGTCCCTGTGTCCGTAGGCCGCAGAAACAGTTGCCTGCATTGTGATGAAGCAGAGAGCTGACATCGGCTCACTGCTTCATTAATCATCCCTCCCGTACCCCCTGCCGCTTTCCATAGCTCTGGTCTGGGCGGGGGGCGGGGCCGGCCAGCAGTCAGCCTTGGCTCTGCCCCCTCCAGACTAGACCAGCCGATGTCCTGCTGCTGATGCTGCTAGGAAGAAGGTAAGTATGTAGTGTTTATTTTTTTTAACTTTCTGTTGGGCACATCAAAATTACTGGGGGCACAAAATTACTGGGGGGCACAATATGGGCATATTACTGGGGGCACAGCTGGACATATTACAGGGGGCACATAACTGGGCATATTACTGGGGGCACATAACAGGGCATATTACTGGAGGCACAGCTGGGCATAATACTGGGGGCACATAACAGGGCATATTACTGGGGGTACAGCTAGTCATATTTCTGGGGGTCACTTAGCTGGGTATATTACTGGGTGCACATAACAGGGCATATTACTGGGGGCACAGCTGGACATATTACTGGGGGCACATAACTGGGGAATAATTACTATGTGAGGCAGTAAGGGGACTGGATGAGATTAGGTGTTTCGTTATTTTTTCGGAGTTAGAGGCGTGGCCTAGTACAAAAAATTGCCACAGCATGCTATTCGTGCCACACATACTGTCCCTCTTTCCTTCTTTCAAAAGTTGGCAGGTATGCTATCAATCTACTGCCTGTGCCACTGCTCAGTGTAGCAGCGCAAGCAGCTACCCAGAATGAGCACCTCTTCACAATATTGATAGGGCGGGCTAGATGCCCAGCCCTGTCAATCAGCAGGCTGGCCGGCGCTTCTTCACCTGTGGTACAGCCCCTCACAGGTAAAGAGTGGGTGATGAGATGAATTGATTTGCTCATTATATATATGTTTTCCTGTTCCCACCTCTCTCTATATGTCACTCTCACTCTGCAAGCTGTAACTGAGAGATTTTCCAGTCCTTGTTTATATGAGAGGCAAGACAGTTATATTAGACATCTTGTCCTGATTATTATTTCAGGGCCAACCCTTAAAGGAGTTGTGTTAACCCAGCTCCCCGTACCTGCAATTCTGTCCCCGCATGCAAGTACGGGTGCCCGGTTTCTTCAATCCTCCCTGCTGCTGCATGCTGTGCTGACAGGTGTAGGCAGTGGAGTTCTTACCTGTGGTCTGCACTCCTGTCAGCAGCATCTCCCTCCTGGCTCTGAGCAGAGCTTGCACTCTGGCTCAGAGTTTCTAGCATGTATTTAGGGTGTATGTGGGCGTGTCTCTCCTCCCCATGTGAGGCAGCCTGTGCACACCTCCTATCTTCCCCAGCCTATGGCTGGTCTGCATGAGGTATTTAAAGGTGCCTCCTTCTACAGGAAGGCACCTGAGCAACTTAGGTTCCTAGCTAGTGTAGTTTCCTGTTTGAGCTAAGTTGCTTTGTTGGTTCTTGTATTTCTGTGTACTGGACTTTGGATTACGTATTACGACCTTTGCCTGATTGCTGCCTGCCCTGACCCTGATCTATGTTTATGGACTTTGCCTGACTGCTGCCTGCCCTGACTTCTGCCTTTGTACCCTGACTACGTCTCCGTCTGATTAGCCTCTGGCCTCCCAGAATCCGCTGGGTGTATTGTGTAACCTGGAGGTCATTCCAGTGGGTTCACACTCTGTTCCCGATTCCCTCGTTTTCCAATTCCCCTCTGAGGTTGCACCTGGTACTCCCCTGGGGAAAGTCTCTCCTTACCACCAGAGGTATCGTATGAACAACGAGAGGTGTGCTCAGACATTGCCTTCAGAGGGAGTTGGTCAAGTGGAGCAGCAGGTTACCACCCACTGGGCATAACAGGTTGTCCCATCTTGCCATTTCCAAGGCAAGATGGGAGTAAGTACTGGCCAAGGTGGCCAGAGTTGAGGAAACAGCAAGTGTCGATGCTCCGCTGTTTCTGTAACTCCCATAGCAGTGCATGTGAACTATACAAACAGTATAGCACAGCAAGCAACACTATTTGCATAATTCCCGAGTGTGTGTTTGTATAGTTCCTATTCAATGCTATGGGAGCTACGGAAACAGCTGAGTGCAAGCCACTTGGTCGTTTCTGTACTTCTTAGCCATGGAAACGACTAAATGCGGCAACCCCATTAAAGGGCATTTTCAACTCCAAAGGATATGACATAAATGTCTGACTGATGAGGATTACACCTCTGGGACATTTAGCCAAAAAGCTAAAACAATCCAATTTCTATTTTTTTCCACCACCATAGGTTTTTAAAATGTAACATTTATTCATAAATTATAGTGCATCCTTTTACCATGTTTCCTACATATACAGTTAAAAAACGCCAGTCTTAGCAGTGTTTTCATATTGTATTATTCACAAAATTCTTATTTCTCACTGATCTCCTTGTGTTCTTATATGAATATAATTTAGGCAGTACTTGCCAATGTATAATTCTTAGTGTTAAGAGATGTTTCCTGAACCCCTTCACACCAAGCACCGTACTTGTATGGCAGAGGTGTAGGCTTTACAGATGGTGCCTGGAGCGCAGACACCCAGGGCAAACAACAAACACTTGGGGCTAATGTCTGTAATCCATGATAACACTGATCTTCGACATTTAACACCTCAGATTTAGTAGTTAAATGTGACCATGACATAAGAGCACTAAAACCACAAGCCTTGTTCTTCCTGGTCCGGAACGCCTTTCTCTGCATGAGATTGGGGAAAGCATTCCATAATGGTAATAGGCCTCAGACTGTACAATGCTTCCAGGCCCATTAGTGGTATGTTGCAGTGGTATATACGTGTAATGGCTCATTCACACGTCAGTGCTTTGCTCAGTGGTTTCCATCAGTGATTTTTGAGCCAAAACCCGGCTCAGCTCTAAACACAGAACAGGAGCAGATCTTCTCCTTATACCTTATGTCTGTGGAGGCTCCAATCCTGGTTTTGGCTCACAATCACAGATGGAAATCACTGACCAAAACACTGACGCGTGAATGAGACTTAAGTGAGTAAAATAAATAAATAGATCACCAGCATAACACAGTGCAGGCTTTATTACCAGTATGTTTTTTCAGGCTCCTCTAACCTGCATCCACTATTCTTGAAAGCTTTCACTTAGTGATTCTGTAATACTTTCTCATTGTAATGTAATCTCTATGTAACACATGAACACCCCTCAGTTTATACATAAGGTCTCACAGCTGACAATGCAAATCAGAGCAGAATGAGGAGAATGAGCAGAATGAGGAGCAAAGCTCCCGTGCTCCACTGGCAGCGGGGGGCGGCACCAGGGGCGCGGGGGGTAGGGTGGCCACCTGCTTCATCTCAAAAAGGAGGACATTCTCGACCACACCCACAACCGGCTAAACCACAGCCCCAACCTGCTAAACCACACCCACAATCTGCTAAACCACGCCCCTCGTCCAGTAAGTGCCTGGCAAAAGAAAAAAAAAAAAAAGGAAAACCTTAAGCTGAGCTGTGCTGGGGCTGGAGTGCTTGTTTGCTCTGGAGCTGACACTCCACATACAATAAGACATGAGCCAGAGGGAGCACAGCGCTGGCAGCATCACCACAGTCATTTAAACACAAGGATGAGGAAACTTTTTTCCTCTTTTTGGTGATGTGCACACGGATGTGCAGGTGTATGGTATGTGTCCACTGCAGCCAGTTCTCAGCATTAGATCACTGATCGGCTGCAGCAGTAACATACCATATACCGGCAAGTCCTTGCTGAAGAAACAGGTGACACATATTTGGATGGACATTACATTCACCAGCACCAGACATACCAGATGATACAGCAGCACATACCTCTTACATCCAGTGACGTCTTCCTGATGTAGATCTTCTCTTTTCTCATCTTCTCTATTTGGCCCACACCGCCATGACACTTCTTTCAGCCCCATCTTCTCTCTGCCACAAAGAAATCATAATTACCCACTTTTACTGTTATCCTGCTGCTGCCTAAAATACTGCGCCCACTGTGCTCCCCAATGTCCCCAAATACTATACCATGCCCCCCGTGCCCCCATCAGACCTCACATCAGCCCACAGTGCCAGCATCAGACCTCAGATCAGCCCACAGTGCCCCATCAGACCTCAGATCAGCCCGCTGTGCCTCCTTCAGACCTCAGATCAGCCCACAGTGCCTCCTTCAGACCTCAGATCAGTCCACTGTGCCCCCTTCATACCTCAGATCAGCCCACTGTGCTTCCTTCAGACCTCAGATCAGCCCACAGTGCCTCCTTCAGACCTCACATCAGCCCACCGTGCCCCTACCAGACCTCACATCAGCCCACCGTGCCCCCATCAGACCTCACATCAGCCCACAGTGCCAGCATCAGACCTCAGATCAGCCCACAGTGCCCCCATCAGACCTCAGATCAGCCCGCTGTGCCTCCTTCAGACCTCAGATCAGCCCACTGTGCCCCCGTCAGACCTCAGATCAGCCCACTGTGCTTCCTTCAGACCTCACATCAGCCCACAGTGCCCCGTTCAGACCTCGGATCAGCATACCTCCCAACTTTTGAAAATTGCAAAGAGGGACAATGTGTGCGGCGCACATCACAGCAGTTTTTTTCATACTAGACCACACCTCTAACTCCGCCCAAAGCATGATTACTGGAGCCCCTGCCGCAGCAATTTTTTTCTTGCGCTTCATTGTCCATATAAATATTAGCACATAAATCATCAGATTATAGACATTTTAAGGTCCAAATTGCACCAAATAATAAAGTTCTGATCTAATTTATAGGTATAGACACTTTAGTAAGGAGCAATTTAGTAAATTTATTAATGCACATTTATGCATTAATTCCCCAGATAAAAAAGAGGGACATTTAAGGATAAAAGAGGGACAGAGGGACATGGGTCAAAAAGAGGGACTGTCCCTCCAAAAGAGGGACACTTAGGAGGTATGGATCAGCCCAGTGTGCCCCCATCAGACCTCACATCAGCCCACAGTGCCCCCATCAGACATCAGATCAGCCCACTGTGCCCCCATCAGGCCTCGCATCAGCCCACTGTGCCCCCTTCAGACCTCAGATCAGCCCACAGTGCTTCCTTCAGACCTCAGATCAGCCCACAGTGCCCCCTTCAGACCTCAGATCAGCCCACAGTGCCCCCTTCAGACCTCAGATCAGCCCACAGTGCCCCCTTCAGACCTCACATCAGCCCACAGTGTCCCCTTCAGACCTCAGATCAGCCCACAGTGCCTCCTTCAGACCTCACATCAGCCCACAGTGCCCCCTTCAGACCTCAGATCAGCCCACAGTGCCCCCTTCAGACCTCAGATCAGCCCACAGTGCCCCCTTCAGACCTCAGATCTGCCCACAGTGCCCCCATCAGACATCAGATCAGCCCACAGTGCCCCCTTCAGACCTCAGATCACCCTATAGTGCCCCCTTCAGACCTCAGATCACCCTATAGTGCCCCCATAGACATCACATCAGCCTATAGTGCCCCCATCAGACCTCAGATCAGCCCACAGTGCTTCCTTCAGACCTCAGATCAGCCCACAGTGCCCCCTTCAGACCTCAGATCAGCCCACAGTGCCTCCTTCAGACCTCAGATCAGCCCACAGTGCCCCCTTCAGACCTCAGATCAGCCCACAGTGCCCCCTTCAGACCTCACATCAGCCCACAGTGTCCCCTTCAGACCTCAGATCAGCCCACAGTGCCTCCTTCAGACCTCAGATCAGCCCACAGTGCCCCCTTCAGACCTCAGATCAGCCCACAGTGCCCCCTTCAGACCTCAGATCTGCCCACAGTGCCCCCATCAGATCAGCCCACAGTGCCCCCTTCAGACCTCAGATCACCCTATAGTGCCCCCATAGACATCACATCAGCCTATAGTGCCCCCATCAGACCTCAGATCAGCCCATAGTGCCCCCTCCAGACCTCAGATCACCCTATAGTGCCCCCTTCAGACCTCAGATCAGCCCACAGTGCCCCCTTCAGACCTCAGATCAGCCCACAGTGCCCCCTTCAGACCTCAGATCAGCCCACAGTGCCCCCATCAGACATCAGATCAGCCCATAGTGCCCCCTTCAGACCTCAGATCACCCTATAGTGCCCCCTTCAGACCTCAGATCACCCTATAGTGCCCCCTTCAGATCTCAGATCACCCTATAGTGCCCCCCCATAGACATCACATCAGCCTATAGTGCCCCATTCAGACCTCAGATCAGCCCACTGTGCCCCCATAAAAAAAAATAAAAAAACTTACCTCTAGGCAGCTCCGGGTCCGGCGCTCTTCTGTCTTCACTGCCCGCGCTGCACTGTCACCTGACTGCGTGCAGCGTCAGGTCAGAGTGCGCGCACTACGTCCTGACGCCGCACCAGTCAGGATAGTGCAGCGCAGGCAGCCGCTGACCACCAATGAAGAAGGGAGCGCAGGAGCTGAGCGGTGAGTACCAGGACCCAGCTCCTGCGCTCCAGCAATGAGTGCTTCCATCTGTATTGATGGAAGTGCTCATTGCTTCCTGCGCCCCAACTTCTGGCGCGGGGCCCCCCTGAAATCATTGGAGCCGGGGCCTGGAGCAGTAGCTCCAAATGCTCCAATTATAATCCGGCCCTGCTCTAGACATTGCCAGATGCCTCAAAACGTATTTGTCCAGAGCTCAAAATTATAGGAAGGATGAGAATATCGTAGTACTGTTATCCGTCAGGCAGGCCTCAAAACTCATGCGAATAAAGGAAACAATTTCCACTCGCTCAGTGTCTACTTCCTGGGTGGAGAGGAGTCTTATTACTCTGGATCAAATTTGTACTGTAGTTTCTTCAAGCTCACTTCTGATATTCTTTAAACATTATAGAATGTCAGCCAGGAGTTCAGAGAGTATGGCTTTTGGTCTTTCAGTTCTGAACTCCTTTCTACAAGAGGTTCCGCCCTGCTGCAATACCTCTTGTTAATTCCCCATTGTTGTACTGTCAGGGGCGGATTGGGAACTTATAGTGGAAAAAAAACTAAAAGTAGTCCCATGTTGTCAGAGGGTCCAAATTGACAGAATACGGGACAAAACAAGTAGGCAGTGACAACAGAAGTAGGCAGGGACAACTGAAGTAGGCAGGGCCTGCAATCAGGGGCGTAGCTATAGGGGGTGCAGAGGTAGCGGTTGCTACCGGTCCCAGGACCCTGAGGGGGCCCAAAGACCCTTCTGGTGCATAAGAAGACACCGGTATTATATAAAGTGCATGCTGGTCCAGTTACACCTCTGGCTGGGGGGGAGGGGTCAGGTTGAGAATTTGGCATGGGGGGAGGGAAGCACTGAGGGAAGGGGGACCCAGGCTGAACTCATGCACCAGGGCCCATGAGCCTTTAGCTACGCCCCTGCCTGCAATATTATAGTGCAGCACAGAAAACTGCCCCAGCAGAACCAAATACCACAGGGCAACACAAAATACTGCCGCCCCAATCACAGTATTTAACTGTATCACAGTTGAGTTCAGGAGGGCACCTGTGGCCGTTGAGCATCAAATCATTATGTAACTGGCTTGCAGCCATCAAGAGGACTTCAGTGGCCCCCTGGGGTCTATTTCCCTGTAGGGTCTATGGCCAATCCACCCCTGTGTGCTGTTTTCCCTTAGTCAAGCTAAAGGAGCAAAAGCTGTTTGTCCTTTATAATAACAAAAGGATACTGGGTTCTTGGGTGAGTTAAATAGGAAGAGGAGGAGATAATTTTAATATATTATTAGTTCATTAAAATTCCTTCTGTCTTTCTAGTACACAGGGGCAGAAATACCCCATTATTGTGCTGCTGTTAGGACTAAGGAAAACAAGATTAACGTTGGAAATCAACACATCTTTGTGTATAATATTTCCCTTTCTTAATAGCACAGGTGTTAGATAATCAGACTTCTCAGACACCCCAAACCATGCGCTCCCCACCAGGAGCCAGACCCTTAAATATTTTCAACAAATCCCTTCATACGGAAAGAAACAAATCCCTGACTCATAGCTTTTTGACAACACGTATGATTGGTAGAGATGGAGTCAGTTGTGGAGCTGCAGGAGTTTGCAGACACTATTAACCCCTTCACACTATACGCATTTTGGGCGTTAGTGACCAAGCAATTTTCTTAATTTTTTTCATCGTCACATTCCAAGAGCTATAACTTTATTATTTTTCCATTGATGTAGTCCTATGAGGGCTTGTTTTTTGCAGGAGTTGGGGTATGCAAAACTGACTGATTAACTTTTATTAACTCTTTCTTAGAAAAAAAAACAACACTGGACAACTAGTTTAACGTTTTCTTTTATTGATTAACTAAAGATTAAAAATGTTGAACTTTGTATTCTACAGCTTATGGCATGTAGGTCTAAAACACAGAAGAGGCACAACTCATTCAATATACTTTTCCCTGTAGGTTCCTCTCCTGGACTGGACAAGTACTGATCCATATGAAAGTGGCTTATAGAGGTGGAAAAGTGAGATACAACTGAAAATTGGCTCTGTCAAGCTTAAAACCACTTAGTACATGATCATACATCCAATCATTCAGAAAGTCTGTTAATCTGACCCTTGTATCCAGCACAGAACTACAGTATAATGTGGAATATCACAAGGCCAAAAGCAGAAGACTGAGCAGAGAGAGAACAAATGAGGACATTTATCTGTCGTAAGCGAAGATATAGCAGGTAACATTTTATTCTGGGATTGTTTTTTGAAGGTTCTCTGCAATTAGAAACACATTTTAATGAATAGTTTTGTGATAAATAATCCAGGGCCAGTTGATGCCACACTGAGGTTACTTTCACCCATAGGTTTTTAGTAGTGTTTTTTACGTGTTTTTTGCTGTAAAAAAGCCAGGTTGTTAATTCGGTGGCATTTTTTTTGTCTTTTCGGCTTCTTTTAAAAAAGGTAAAGAGGTAAATGCCTCATAATAAATTTGGTGGATTTTTAGGTAGTCTGTGTGGAAGACTTTCAAATAATTGCAAATCCTGAGGGCAGCAGCATGCCCTTTCTGCTAAGCCCCACCCACTTTTTTGACACTTAAAACATGAAGAGAAGTGAAAAGTCGCAAATTATAGTGTAAATATAGCATCATTTTGCGACTTATTTGCACCACAGTAGTGTCTTAAACCACCTCAAAAAATGCTCCACAACATGTTGAGCTTGGGGGAGGGCGGGGGCTTATATGATTTTACATCTCTCTTACTATACGCACCAAATGCCTGCAGTTTATCTGCGGTGGAAAGACAGCAGCGCGAAATCATGAGTGTAACGACCCTAAGGCTCGTTTCAGAAGAGCGTGTTTATCTGTGGGAGCTGTGTTTCCCGCTATGAACACTGCTCATCTCAAGTGGATTTGCAGCATCATAATGATGATTATGATGATTATGATGTTGTGAATTCCATCCTGACTATGAGTCTACTGAACTGTAGTCACATAATGCTGTGACTACAGTTCAGTAGACTCATGGTCAAGAGCTCCCACATGTCGTGTTTTTCCCAGAGTGAACATGCCCATCTGAAACTAGCCTAAGGAGGAAAACATAGGTATTTTTACATCTCTCATAGGCTTTCAGATATTAGTTGAAAGACTATGGGAAAAATGAAATACAGAACTCACAACAGTTTTTGCCTAGTGGTATTTCTGGTGTTTATGTTTTTTTTACTCCAAAACACGGCATTTGTTTCATCCACACAGTTTCGCAAAAATGCCACTAATAAATGCCACTGCATGTGTCAAACTGAACCAAAAGTCTGGTACATTTCATTTAGTAAATCTCCCTTGATGTGTTGTTGCACAGTTTACAATATCTGCGATGATTCTGCAATAATGGTGGCAAAAAACAGAATGTATAAATAAAACCTTGGAGAATTATTATTATTATTTTATCATTTTGCTGTATTTCAGAAAGAAATGATGAGCTCCCCTGTCCATAGTTCACCAGTCTCCCGTGTGGTGATCTTTGGCGGTACACATGGAAATGAGATGTCCGGTGTCACTCTCGTTAAACACTGGATGCAGAATCCTTCTGAATTGCAAAGGAAGACATTTATGGCTGAAGCATGCCTTGCAAATCCCCTTGCTGTGGAAAAATGTGTGCGTTACATTGACAGGGACCTTAATCGCTGCTTTTCAAAGGAAGTGCTATGGTAAGGCTATCTTATGACATTTCTCCTAGAAGAGATCATACCCACTACTGTATTCTGACTGTTTTATATGGATATGGCCTGTATAGAAGTGAATGAGCCCTCTACTGTACCTCTCTATGAATCTCATGAATTGTGTAATGCTCCATCAGATGCTGCATATATGGAAGTATTGTAGGGGAGATCATTGATGGAGCCTGCACAGGAGCATACAAAGTCTATATGGCTTCAAATTAAAGAACCCATACAGGCTCTGTGCAGGACAGTTCAAACTATTGTATGTATGATATAGAGAACCCTAGAAACCTTTTTCTTATTTATTTATATATTTTATTTTATTTTATCATATAGCATATTTTTTGCTTCATAAGACGCACTCTTTTTCCCCCCAAAAGTGGGGGGCAAATGGCCTTGCATCTTTTAAAGCGAAGTAGTGAGTGCTTCCATTAGGCCTCTTTCACACGAACGTATTTTTTGCGGACTCCGATCCGCATTTTTCACATGAAAAATGCGGACCCATTCATTTCTATGGGTCCGCAAAAAATGCGGACAGCACACCGTGTGCTGTCCGCATCCGTTGCTCCGTTCCGTAGCCCGCAAAAAAAAATAGAGCATGTCCTATTCTTGTCCGTATTACGGACAAGAATAGTACTGTTCTATTAGGGGCCAGCTGTTCCGTTCCGCAAAATACAGAATGCACACGGATGCCATCCGTTGTTTTTGTGGCTCCGCAATTTGCGGACCGCAAAATACAGCGTTCGTGTGAAAGAGGCCTTATGGAAGCAGTCACTAGAATGCATTAGGTGCCGGGAGTGGGGAGTGAAGCGCTATGAGCGCTTCCAGTACTCACCCTCCCTGGTCTTCCTTCCTGGGGCCGGCCCTGCATTATCCTGACCCCGTACAGCATCAGGACGTAGTGCACGCACTATGACCTGACACTGCACGCAGTCAGGTGACAGTGCAGCATGGGCTGGAGAAGACATGGGAATGCGACTGCTGATGGAGATGGAGAGGAGCAGGAGATGAAGAGGAGTTTTTTTTATTTTATTCTGATCTGAGGTCTGTTGGCTCTGGAAATGAACTCTGATTGGGGGGGGTCTGACATTGAGGACTGATCTGAGGTCTGATGGGGGTCTGACATTGAGGGTTGATCTGAGGTCTGATTGGGGTCTCAAATAAAGGGCTAATCTGAGGTCTGATGGAGGTCTGACATTGAGGGCTGATAAGGGTTTGACATTGAGGGCTGATCTGAGGTCTGATGGGGTTCTGACATTGAGGGCTGATCTGAGATCTGATGGGGGTTCTGACGATGAGGGTTGATCTGAGGTCTGATGGAGGGTCTGACAATGAGGGCCGATCTGAGGTCTGATGGGTATCTGAAATAAAGGGCTAATCTGAGTTCTGATGGGGGTCTGACATTGAGGGCTGATCTGAGGTCTGAAATAAAGGTCTGACATGAAAGCCTGATATGGGGGGGTCTGACATGGAAGCCTGATATGGGGGTCTGTTCCAATGTCCTGATATTTATGAGGGTCTGATCTGAGGATCTGATATGAGGTCTGATGAAAAATATTTTTTCCTTATTTTAATCCTCTAAAACCTGCGTCTTATCATCGGGTGCATTTTATAAAGTGAAAAATACGGTATATAGTTTACTAAGTGGACCTAATCTGCACTATTGATGCTTAACGTAGCAGGGCAATCTTGATATTGTGTGCATGTCCTCATATACAGATAAGTAAGGGCAATTTTACACTGGCTGGGGACGGAACCACTTATTGGGAACAAATGTTCGTACGTCGCAGCTGATTACCAAACAAATGAGCAAACAGCTTTTGTCTTTTGATGGCATCTTTCATGTGGCAACGTAAAATCACTGTTTGCTGGCACACACCACCCTGTGTGAACACTGATGTGCTGGCGATAATATGCAAACTGAATTGGGGACCAATGTTGGTAATAACAATTGTTCGTTCCCTATTCATTTTCATGGCATCAAAACTTCCCCGGCATCAGCCTATGTAAGGATACCTTCACACACAGCAGATTTCGTTCTACAAAATTTCTGCGACTGAATCAGTTCCATTCACCTGAATGCGGCTTGCAGAAATCCATGAGCTTACTGCCAAGACAAACCAATGCAGGTGAATGGAACTGATTTTCAGTTGCAGAAATTTTCTGCAGCAAAATCTGCTGTGTGTGAAGGCACCCTTAGAGTAGCCTAAGTGGCATAACTTTGCTTTGCATATTACTGAGCACATTTAATAGAACTAGAGATGAGCAAACATGCTCGAAATGAACACTGTACCGCTCGGCTCCCCTGCGCTCGCATGGCGAAGCGGCTGCCTGCGCCCATGTGAGCGCAGGGGAGCCGAGCGGTACAGTGCTCGTTTCGAGCACGTTCGCTCATCTCTAAATAAAACCATTAAACTTATTTTAATTCTGAACCTTAGGGCCCTTTCATTGCCTGGCCAGTTGCATTTACATGGAACAGTCATTGCTGTGGTATGGGGATGAATGATCACTATTACGACTGTTCATTCTCATACAGTTACCCTATTTACAGAGGTCGGTGTGCTGCCGACACTCAGTGATTTCATGTGCCATGTAAACAATGGATCCCCTGATAAACTAGTGTTCTTTTCATTTGTTGGATGATTAGCGGCACATTACACAGGCCACTTATTGGGAACGAAAGTTCATACAAATGTTCATTCCCAATAGTTTTTCTGATAATCTGTCTGTGTAAAATGGCCCTTAGAAACATGTGGATCAAAACTTTGTGTTCTTCTTTCAGTTCACCCGAATCTGAGAGTGATCCTTATGAGTTTAAACAAGCAAGAGTATTGAATCAGAAATATGGCTTTGGATCATGTCTTTTTGATTTTGTTATTGATTTGCACAACACAACTTCCAACATGGGTGCCACATTTTTACGTGCCTTAAAGGATGACATCCTGTCCCTGCATATGGCAAACTATTTACAGGTAAGCAATAGAAATGGCAGGAATGAAAAGGTATGTGCAGAGATTTTTGTTAGTGTAAAGATTATGAAAATAGCATATTCATAAATATCATTTTTTAAGATCTACCATGGTGCTTGAAAATTTGTGATCCCTGAAATCCAAAAAATAGATAAACATAACCAAATCATTTAAATGAGTCAAAAATATTAGACTTGGTATTATATTTATTGAGAAAAATGATCCAATATCAAGTCATACTCATAAAGCATGTAAAGCTTTGCTTTCAGTACCAGGTGTGACCCCCTTGTGCAGCAGTAACTGCAGCTGAATATTTCTGGTAATTGTTGATTAGTAGTGTTGAGCGAGCATGATCGGTCGAACTCGCTGTTCGGCCGAGCATGCCTACGCTCTGGTCCGCTCGGTGTTCGGCCGAACACCGAGTGTACTCGAGCGCAATGCTCGAGTCTCTTCCCCACACTGTAATGTTGATTTGTGCGCTAATGCGTACGAATTTGTATGCTAATGCGTTCGAATTTGTATGCTAATGCGTACGCATTTATACGTTAATGCGTATGCATTGTGTGCTAATGCGTACAAATTCTGTTAATTAACATACTTTTACAAGTGAAAGTAGTAAAAGAGGAGAAGTCGCGATTCTGACCTTTTTCTATTAACCAGACACCTTCCCCTCTTCCGAGCAGGGGGGGTGCATGGTTTAGTCCCCATGGATTAATATTATGCTAGTGCTCGGCCAAAGCACCCGAGCATACAAGCACAGAGGTGCTCGCTCAGCACTATTGATTAGTTCTGCATAGAGATGAGCGAATCATGCAAAATTTTATTCGCCGAACTTTTTCTAAGATTTGTATATTCGACAAATAGATTAGTTTAATTTGCGTACACAATATACGTAATTATATAGCTTTTAGCGAACATTCGCGCACTAATAACGAACGTTCAGGTAAAAAGGTATGCAACCTCTTTGAACACGTACGCATAAGCGTACAAAGTGCGTACGAATATGATGGGCTTTGCTGGAGAAGAATGGTGGAGCAGGAGGAATGCTCTGAGTCTGACCCCTGGCTTCTTATGGATACTGTATCAGCAGATGACAGCCGGCTGAGACTGAGATGAGCGTGCCATCCATTCCACTACCTCATCCATTTCTCCTCCACTACAATTTTGCGCCTTGGTGGGTTAGCCTGGTGGAAGAACGGCCAAGTATTGCGAATACTACTAGTAGATGCTCCGGCTACAGGTCCTTTGGCACTTCTGCCCTGTGCCACCTTCTCCTTTTTTGTAAGCTCTCGAGGTCTGGCTGAAACTGGACCCCTTTTGCTTATCCATTCCAGGCATTTTTCATTTCACTCTGTGACCCTGCAGCTGGTCTTTGTCCCTGTATCTCCCTGTCTCTCCCTGTCTCTCTCTCCCTGCCTGATTAATTACTAGCCCTGAACAGGCCCTGCACTTGCCCTGCAGTATCCTTAATACGCGTAATATGGATTCCCAGAGCAATTACACCCCAATTTTCACAAAACAGGTCTCAGAGTCTCAGAACATCACACACAGTGCTTCTGCTCGTCTCAGCAGTCGCAGCAGAAGTGATGCGTCACTGGCTTACCGAGCCTGAGCCAATCAGAGCAAGCCCTGCCCACTAGGTCAGGTGACCGCTTTCTTCCCGGGCTTTTGCACACGATAAACTAACTAAAAGTAAAATTTTGCTAACGAATTTAATTTGTACGCAACAGTAACTTATACGTAGCAATAGCGTATAATTTATAGGACAAACTATGTAGTGAATGCGCACAAAGCCGAAGCGAATCACCTAATATTCGGATTCGCTTTGCAGCTAAAAATTTCCAAGATTCGATACAAATCAATGAATCGGCGAATAGATTCGCTCATCTCTAGTTCTGCACATTGCCTTGGAGAAATTTTAGCCCATTCCTCTGTATAAAACAGCTTCAACTATGTTATCTGTTTCCTCCCATGAACTGCTCACTTCAGGTCCTTCAACATTTCCAGCATTTCTAACAGATTAAGGTCAGGACTTGGCCATTGAAAACTTTAACTTTATTCTTCTTTAACCATTCTTTAGAAGAACCACTTGTGTCTTAGGGTCCTGCTGCATGCCACACATTCTCTTCAGATTCAGCTTACGGATATGTTCTGACATTTACCTTTAAAATTTGATGGTGTAATTACAAATTCATTGTTCCATCAATAATTGCAAGCCATTCTGGCTAAGATGTAGCAAAACAGGCCCAAACCATGATACTACCATGTCTGTGTTTCACAGATGGGATGAGATTTTTATGATCGAATATAGTCTTTTCCTTTCTCCAAATATAATGCTTTTCATTTAAACAAAACATTTTTATTTTGGCCTTACTCTTCCACAAAACATTGCTTCAATAGCCTTTTGGCTTGTCCAGGTGATCTTTAGCAAACTGCAGATGGGCAACAATGTTAATTTTGGAGAACAGTGGCTTTCTCCTTGCAATCCTGCCATGCACACCATTGTTGTGTCCTGCTGATGGTGGAATCATGAACATTAAAAGGTTTGTCTCAGTTCATCAAATGGTATTTATCATGTAGATAAAGTTAATACAAGGCACTTACTAATGTATTGTGATTATCCATGTTGCCTCCTTTTCTGGCTTCCTTCATTTTTCCATCACATTATACACTGCTCGTTTCCAGAAGTTATGTAATCCAGCAGCAGTGGCCGTGCTTGCCCACTATAAAGAAAGGTGCCGGCTCCTCTGGTGGCCGCAAACGTAGGAGCGTGAATGGGCACACGTGCACAGCAGCTCCCATCCAGGCAACCTCTTATCTGTAGAGGTGCTGTAGCATTGCTGTAACCATGGAAATGAGCAGTGTATAATGTGATGGAAAAATGAATCCAGCCAGCAGAGGAAGCAATATTGACAATCACAGTACATAAGTAAGTGCCTGGTATTATTTTTGTCTACATGATAAATGCCATTTACTGAAGTGAGAGAACTCCTTTAACATTAGCTAATGTGAGAAAGGTCTTTGGTTGCTTAGAGGTTGACCTTGACCTTTTTTGTGACCTTGCAGACTATTATGCTCCTTGCTCTTGGCATGATCTTTGATGGGCTACTTTCACACTGGCGGCAGGCCTGATCCGGCAGGTGAAGGGTGCTGCCGGATCAGGCCTGCCGCAGTGACATGTGTGGAGCCGGAACCGCGCTCCGGCCCCACACATGTCACACAGTACATACATATACATACACATAAACATACACACACATATAGACATACAAACACACATACATACTTACATGCTCCCCGGCAGGTCTTCGGAGCGTCAGGACGGCTCACACAGGTCACGATTCCCCACAGCGCCCTCTGCTGGGCGCCTGGTGGAATCGTCATCTGACGATTCCACTAGGCGCCCAGCAGAGGGCGCTGTGGGGAATCGTGACCTGTGTGAGCCGTCCTGACGCTCCGAAGACCTGCCGGGGAGCATGTAAGTATGTATGTGTGTTTGTATGTCTTTATGTGTGTGTATGTTTATGTCTGTATGTGTCTATGTGTACCCGGATCCGTAATGGACTCCATTGAAAGTCAATGGAGGGCGGATCCGGTTACCATTATGGTCACACCAGACGGATCCACCCCCATTGACTTGCATTGGGGGTCATTCCGGATCCGTCTTGGTGCGGATGCCTGGACCGGAGAGCAAACCGCAGCATGCTGCGGTTTGTTCTCCGGTCTGAAGACGGAACGGAATGCTTTCAGGAGCATTCCGTTGTCTTCAGTTCAGTTTTGTCCCCATTGACAATGAATGGGGACAAAACTGAAGCGTTTTATTCCGGTATTGAGCCCCTATGACGGAACTCAATACCGGAATTTTAAAACGCTAGTGTGAAAGTAGCCTTAGTTTACCACTGCTAGGAAGGATAATAATGGTTGTATCTGAATATAATTTCACCTTCCAATTGTCTGTTGATCCAAAATGTTCACATACTTTTGCCACTCACAGACATGATATTGAATGATTTCCCTCAAGAAATAAATGATCAAATCTAAACATTTTGACTAATTTGTTTGGTTTAGTTATCTTTATCTACTTAGGGCTTGTGTGAAAATCTGATGTAGCTTTAGGTCAAAATTATGCAGAAAAATAAAAAAAGTTCACAAACTCACAAGCCCCACTGTATTATATAATACTTCAATGTAAATATTAATATTGTCCCAATGACCTCAACTGACAAGTACATGATATAAGATGTCAATGTGAAGTTGATCCACATAAAACTGTGTAGTTTCTACGTTTAAACCTTTCCTCTATTTTAGAGCAGCTGTGGGAATCAGTCTATACCATGCTACAACTACCTCATCGATATACCAAAGAAGGATAATATTTACCTCCAGAATATAGGAAGAGAATCACTGTGTAAGCATTGCAATATTATATACTATACTTTTATATCCTTTTATAGGATTTAACTCTTTAGTGACGACCAATACACCTTTTTATGGCGGTCACTAAGTGGCCTTAGGCTAGGGAGCTCCCACTGCCTCCGATCAGCACCCCACAAATGAAATTGTGGGAGGCCAATGTCTTTACATGCAGGCTGTGGGCTAATGAAGGCCCCAGGCCTGCCTCCTGCGTTTCCTAGCAGGCCCCGCACATTTGTGTTCATTTACATATTGTGAGCCAAGCCACCCAAATTTGCACAGAAAAATAATATTTATATATACAGAATGAAGGTTAACGCACATGGTGTGATTTCACACTATATTTGTTTATCTTTATTTAATAAAGCTTTTTTTTGTTTGTTTTTAAAACAAAAACACTGCAGCCAGATGTTACATGCTGGCCAATAGGAAATCTTCTGGCTTTTTTTTTGTTCCGCGTTTTTTGTTCACACTGTAACATGCTCTGGGTGTAGCATTTTCTGGCATTTCAGACTTGTCCATAGGAAACAAAAAGTCTGAAAGAAATATAAGTAAAATGTAAAATGACTGTACAAATAATGCTTGTTAAAACTGCATGAATTTGATTTTTTACAAGCCAAAAAGAGTGGCAGCACCCCAAAAGGAATCAGCAAACGTGCAGCACACCAAAAATAATGCAGCCCCAATCCACAAGCAACTTCCCTGCAACCCTCCTTCTGTGGTTAGTCAAGAGTGCCCATGCACGCCATACAAACCTCCACCCAATAATTCATGTAAAAAATATGAAAATAAAATGCTGGACAGAAGGAGATATCAAGATTTTACTTTACAGTATGCCATCACAATAGTTATTCCCTTTTAGTGACCCCATGAGGTAGTTATCCCCAGCTATGGGATTCAGCCGGTTCTCTCTAGTTCTGCCGAACCGTTTGTTAAAATTACAGCAGGTTCGCAGGACCGGTGAGACGCAGGAATCCTGACCCGGTCCTGCAGCATAAATCATTTTCAAGACCCCCCCAGCGGCCGCTCACTAACTCAAATCCCGTAGCAAAGAATCCCCAGCTATAGTCCGCTCCGTGCACCCCCTCTGTCAGCCCACTGCGCCCCCTCTGTCAGCCCCCTGTGCCCCCTCTGTCAGCCCACTGCGCTCCCTCTGTCAGCCCACTGCGTCCCCTCTGTCAGCCCAGGTAGTCTGAATTGTTAATTGGGGGGGGAATTGGAGTATAGATTAAGAATCTGAGGTACAAATTAGCAGTGTCTTTTTTCAGTACTTGGGGGGAACAGACCAGGGCTGCTATCTGTAAAGCTATGTCACACATAACAGTGTCATCCACAGATGCCCCATAACAGTGTGTAATCCACAGACCCCCCCATAACAGTGTCATCCACAGATCCCTCATAACAGTGTCATCCACAGATCCCCCATAACAGTGTCATCCACAGATCCCTCATAACAGTGTCATCCACAGATCCCCCATAACAGTGTCATCCACAGATCCCCCATAACAGTGTCATCCACAGATCCCTCATAACAGTGTCATCCACAGATCCCTCATAACAGTGTCATCCACAGATCCCCCATAACAGTGTCATCCACAGATCCCCCATAACAGTGTCATCCACAGATCCCTCATAACAGTGTCATCCACAGATCCCCCATAACAGTGTCATCCACAGATCCCCATAACAGTGTCATCCACAGATCCCTCATAACAGTGTGTATGCGCAGCATTATCTCCATTCAGTGCTATGGAATTGCCAGTGATCAACCACTCATCATAGCATAATAGAGGATGACCATACATGCACTGTGCTCTCCCTTCACTTAAGGGCCCGGATGGGACAACCCCTTTTTTTCTGCTTGTGGTTTTTTAAATGGGCCTAAGGCTACATTCACACGTCCGTATGTGTGCACATCCTGGAAAACGGTCTGTTTTTTGCGGATCCGTTGTTCCGCAAAATGCTCAGTTTTTCCAGGACATCCGTTCCGTTTTTCTGTAAAAAACGGAAAGGATGTATCCATATGTCATCCGTTTTTTGCAGATCCGCAAAAAACAGAAGGATGAATAACATCTTTTTTTTTTACCCCTCCTGGAACGGAATCCGCAAATACGGATGACATGCGGATGCCTTTCCGCATGTCTTCCGCATTTTTTGCGGATCCATAGACTTTCATTGTGCTACGGACCGCAATTCGGGAGAAAAGTAGGACAGGAGGATTTCTGTTTGCGGATCCGCAAAACGGAACGGAACAGATTAACGGATGCGGACAACATACGGTGCAATGTCCGCAGATTATCAGGACCCATTGAAATGAATGGATCCGCAAAATATCCGCAAAAACCGTCCCAATTGCGGAACGGATGCGGATAGATTGCGGATGTTTTAAACGGACGTGTGAATGTAGCCTTCATGAAAAAAAAACAAAAAAAAAAACTGAACAAAGAATTAACAGTGGCACAAAACACCTACATCTTTTGTGACTATAACCACTCTCCTCCATATCAGTGCTATGTGCAACTGTGTTACCATGTGTTCCTCTGTGTAGTGATGTCATCACCTGTATACTCTATGCTGCCATGAGCTGTCCCTAGCCATGTGCTCTGTGCGGCCACTGTTTTCACCTCTGTTCTGCTATCTGCCATGTGCAGCCACCATGTTCTCCTCTGTTATGCCATGTGCAGGCATGGGATTCGGCCAGTTCCCTCAGATTCTCGAGATCTGGTTGTTAAAATACAATCCGATCGGAGAACCATGTTACCAGCTGAATCCCGATCTGGGGCTCTGGCAGCGGCAGCTGGAGATGAGCGCTTTCATTCCATAGTTTAGCTCCTTAGGCTTTTTAAAAGTTAAAAAGCCTAACTGTGTACTGTATATATGGTGTATTTATGTGTGTGTAGTGTATATATGGTGTATTTATGTGTGTGTAGTGTATATATGGTGTATTTATGTGTGTGTAGTGTATATATGGTGTATTTATGTGTGTGTAGTGTATATATGGTGTATTTATGTATGTGTATCATGTATATGGTGTATTTATATGTATGTGTGTTGCATATATATGGTGTAAGCATATGTAAAAATCTGTCGTGACGCCACGTGTCCACCGTTGAGTAGGGAACCTGTTATTAAAAATTTGAATCCCACCCCTGGTTATTCCCCAGAAAACTGTCAAAAAATACCTTGATAAATCTCCTGCTTCTCTTCTATTACAAAGCTAGCTGGCTGCCTAAAGCTATAACTAAGGGGAGCTCAGTGAATAGGAATTAATATAAGGGTTCATTCAGACGGCTGTATGTTGTCCGCAAAAATGCGGATTTTTTTTTGCGGATTAGATACTGACCCATTCACTTCTATGTTCCTTTCCTTCTGTTCTACGGCTCTGCAAAACAAATGAAACATGTCCTATACTGTCAGTCAAAAACAGGACATGGCCCCATTGAAGCTGTATAATTACGAAATGCAATACGTTTTTTTGCAGACATGCTAAACTGTCCACAAAAAAACAGATACGTATTTTTGTGGACATCATACGGCCGTCTGAATGAGCCCTAACTGCTATGCAAACTGTAATAATCTCTTTGTATTGTGCTCCCCCTAGTGGTGGCTGTGTGATAACGCAGGGTTTTCACACGTGGAAGAGAAGAGCAAGTTCCCTGCAGGCCCCCTCTCCTCCTGGGCCCCATAGCAGTCACGTGGTCTGCTTCTATTGCAGGAACACCACTACATGTGAGGCAACCTTCAGAACTGTATAAGGGCTCACGGACACAGCCGTAAATGTTTTGTGGTCTATAAAACAAGGATCCCGGCCTACTTGAAGCCACCATTTCATTTTAAAATTCTGTAAAAATGTCTTATCCTTGTCTGCAACATGGCCAAGAATAGGACATGTTCAATTTTTTTGCGTGGCCGTGGAATGGACATGTGGATGCAAACAGCACACTTTGTGCTGTCCACATCTTTTGCAGCCCTATTAAGATGAATGGGTCCACATCCAAGCCGCAAAAATCAGCAGATCGGATGCAGACTGAAACTATGGCCATGTGCATTGAGCCCTTGTCTGGCGAGTGACTCATAACGTAGACACTTCTAACCTGATCTCTGTATAAAGCAAATGAGAATTTCTCTTTTTATACCTTAAACAGAGACAATTACCGTATATGAATGCAAACATCCTCAGCCAAAGTTCCCAAAATCTGCTCTGGAGAATCAAATCAAAAGTATTGCTATCTCAATTTTTTTTTTTTAACTTCCAGGGGCCTAACCTAAAGTGAACTCCCTTTTATTTTTTATGTACGTTTCCAAGGCTTTCAGATGTTGTCTTGTTTTTTTGTAGGTTTAGAACTTGGGCCACAGCCTCAAGGAGTGACCAGAGCAGATATATTGTCTAGGATGAGAGAACTAGTGAACCGTGGTCTGGACTTCCTTGACCTGTATAATCAAGGTGAGAAATTACAGTGGTGCTCAGGGAAAGGGCTTAAAATGGATGTGGATGACATAATCTTTTAATACCTAATATTAACTCTTAATACTTTGATTTTTTTTTTGGTAACATAATGACAGCAAGTTGATTTTTATTGTCATATTGATTTCTAAAGGTAAGGAGTTTCCAGGTTTCGAAACTGATATCTACAGAGTTTTATCCAGAGTGACATATCCACAAGATTCTTCTGGAGAAATTTCAGCTTTCGTCCACAATGCGCTGCTGGTATGGTTCTTATGCTTCATTAATTATGTAAAATCTAAAAGAAAAGCTGAAGGCATACAGCACAGAAAACACATAAAACGGCATAACAGTAACAGGTACTAGTTGATACACAGGCAAACAACGAAGAACAAACAAGTTAGCAAGGAACAGGCACACTAGGAAACTAATTGCTCTGGAAAGGAAATGAGGTCAGCAGCTCAGTGCTAGGCTAATTTCACATGAGCGTATTCAGTACGAGAAATATACTTTGTGTATTAAAGGTATTTCTCATTCTGAATGCTGCTCCCATGGCATTATAATGATTTCTATTGCTGCGTGTTCCTGCCTGACCTCAACGCTATTAATTTGTACTGATGGCCTTATGTGATTACAGAAAGTATAAATTAAATAGGCACTCCCATCTGGATTATGAGGAAAGAATGAAGTGCATTTATTAGCAAGATAAAATATAAAAAACAACTACTGATTGATTGGAACTCACCTGTAGCCACACCGGTATCAGTATCGTATGCTTTTAGCCTTTGCAGGCATTTTCTTGTATGCTGGAACCAATCGATACTTTGTACAAATACTATTACACAGACACCACGGGGGACGCCCCGGTTGGTGATTGTTTGGAGAGATATTTTGTTTCTTCCAGATATTCTGTTTCTTCCAGTAGAAGTTTTGTTCATTTGAGAACATTTTATCGCTAACATCTACGGAGACAACGAAGTCTGCTTTATGACCATTTTTTATTTATCTTTGCAACAGAATAATAATCCATAGTAATTGTCAATACATTACCAGGTTGTATATTGTGATGATATATTTGAATTTGCCACAACGGATTTTGGAATTTTGATATCCACCATTCTGGCAAAGAGTGTTAAGATCCATCTGATACACGATTGAAAGTTATAGTTGTATATATATTCTAGTACATCTACGCTCCGTATCTGTAGTTGTTTTTTATATTTTATCTTGCTAATAAATGCACTTAATTCTTTCCTCATAATCCAGATGGGATTGCCTATTTAATTTATACTTTCTCTAATTATTTCTTCTGGACAAGATGGGTTTTGTCCTTCAATAGAGCACCCAACCATAACGTAGTGGAGTGAGCAGTGTCAATATCTGATTTTTCTTATGTGATTACAGTTCATTAGAGTGGAGACTGAGCAGGAACACACAGCATTATAAATCATTATAATGCCGTGCTTCCATGTCATAAGAGCAGCATTCAGGATGGAAAATGCCTGACACACGGAGCATATTTCTAGCACTGAATACACTCTTGTAAAGCTGGGAGAGGAGGGGAATGTTTGTGAATGCAAAAATGGGAGTAGTAGTTGTTCAATGAGTAATGTTCTTAACAGACACAGTGAGGCAGCGACAGGGATGAGCTGCTGACATAACACTCCCATACTTGGTTCTATTCACTATTGGCAGCACATCCCTGATTACCAGGGGCGGATTGGCCATAGACCTTACAGGGAAATTTCCCGATGGGCTGATGGCCAGGGGCCCATCCTCCTCAAAGCCGGGATGTATTTTGTGCTGCTGGCAGTATTTTGTGATGGACTGTGGGATTTGTCTCTGTTGGGGTGGTATAATGTGCCACAATATTGTATTCCTGGCCATACCTTCCATCAATTTGGACCCAACTTCAAAACGGGGCCATTTTTAGTATTTTTTCCAGGGCCACTTTAAGTTCCCAGTTCGCCCCTGCTGATTACACAGGAAGATGTGCTACGGATAATCGGCATCTATCATCCTGATGAAAGATACTCATCAGTTGAAAAATTAATGTTTACTTGTTTATCAGCTGCTGGATAATATGGGTCAGTTATCATTGGGCAGAATATCATGACTAGGACCTTTAATGGTGTTGAGCGAACTTTGTTTTCAAGTTCAGCGTACAAGGTTCGTGTTATCACAGAATTCTGTTAGTTGCAGCTGCTGTACAAATGTAAATACCAGAGAAATGGGGAGGCTTATTTTATGTAAATGTATATTTCAAGAACTTTAAAAGGGTTTTCTGGGAGTTAAATATTGATGGCCTATCCTCAGGGTAGGTCATCAATATCTCATAGGCAGGGGTCTAAATCTTAGCACCTCTCTTGATCAGCTGTTTGAAGAGGATGTGGCGCTTGATAAGCCTCTCCTAGGCCACTGACATTATGTTCATTGGTCCTATAGCCTAGGTTCAGCTCTGTGAATGGGGCTGAGTGCGATACCAAGGACAGCCACTCTACAATTTATGGCACTGTGCTTGGTAAGCTGTGAGGAGGCCTCAACACTCACCTGAACATTGCAGCCTCTTCAAACAGATGACTGGTGGTTCTGGGAGTTGGGCCCCTACAATCAAATACTGATGACCTATCTTGTAGCACTTAATAAGTCAATTATTCACATCATGCTTCTAAATTAGGACAAGGATTACGCTCCTTTGAAGCCTGGAGATCCTATCTTCACAACTATGAATGGAGAAGATTTGCTGTATGATGGAGAGACAGTCGTTTATCCAACATTCATTAATGAAGCAGCATATTACGAGAAAAATGTAGCATTTATACTGACCGAAAAAGTCAGCTGGAAGGTCCCTGCTTTGAAACTGGAAACTCTAGCAGACCATCCCGGAAATCCAAAATAGGTGCCTTTGTTTTACTGAAGTGCCAACAATGCAATATATAGAAAATATTCCATATTTAATAATCTTGATAAGGTGCTTTCTTACCAGATATGGTATAGTTATCTGTTCTGCATTGTTCTATGCTAAATGATTATATATTGTTTCATTATTCTCACTCTCAGGAAACTGAAACTTTCTATGCAGCTTTTAAATAATACTTTTTTGATGATTTACTCTTTTTTGCCAGTGATAGCTCTGTGGAGAGCTGACTGTAAAGTCATGCAGCCAGTTCTAGTTCATTGAGATCTTTAAAGGGGTTTTCTGGATTTTTATACTGATGAGTTATATGACTGCATAGGTCATCAGTATTTGATCGATGAAGGTCTGACGCCTGGGACCCCCGCCAATCTGGCTTTTTCAGAAGACACTGGTGCTTTCTTGCAGCTTTGCCTATTCCATGTGACATCGTGTTTATCAGTCAAATGACCTAGACACAGCTGAGCAGAATGAGCTGCGATACCAAGCATGGCCCCTGTACAATGTATGGCGCTTTGCTTGGTGACCTGAGAGAAGGCCGTGCGACTACTGTGAGCGTCGGTGCCTTCTCAAACAGCTGATTGGCGGACGTTCCGGGTGTTGAACCTCCAACGATCAAATATTGCTGACCTATCCAGAGGATAGGTCATCACTATAAAAGTCTCGTAAAACCCCTTTAAAATGTATGTGTCATATTCTTCTTTTCCATTAAGTGCCTGAGATGGGTAGCATTTGTCCTCCTCAGGGTTTGTCTTCTGTTACAATTTAAAGGGTGCCTCATATTAAAACATATAGTGCAATATGAAGATTCAGTCAGTCAGCATGAACATTTCACTGGTAAAACAGCTATATTACTGAAGTACATGCACTAATTAGCAGTCTAGTCGTGCCTCTTTAGAGTACAGTGCGGTAATACAGGTTCTGTACAGCTCTTTAAATGTCCCAGAATGAGCTGCTCCTTGGAACACCAGGTGAGGTGGCTCCATTTTATTTTTACTGTGCACTGAGGACTGTACAAACCATGAAGAGGTGACTTGCAGCTTCCACCAGCTCTTTATGGCTTTATATGTAATGGCTTGCTTTATCTATATTAGACATTTTTTGTACTCTTCACTTCTTTACTCTTATTTGGGGTTTTCAGAAACAATTACTAGTCTTACACAATGGTTTGGTCTCAACATACAATATTTTTTCATAACTTGAGGTACCTCTGTACTCGTATCTATCTATCTATCTATCTATCTATCTATCTATCTATCTATCTATCATAAAGTTATAGTAATAACTTATAGTAATATATCATGAAGTCCCATCTAGTCTTCTCTTGACTTTCCACCAATCCTATCTACCAATCGTTGGTCTACTGATGAAAGCATAGTGGCTGCCTAAATAGTTTTAAATGGTTATCCCACAGTTAAAAAAAACATATGTCTGGAGAAGTACACACCAATATTTTAACTATATCAATGAAAAAAATGCTGCTTTCCAATGTGATTTTTTTTTTCTACTCACCTCTTTGGATCTTTTGCCTCTTCAGTTTCTGTAGGCAATCAAGCACTAGCATCTGCCAGGAGTGCACTGCAATCTGCTCTTGGCAACTCTTCCCACTTCCTCAGTTGCCAAAGCTTTGTTCTCCTTCCTTCCTCCCCTGCCTAAAAAATATTAGCTCACACATAGATCCAGCCAGTATACTAATGGTATGTAGTGCCCCACAATGTTTAGAGAGAGAGAGAGAGAGAGAGAGAGATAGCTATATATTTCTATAAAGTGTCTGGGCCGCCTCATCTGCTACTCTATGAGATCACTATGCCAGCTCTGAGGGGAAGAGAAGGGAGCACAAAATCTACAGAACATTAGTCTACCACTGAACGCAGGAGAAAGAGGACCAGAATAAACAGCAAAGGGTGCTACCAGAGAGGAATATGTAATGGGCATTAAAAAAAAAACTAACATTATTTTTATTGTATTTATGTTGCAAATAATATTTATTGCCTACAAATACTGTTTGCGGAATAACCCCTTAACGTCTGACAAAATGCCATATAATCACACTACAAGGAATATTACATGAGCATTGGCATTTCTGCTGTCCATTCAATTGTGATTGATCTCCATAACTGATTTGAAACATTTTTATTAAAGGGGTTTTCCAGGATTTTGATATTGATGAGCTATCCTCAGGATAGGTCATCAGTATCTGATTGGTGGGAGTCCGACACACGAGACCCCCACCGATCAGCTGTTTGAGATGGCACCAGCGCAGCATTTTCTGTCCTCACCAAGCACCGCGCCGTACATTGTATTGTGGCTGTGCTTGGTATCACGCTCAGTCCTATTGAAGTGAACAATGTACAGATCTCTGCTTGGTGAGGATGGAGAAGGCTGTGCCGGTGCCTTCTCAAACAGCTGATTCAAACACCGGGGACCCTCACCAATAAGATACTGATGACCTATCCAGAGGAACTTTACTGACAGATATAAAAAGGACACACAAAGATCACAATATGCGCTAATTAAATGAGAAATTGTATTGATTTTACAGAATATTAAAGCAAATCAATAAATTGCATGTAAGAAAATGTGTCATTGTCCTTTCCTTGCTGCACATTCTCACGTTGTAACAATCAACCAAACAATCAAAGAGTGTTCCTGGGCACTGCTTACATAAAAAAAAACTTAGGAGGACATTTATTATGAATTATGATTTTTGGCATATTAATGTCGCAATGATTTTTGGTGCCAAAATCGGCAACTTTTTCTGCTCAAGTGCCAAGAAAAGAGGGTGTCGCGTGAGCAGGAAGAAGGCGGACCGGCACGCTCATCTTATTTATCATTTTTCACGCCAGTCTTATTAAATGTCCCCTATAACACTGACCTCTGGAGTTGCACTTCTGGACTTTGATCACTAGGTGTCACTGCTGTTTTTTTTTTTTATATGTATCCACTGCAGTAGGAATGTAGCACTCCCCTGTCAGCCTGTACACGTTGCACAGAGGTTTCATTTCAGGACCCAGCTTTTCATGATAAAACTGTTTAATTTCCCTTATGTGTTAGGAAAACTGTAATTCTCCACCAAGCGCTCTCCTCGTAGCCTGGGATGCCTTCAAGATTAATTTGCACTGGAAGATATGAGGGCTCCCCTAAAGAGCAATGAGAATTAGAAAAAGAATGAACCTCTAGCATGGTGTGAAGTTTCTGTATATGCTTATGTGGGGACGGGTTATATTTAAACAGAAATTTTACTTTCTAAAATTATTTTTTCTGTACTCAACCTTGTTTCCATCAATAGAAAGTTGGGCAGGGTGTGCCCAAAGTTCTACTGGCTCATCAGAGTATCAGAGGTGAGTCCTGGTTCTAAAGTATGGGCCCCCAAAAGAACAGGCCTTCAAAAGTTCAGCAGGGCACACTCCAATATGGAGATGATTTTGCAGGGCTGCCAATTTTATGTATTTGCAGCATTGGAATCAGGAATCTTTCTAATTCCAAGTATATTTATTACAGTGAATTTACATGCAGACAAATACATCTATATTTATCACACTGGATGCAAGAAGGATGTCTATAGTGGTCAATAAATCTTGCACCAGACAACAGTGAAGACAAAGTCACAAAAGTGACTAAAAGTCTGGTTTCACGCATATTTTTTTTTACTGTTTTTGCAGATTTTCTTGACATTTTTTGTTTTCTCATTTTGATTTTCTGCATTTTTTTAATGCATCGAAAGGTTACTTCAAATTCTATGGTGACTTATGAAAGGCACTATAAACATAGGAGGCGATATATTAGACTGGAGTTTTAGACACCGGTCTTAAAACCCCTTTGTGCTGGCGGTGACTGCACCTTCGTTATGTAGAGGCGTATTATACCCTTACTTGCCCCAGATACTATGTGATTAAAACGTTACTTTTAATAATTGCTCAATAAATGAAAACAACTAAAGTGCAGAATATTACAGTGCTTAGAGCGATTGCTCAATTGAAATTAGCAAGCGCCTCTATTGATATTTTAAACTGTGATGCAGGAAAGGCTAAGAGGATTTTGCACACTCCCAAAACCCTACTGTTTCTACCATTGTATTTGGTCGGTTACTGTCACTGACCCTGCATGTTTTCTGAGAGGCGCTGCACTCTTCACCATATATAGAACAACTTTATATATATATATATATATATATATATATATATACAGTTAGGGCCAGAAATATTTGGACAGTGACACAATTTTCGCGAGTTGGGCTCTGCATGCCACCACATTGGATTTGAAATGAAACCTCTACAACAGAATTCAAGTGCAGATTGTAACGTTTAATTTGAAGGGTTGAACAAAAATATCTGATAGAAAATGTAGGAATTGTACACATTTCTTTACAAACACTCCACATTTTAGGAGCTCAAAAGTAATTGGACAGATAAACATAACCCAAACAAAATATTTTTATTTTCAATATTTTGTTGCGAATCCTTTGGAGGCAATCACTGCCTTAAGTCTGGAACCCATGGACATCACCAAACGCTGGGTTTCCTCCTTCTTAATGCTTTGCCAGGCCTTTACAGCCGCAGCCTTCAGGTCTTGCTTGTTTGTGGGTCTTTCCGTCTTAAGTCTGGATTTGAGCAAGTGAAATGCATGCTCAATTGGGTTAAGATCTGGTGATTGACTTGGCCATTGCAGAATGTTCCACTTTTTTGCACTCATGAACTCCTGGGTAGCTTTGGCTGTATGCTTGGGGTCATTGTCCATCTGTACTATGAAGCGCCGTCCGATCAACTTGGCAGCATTTGGCTGAATCTGGGCTGAAAGTATATCCCGGTACACTTCAGAATTCATCTGGCTACTCTTGTCTGCTGTTATGTCATCAATAAACACAAGTGACCTAGTGCCATTGAAAGCCATGCATGCCCATGCCATCACGTTGCCTCCACCATGTTTTACAGAGGATGTGGTGTGCCTTGGATCATGTGCCGTTCCCTTTCTTCTCCAAACTTTTTTCTTCCCATCATTCTGGTACAGGTTGATCTTTGTCTCATCTGTCCATAGAATACTTTTCCAGAACTGAGCTGGCTTCTTGAGGTGTTTTTCAGCAAATTTAACTCTGGCCTGTCTATTTTTGGAATTGATGAATGGTTTGCATCTAGATGTGAACCCTTTGTATTTACTTTCATGGAGTCTTCTCTTTACTGTTGACTTAGAGACAGATACACCTACTTCACTGAGAGTGTTCTGGACTTCAGTTGATGTTGTGAACGGGTTCTTCTTCACCAAAGAAAGTATGCGGCGATCATCCACCACTGTTGTCATCCGTGAACGCCCAGGCCTTTTTGAGTTCCCAAGCTCACCAGTCAATTCCTTTTTTCTCAGAATGTACCCGACTGTTGATTTTGCTACTCCAAGCATGTCTGCTATCTCTCTGTTGGATTTTTTCTTTTTTTTCAGCCTCAGGATGTTCTGCTTCACCTCAATTGAGAGTTCCTTTGACCGCATGTTGTCTGGTCACAGCAACAGCTTCCAAATGCAAAACCACACACCTGGAATCAACCCCAGACCTTTTAACTACTTCATTGATTACAGGTTTACGAGGGAGACGCCTTCAGAGTTAATTGCAGCCCTTAGAGTCCATTGTCCAATTACTTTTGGTCCCTTGAAAAAGAGGAGGCTATGCATTACAGAGCTATGATTCCTAAACCCTTTCTCCGATTTGGATGTGGAAACTCTCATATTGCAGCTGGGAGTGTGCACTTTCAGCCCATATTATATATATAATTGTATTTCTGAACATGTTTTAGTAAACAGCTAAAATAACAAAACTTGTGTCACTGTCCAAATATTTCTGGCCCTAACTGTATATATATATACATATCTATCTGATGTGGAGCAAAACTCCTCATTATTTATGTAGGCATATGTAGGTATTATTAAGCGCTGCAGCCTTGCCACATGATATATAAAAATAGATATTTATCCCCAGTCATTTTAAAACTGAACAATTATTCTTTCAAAATGGATGCAGATTATAGATTCCAGAGGAATAAATATGAAAGATCACATACCATGTATAAATATGTTTGCAACTGTTATTAGAGAATTTGTGCCAGATATGAAATGTGCTGCCAGCTTACTCAGTAATACCTGGATTTAAAAGATTTTACACATTTCAATTTAGCTCAGTGCCGGTGCAATCTTTTTATCTGCTGTATGATCTGACTACCACTGGTGTAGTGATGCAGTGATTTTCAGCCTGTGTACTCTATAGCGTTGCAGTACTACTGCACTTGAGCAGTTAAGAGTAAAGGTGCATTTAGATGCTGCAAGGAGCAACCTATTGTCGGGAAGGAAGTGTTCCTCCCTGACAATCGGCTGCTCATTAAAGGGGTTCTTCTGGAATTAAGAAAATGAAAATACTTAAATAGTACTTTATTTAAATAAATTCTCAAATACCTTTCATTAGTTATAATGGCTCATTTTGTCTAGGGAGCAATCATTAGGAGGAATAAAATGGCCGCCGTCCTATTAGTACATACAAAACCTGTCCTAATCACATAGGTGGACAAGTTACTTCAGAGCACTGAGGTAAAGAGCTGCCTCAGCCTCCTCTCTGCTCTGCTTGTTAGGGATTATGGTTCTGAATACAGCTGATAAGATCTTCAGCTGAGTCTCTGTGGGAATGGAGTTCATGAGGAGACATGAAGTACAGAGAGGATGGACAGGACAGGTTGTGGTAATGGAGACTGCATACAAGTGCTGCTGCTCATTAGCCACATCCTATCTGTACTTCAATTGGGCAACAACAATTGTTTCTTTAAGATCATTTCTGATGTCTTTCTTCTTTGGCATTGTGTTAACACACGCCTGAATTCTCCAGACCAGCAATCTACCTGTACACACTGCATCTATTATACCTCGTACCTCACATATCAGTACACTGTTGCAGGGGCGGATTGGCCATAGACCCTACAGGGAAATTTCCCGGTGGGCCGATGCCCAGTGGGCCACCCAAACTCTCTTGATGTCCGCAGACCAGGTACATAATGATTTTATGCTTAACGGTTACAGGTGCCCTCCTGAACTCAACTGTGATACAGTTGAATACTATGGTTGGGGCGGCAGTATTTTGTACTGCCCTGTGGTATTTGGTCCTGCTGGGGCTGTATTCTGTGCTGCACTACGGTATTGCCTGCCCTGACTACTTTTGTTGTCCCATCTTCTGTCAATTTGGACCCACCTAGAACAGGGGGCCACTTTTAGGTTTTTTCCAGGGCCACTTTAACCCCTTCGCGCCCGGGGTGTCTGTACACCATATGAAAACTGTAATCCTCGCTGGTGAGGATTACAGTTTTCAAAGTGCAATTCTTATTCTGGCCACTAGATGGCAGGCCAGGATAAGAAATGAGCAATTCATGGATTTCTGAGTCTATAAAATCCATAATTGCTCATAAAGAAAAAAAAAAAGCCACAATATATAAGCCCATATTTGAGCTTTCCAATAGTAAAAAAAAAATTCAAAAAAAATGTTAAAAAATATATAAAAAATAAAAAAAGATGTAAAAGTTCAAATCACCCCCCTTTCCGTATAAGTAAAAAATAAATACCTAAATAACAATAAATATAGACATCATGGGTATCACCGTGACCGAAAAAATAAAAAAAAATGTTAAAAAATATATAAAAAATAAAAAAGATGTAAAAGTTCAAATCACCCCCCTTTCCGTATAACTAAAAAATAAATACCTAAATAACAATAAATATAGACATCATGGGTATCACCGTGACCGAAAACGCCTGTACTTTTAAAATATAAAAAAAAATTCCAATACGGTGAATTGTGTGGCGGAAAAAAGCGTTCAAATGGCGATTTGCCGTTTTTTGTCGCTTTTTTTTTCTAAAAAAAATTAAATAAAAAGTGATCAAAAAGTCATACACACCCCAGAATGGTATCAATAAAAACTTCAGATCGTCCCACAAAAAATGAGCCCCCATACAGCTCTGTACACATAAATACCAAAAAGTTATAGGGGTCAAGATTTGACAAGGAAAAAAAAAAATAAAAAGGGCAACTTTCTAATTATTTTATCACTATGAAAACGCAGGAAAAACTATACATATTAGGTATTGCCGGATTCGTACTAACTTGTAGAATGAAAGTAATGGATCAGTTTTAATGCACATCGAACGCTGTAAATAAGAAACCCGTAGAACTGTAGCGGAATAGCGTTTTCTTTGCAATTTCACCCAGTTTGGAATTTTTTTCCCGCTTCCCACTACACCATATGCAATATTAAATGGTGGCGTTGGAAAGTACAACTTGTCCCGCAAAAAACAAGCCCTCATACAGCTATGTGAACAGAAAAATAAAAGAGTTATGGCTGTTTGAAGGCAGGGAGCGCAAAACGAAAATGCATAACCGAAAAAAGCTCCGGGCGCGAAAGGGTTAAGTTCCCAATCCGCCCTTGCACTGTTGTATGTGTGTGTGTATATATATATATGTACTATATATATAGTTAATGTGTACAGTATAAGTGCTGGAAGGTGTGTATATTCCACCCAGATACCTCAGCTGGGTGAGATAACTGGAAATCAGAAGGCTGCAGTGGTTTCAGTAAAGTGTAGTTTGCGGAGACAGTTTTGTCTAGATGTTGTTCTGGGCTGGATTTCATTTGGGGGAAAGGTTTGGAAGTGGATCTGCCAGTCCACATCCTTCCACTACAGGTATTGCGGTTAGCTGAGTGATTGCAGGTGAGGCCTTCTAATGTAATCACGGAGGGATAAAACGACCCTCTGTGTATGAGAGTGAGAAAAAGAAAGGCTGAGGAAGGGCTCATGCACAGGCATGCGCCGGGTCTACAATACACGGGCACCGGCCGTGTGCAGCCCGCATCACGGATCGGGGGCCCATTCACTTCAATGGGTCCGCAATCACGGAGATGCGGAATGGAGGCATGGATCGGAACACCACGGAAGCACTACAGTGGACTGTCGGATGCGGATCACGCACCCCATTCAAGTGAATGGGTCCACGATCCGAATGCGGCGGCCCCGCAGTCCGTGCCCATGCATTGTGGACCGCAAATTGCGGTCTACAGCATGGGCATTGACAGCACAGTTCGTGTGCATGAGCCCGAAGCCTGAGAGACTAGGAGACAGATGCCTGCAGAGGCTCTATTTGGTCTTAGCCAGGAGGGCTGAGGGGCCACGAGGCTATGTGAAAGCCTGACGTTTGGGGGGCCCAGAGGCACCTACGGATAGAGGGTTGCAAGGTTAGTAAGATGCTTTATTTAGTATCCACATTGTCATACAAAGGACCTTGATCAAGGCCTAAAATACATATATAGGACAACTATTAAATGTACAGACTACAACACAATGTTAAACACAAGAGACAACGTGGCACAGAATTACATAAACTGACTCAAATACTAATAACTAAAACATGGATGTCAATGCAGACAGGTAAGTTGTTATAAATACGGTAAGTATGGATGCAAGTACACATAAATCATACATATACAAAATCTGGAACCAAATAGACATCGCAGGTAGGTAATCCACTGAAGTTGTATTACATTGTAGTTACAGATTAAGAGGAGACATGGAGATCGAGACCAAAATCTGTAGAGGAGAAGGTACAGGTTACAGAGGCTGCCACTAGTTAGTGATGTACTGAGGTACTGAGCGTAGGTAGTATATACTCTTAAGGCTCTACTGCATTACCGAATGGGACCATATCAGACTATATCAGAAAACAGCTTAACAGGCAGAAATAAATCTAAGTACTAAGGTGCCCTATATTAATCACTAGACAATCGCCAGTACATACCGTTGGTGTATAGTGGGAGCATGTAGAAGAGTGTCTGTAGCATACTATTTGTATAGCAGCCCGCGCGCGAAGCCGGTGACGACACTGGTCACATGACATGACAAGAGGAGCGTGGTTTTGCCCTTACTTAAACTGTAAATGAGCGCTGTATAGAACTAAAGCTGGAGCATTGAAGCAGGCATAATCTACTAACGTATAGGTCAATAATTAGAGTGCAAAACAAAAAGTATATCATATCGTAATAGTGACCATGTACTGTAGGTAGAAAATATGGGGCAGAGAATTGGAGAGTTGTTTGGTTAATAATCGGACAGACTATTAGTAATTCACACAGAGTGGATTACCTGTGCAGGAGCCACATTCCGCAAAATAATCTGAAACAATAATAATGAGTGGATCTGTAATTAAGTATAGCTATAAAAATCTAAGTATATAGAAGATAATAGTAGTTTAGGCTAGCATATACCGTAAAGGATAAATAACATATATCATGAGTAGGGGAGAGAAAATCAAATGTAAAGTTCAAAATCATGGTTCAAGCCTGCTGGAGACATGGTTTTGAGTTCATGTATCCAGAAGGCTTCCCGTTTTAGCAGATTGAGTTTACGATTACCACCTCTCCGTGGAAGTGGGACGTGTTCGATAATTTGAAATTTAAGTGGACTGATACTATGTTTGGCCATAATAAAGTGATATGGAATAGGGAGGTCCGCCTTATTGCACCTGATATCCGATTTGTGTTTACTGATGCGGTCTCGCACACATTGGGAAGTCTCTCCAATGTATGCGAGACCGCACGGACACTTAATAAGATATATTACATACGAGGTAGCACAGGTAAAGAAGCCCCTAATGTTGTAGGTTTTGCCTGATAGAGGATGTGGTGGTAGGGGACTCTATTATTAGGCGGACAGACAGGGTCATCTGTCGCCGAGAATGTGTGTTGTCTCCCGGGTGCTTGGGTTTGGCATATCGCGGATTGGATTGACAGATTGCTGGGTGAGGCTGGGGAAGACCCGGTGGTCATGGTACACATCGGCACCAATGACAAAGTCAGGGGGAGATGGAAGGTCCTTAAAACTGATTTTAGGGAACTAGGAGAGAAGCTCAAGTCCAGGACCTCCAAGGTAGTGTTTTCAGAAATACTACCAGTGCCACGAGCGTCACTAGAGAGACCACGGGAGCTTAGGGAGTTAAATAAGTGTCTCAGAAGCTGCTGCAGGAAGGAAGGGTTTGGCTTCATGGAGAACTGGGCCGACTTCTCTGTTGGCTACAGACTCTACAGTAGGGACGGGCTGCACCTTAATGGGGAGGTGCAACTGCCCTGGGGGAAAAAATGGTTAGACGGCTGGAGGAGATTTTAAACTAGGATCTGGGGCGAGGGTGGGGGGTCATACTAATAAGGGGGTAGATAGTGTAGATAGAGAGTGGGTTATAGGTGGGGGGTTAGTGGGGGGCTGGGGTTAGTGAGGAATGCAGGGAGAAGACTGGGCAAAACATCAACCAAAGTAACCCAAAAACCCCGGATATTCACTTTACAGGTAATAGTAATTTAAAAAGTGGGGTAAAAATATACATAGACCTCTTAACTGTATGTACACTAATGCCAGAAGCCTACCTAATAAAACTGGTGAACTGGAATTAGTGATGTGCAAGGAGGACTATGACATAGTGGGAGTAACTGAGACATGGCTGGATGATAGCTATGACTGGGCAGTTAACGTACAGGGTTACAGTCTGAAAGGATTGCCAAAACCGGAGAGGGGGAGGGGTCTGCCTTTATATAAAGTCCTGTCTAAAGCCCACACTCCGGGAAGATATAAATGAAGGACATGAAGATGTGGAGTCACTGTGGGTAGAAATAAATGGAGCCAAAAACAATAATAAAATACTAATAGGAGTTTATTATAAACGACCTAATATACCAGATTCAACAGAAAATCTACTTCTTAATGAAATAGACGAGATGGCAAATCATAATAAGGTTGTTATTATGGGGGACTTCAACTACCCAGATATAGACTGGGAAACTGAAACCTGTATATCTCATAAAGGAAACAGGTTCTTGGAAATAACCAAAGACAATTACCTTTCCCAACTGGTTCAGGACTAGAGATGAGCGAGCACTAAAATGCTCGGGTGCTCGTTATTCGAGTCGAATTTTTCCCGATGCTCGGGTGCTCGTTTCGAATAACAAACCCCATTGAAGTCAATGGGAGACTCGAGCATTTTTTGCAGGGGACCAAAGCTCTGCACAGGGAAGGTTGCGTGAAAACCTGGAAACCTCAGAAAATGATGGAAACACCACGGAAATGGACAGGAAATAGAAGGGGCAGCATGCATGGATGCCTCTGAGGCTGCCTAATAGTACCATTACACCAAATTCTGGGCAACAGCCTGGTGGTGACCCTCAAGACAATTGTGCTGACCCAGACCAAAATGGGCAAGGCACATGCCCATCACATGTTAGTAAAGCACCCAACTAGGTGCAACGAAGGTCCATCACCGCCTGCGGGTGACACCACTGCCCATGCTGGCACTGCTGTCCTATCCCCCGCCCCACGACGCAGGCATAAGCCTGACACAGCATGGTGGTGACACCAACAAGTGTCCAAGTTAGATGAGGTAGCAGGTGAGCCACCCAAAATTTAGCCTGAAACAGCATGGCGGTGACAACAGAGTGACCAAGTTAGACTGAGGTAGCAGGTGAACCATCCAAAATTTAACCCTGACACAGCATGCCGGTGAACCCACAGTGACCAAGTTAGACTGCGGTAGCAGGTGAAGCACATAAAATTTTACCCTGACACAGCATGGCGGTGAAAACAGAGTGACCAAGTTAGACTGAGGTAGCAGGTGAACCACCCAAAAATTTACCCTGACACAGCATGGCGGTGACAACAGAGTGACCAAGTTAGACTGAGGTAGCAGGTGAACCACCCAAAAATTTACCCTGACACAGCATGGCGGTGACTACAGTCCAGTGAACAATTCTGTGGTGTGCGGTACAGTAGCCGCAGTCTGGAGAATAGGTTTTTTCTCTCAGATCCATTTAATACAGTCCAGTGAAAAATTCTGTGTTGTGAGGTACACTAGCCGCAGTCTAGAGAATATGTGTTTTCTCTCAGATCCATTTAATACAGTCCAGTGAAAAATTCTGTGTTGTGCGGTACACTAGCCGCAGTCTAGAGAATATGTGTTTTCTCTCAGATCCATTTAATACAGTCCAGTGAAAAATTGTGTGGTGTGCGGTACACTAGCCGCAGTCTAGAGAGTACGTTTTTTCTTTCAGATACATTTAATACAGCCCAGTGAAAAATTGTGTGGTGTGCGGTACACTAGCCGCAGTCTAGAGAATACGTTTTTGGCCTCAGATAGTAATTCTACTCTCTACTGAAAACGGTTTTGGCCGCAGATATTAATTCTACAGTTTAGTGAATACACAAAATGTTGAACCCCAGGGTTAAGGGACGAGGATGTGGGCGTCCAAGTGATGTAGGGGGGCAGAGGCCATGGTCCTGGGCAGGGTGACACAGTACCTACTGATGAGGGAGCAGTGGAATGCCGCAGAGGTTCGCTCCCTAGCTTCATCTCGCAACTTACAGGGTCATGTGGTACAGCACTATTGAAACCACAACAGTGCGAACAGGTGATGACGTGGATAGCGGATAATGTGTACAGCAATATATCCACCACCCAGTCTTCCACGCAGTCCACCCACGCTAGCCAAGGGAGTAGACCTCTGGCTCCTCCAGCTCAACCTCCTTCCCCCCAGCCTGGCCCCCCCATGGAAAATATGGATTCAGATCCGGCATACTCCCAGGAACTCTTTTCAGGACCCTTCCCAGAGTCACAAACCACTGCTCAGCAGCAACCGGAGCAAGCACTGCTCTATCCCGATGCCCAAAATTTCAAACTTTCGCAGTCTGTGGGTGATGAGAGTGTGGACTTAGTGCAAGTAGTGTGTAAAGAGGTGTCGGATGATGATGATGATGATGAGACACGGTTGTCAGACATTGACGTTGTTGTCAGGGCAGTAAGTCCGAGGGGGGAGCAGAGTGAGGAATTGGAGGAAGAGCTGGTGGATGATGAGGTGAGTGACCCGAGCTGGGTTGGTAAGCCTAGTCAAGACAGTGCTTCTGAGGGGGAGGCAAGTGCAGCACCAGAACAGGTTGGAAGAGGCAGTGGGGTGGCCAGAGGGAGAAGCAGGGCCAGAGCAAGTAGATCAGCAACTGTTTCACGGAGTGAAGCTCCCGTGCCGAGGCCTAGATGTTCGCAAGTCTGGAGGTTCTTTAAAGAAAGTGAGGATGACCGATCAGGATCAGCAGGGGAGCCACCACTACCAGCCTAACCACTACCATCATGCGCAGGCATATGAGTGCTAAACACCCGACTCAATGGAACCAAGGCCGTTCACCTCCTGCGGGTCACACCACTGCTCCTTCCCCTGTGTCACATGCTGGTTCTGCGAGTCAACCCCCCGCCAAGGACCCACGAGCGCCTCCCGCCCTACAACCACCCCTTCACCTCCACAATCCTCCACAAACCTCCACCGATGTGTCCCAGGGCAGCGTTCAGCTGTCTTTACATCAGACAATTGAGCGCAAGCGCAAATACAATTCCACCCACCCACATGCACAAACCCTAAACGTCCACATCTCCAAACTGCTGAGCCTGGAGATGCTGCCCTATAGACTGGTAGAGACTGAGGCTTTCCGCAACCTGATGGCAGTGGCTGTCCCTCGGTACTTGGTCCCCAGCCGTCACTATTTTTCCTGATGTGCCGTCCCAGCCCTACACCAGCATGTGTTAGAGAACATCATCCGTGCCCTGACCAACGCGGTTACTGAGAAGGTCCACCTAACCACGGACACGTGGACAAGTGCTGGCCGGCAGGGACACTATATCTCCCTGATGGTACATTGGGTTAACCTGGTGGAGGCTGGGACCGAGTCTGACCCTGGGGCCGCTCATGTGCTGCCCACACCAAGGATTGCGGGGCCTACCTCGGTCACGGTTTCTCAGGCTTATTATGCCTCTTCCTCCAACCCCTCCTCCTCCTCTCAATTACCATCCGTGAGCACGGCACCTTCAGTAGCTCTAGGGGCAGCAGCACTGCCGTGGGTAAGCGCCAGCAGGCGGTGCTGAAACTGCTGAGCTTAGGTGACAAAAGGCACACCGCCCAAGAGCTGTTACAGGGCATCACGGCGCAGACACCGATCTTTGCCTGGCACCGCTGAACCTCAAACCAGGCATGGTTGTGTGTGACAAAGGGCGTAACTTGGTGGCGGCTCTGCAACTCGGCAGACTCACACATGTGCCATACCTGGCCCATGTGTTCAATCTTGTGGTTCAGCGGTTCCTCAAGACCTACCCCAATTTGTCTGATTTGCTCACCAAGGTGCGACGCATCTGTGCGCATTTCCGCAAGTCAACCACAGATCCTGCCACTCTCAGGGCAGTGCAACGGCGCTTACAACTGCCAGCTCACCGACTGTTGTGCGACGTGCCCACGCGATGGAATTCAACATTACACATGTTAGCCAGGGTTTACCAGCACCGCAGAGCGATTGTAGACTGCCAGATGACAACTTCCATGAGAACTGGTAGTCAGGTTAGTCAGCTTCCTCAAGTCTACAATGAGGAGTGGATGTGGATGGTCAGCGCCAATGCCGCCATTATCAGCGTCACCATCCCGCTGCTTTGTCTGCTGAAAAACTCACTGCTCAGCATGAAGTCAGAGGCTTTGCGCTTGTCACAGGAGATGGGGGAAGAAGATACGTCGCTTGATAGCCAGAGCACCCTCAGGTCTGTTTCTCAGCCCATATTGGAGGAGGGGGAGGAGGAGGAGGAGACTGTTGGCGAGACTGAAGAGGGTACCAATGCTCATTCCTTCTTATCTGTTGAGCGTGCTTGGGCTGAAGAGGAGGAGTTGGAGGAGGAGGAAATGGAGAGTCAGCCTATTGAGGAGAGGGAATTCTTGCGTGTTGGGACTCTTGCGCACATGGCTGACTTCATGTTAGGCTGCCTTTCCCGTGACCCTCGCGTTAGAAGCCGATTACTGGGTGTTCACCCTTCTGGACCCCCGGTACAAGCAGAACTTTTCCACTCTCATTCCTGTAGAGGAAAGGAGTATGAGAGTGAATCAATATCAACAGGCCCTGGTGCACAAGCTGAAACTATCCTTCCCATCTGACACTGCTAGCGGCAGAGGACGTAGTTCTGTGGGCCAACTAGTGGGGCAGAGGAGGGGAGCAGGCAGCTTGCCAGTTTTATGGCACCCCAGCAAGACTATGTCACCCGTCCACAGTCTAGGCAGAGTAGGGGGTAGCTGTTCAGAAAGATGGAGAGCAAGTACCTAGCTGACCATACCAACGTCCTGCGTGATCACTCTGCTCCATTCAACTACTGGGTTTCAAGGCTGGACGCGTGGCCCGAACTCGCGTTGTACGCCTTGGGGGTGCTGGCCTGCCCTGCCGCTAGCGTGTTGTCAGAGCGGGTCTTCAGTGCAGCTGGTGACATCATCACTTATAAGCGTACACGCCTGTCAACTGACGCTTATTAAAATGAATAAAGCCTGGATTTCACCGGAATTCAAATCACCGGGGGAAAGCAGCTAAACATGATGATTCTTTATGTATCCTCTCCTCTCCTCCTCTTCCTCCTCCTCCTCCTCCTTCTCTTCTTACACAAACGCTGAGCCAACAGGCAATTTTTCAGAGGGCCAACTGGCGCTCTTTTCAAACAATGTTTACGGAGGGCCACCTACAGGCCCTCTCTCCAATCAATTTTTTAGGAGCGTCAACTACAGATACTCAAAAACAATTTTTTAGGAGGGTCAACTACAGACACTCCAAAACAATTTCTTTGGAGAGTCAACTTCAGACACTCCAAAACTAATTTTTGGGAGGCTCACCTACAGCCATTTGACTGCAATCTCAGTCTGACCAAGGCATTGGTGGTGTCACTGTCATGCTTTGTCAGGGTAAATTTATATGTGGTTCACCTGCTACCTTGGTCTAACTTGGTCACTCTGTTGTCACTGCCATGCTGTGTCAGGGTAAATTTATATGTAGTTCACCTGCTACCTCAGTCTAACTTGGTCACTCTAGGTTCACCGCTATGCTGTGTCAGGCTAAATTTTTGGGTGGCTCACCGGCTACCTCAACTAACTTGGTCACTTGTTGGTGTCACCACTAGACTGCGGCTACTGCACACATAATTGTTCACTGGACTGTAGTATATATAACTGAGAGAAAAAACATACTCTTTAGACTGCGGCTACTGTGCCGCACACCACAGAATTGTTCACTGCACTGTTGTATATATAACTGAGAGAAAAAACGTATTTTCTAGACTGCGGCTACTGTACCGCACACCACAGAATTGTTCACTGCACTGTAGTATATATAACTGAGAGAAAAACGTATTTTCTAGACTGTGGCTACTGTACTGCACACCACAGAATTGTTCACTGCACTGTAGTATATATAACTGAGAGAAAAAACGTATTTTCTAGACTGCAGCTACTGTACCGCACACCACAGAATTGCTCACTGGACTGTAGTATATATAACGGAGAGAAAAAACGTACTCTTTAGACTGCGGCTACTGTGCCGCACACCACATAATTGTTCACTGGACTGTAGTATATATAACTGAGAGAAAAAACGTACTCTTTAGACTGCGGCTACTGTGCCGCACACCACATAATTGTTCACTGCACTGTAGTATATAGAACTGAGAGAAAAAACGTACTCTTTAGACTGCGACTACTGTGCCACACACCACATAATTGTTCACTGCACTGTAGTATATAGAACTGAGAGAAAAAAAGTACTCTTTAGACTGCAGCTACTGTGCCGCACACCACATAATTGTTCACTGCACTGTAGTATATAGAACTGAGAGAAAAAACATACTCTTTAGTCTGCGGCTACTGTGCCGCACACCACATAATTGTTCACTACACTGTAGTGTATATAACTGAGAGAAAAAAAGAAATCTTTAGACTGCGGCTACTGTGCCGCACACCACATAATTGTTCACTGGACTGTAGTATATATAACTGAGAGAAAAAACGTACACTTTTGACTGTGGCTACTGTGCCACACACCACATAATTGTTCACTGCACTGTAGTATATAGAACTAAGAGAAAAAACTTACTCTTTAGACTGCGGCTACTGTGCCGCATACCACATAATTGTTCACTGCACTGTAGTATATAGAACTGAGAGAAAAAAACATATTTTCTAGACTGCGGCTACTGTACCGCACACAACAGAATTGTTCACTGCACTGTAGTATATATAACTGAGAGAAAAAAAGTATTTTCTAGACTGCGGCTACTGTACCGCACACTACAGAATTGTTCACTGCACTGTAGTATATATAACTGAGAGAAAAAACATATTTTCTAGACTGCGGCTACTGTACCGCACACTACAGAATTGTTCACTGCACTGTAGTATATATAACTGAGAGAAAAAACGTATTTTCTAGACTGAGGCTACTGTGCCGCACACTACAGAATTGTTCACTGCACTGTAGTATATATAACGGAGAGAAAAAAAGTATTTTCTAGACTGCGGCTACTGTACCGCACGCTACAGAATTGTTCACTGCACTGTAGTATATATAACTGAGAGAAAAAACATATTTTCTAGACTGTGCCTACTGTACCGCACACTACAGAATTGTTCACTGCACTGTAGTATATATAACTGAGAGAAAAAACGCATTTTCTAGACTGCGGCTACTGTGCCGCACACTACAGAATTGTTCACTGCACTGTAGTATATATAACTGAGAGAAAAAAAGTATTTTCTAGACTGCGGCTACTGTACCGCACACTACAGAATTGTTCACTGCACTGTAGTATATATAACTGAGAGAAAAAACATATTTTCTAGACTGAGGCTACTGTGCCGCACACTACAGAATTGTTCACTGCACTGTAGTATATATAACTGAGAGAAAAAAAGTATTTTCTAGACTGCGGCTACTGTACCGCACACTACAGAATTGTTCACTGCACTGTAGTATATATAACTGAGAGAAAAAACATATTTTCTAGACTGCGGCTACTGTACCGCACACTACAGAATTGTTCACTGCACTGTAGTATATATAACTGAGAGAAAAAACGCATTTTCTAGACTGCGGCTACTGTGCCGAACACTACAGAATTGTTCACTGCACTGTAGTATATATAACTGAGAGAAAAAACGTATTCCCTAGACTGCACTACAGATCCCAGCAAGCCAAGGTACAGCAGCAGCAAAAATGAGTACTGAGAGGACTTTGGGCAATTTCTTTGGGGTCTGTGTGGACCACGTGCTGTCCCCTTTCTGCCACCAGTCGCTGTGCACAGTGTGCAGCCAAGATGGCGGTAGCTGCACTACATGTCCCAGCCAGCAGCCAGGAGAAGACCAAAAAAAAAGGTGCTTGTAGCCCTTAGAAGGGCTGTTGGGTTCTTTGTGGATGATTCCTGCCTAACCAAAATCTAAATTGAGGCCCTAACACTCTCCGTGACAAACAGCAGCTCTATCCCTAATCTCATCCAGGCAGCGTCTGAGGCGAGCAGCGCGGGACCAGATTCTTATATTCCCAGGTCATCTGATCTGGCCAGCTAATCCCTGCTATCGACTTGTAGGGGTTCCACGTGATGCTAGGGGGCACCAAAGACTCTCCTGTATGTTGATTGGCTGAGAAAAAGGCACCTAACATGCAGGAAAAGGAAGATGCCATTTCCTCGAGTATCGCGATATGCTCTTCCGAGTATCCAGCACGTACGAGTACCCTAATGCTCGAACGAGCACCAAGCTCGGACGAGCATGTTCGCTCATCTCTATTCGGGACCTGACTAGAGGGACGGCCATACTAGACTTAGTATTAACCAATAGACCTGACAGAACAACATATGTGCAGGTTGGGACACCTGGGAAATAGCGACCATAATATAATAACCCTCAAATTGTCATTCAAAAGAGTGTTTCTTCAGGGAGGAACAAAAAATTTAGCAAACTAAGAGAGGCCATAGGCCTAACTAACTGGGCCAAAATCCTCAAAAATAAAAATACAGCCACAAAATGGGATATTTTTAAAAGCATCCTAATATGTAATTGTGAGAGGTACATACCTTATGGGAATAAAAGGTTAAGTAACAAGAAAAAAACAATGTGGATAAACAGAACTGTAAAGAAAGCAATAAATGATAAAAAGAAAACATTTAAATCACTAAAACAGGAGGGTGTCGAGGAAGCATTGAAAAACTATAAGGAAAAAAATAGAATATGTAAAAAACAAATAAAAGCAGCCAAACTAAAGACTAAGAGATTAATTGCCAAAAAAGAGTAAAACTAACCCTAAAATGTTCTTCAATTATATAAATACTAAAAAGTATAAATGTGAAGGTGTCGGTCCCTTACAGAGTAATGAGGGAGGAGTTGCAGAGAGCGATGAGGAGAAAGCAAAGCTACTAAATATTTTTTTCTCCACTGTATTCACTGAGGAAAATAAACTGTCAGATGAAATGCAGAATATAAAAGTAAATTCCCCATTAAAAGTGCCCTGTCTGACCGAGGAAGAAGTACAGCAGCGTCTTAAAAAGATTAAAATAGACAAATCGCCAGGACCAGATGGCATACATCCCCGTATCCTAAGAGAATTAAGTAATGTCATAGCCAGACCCTTTTTTCTAATTTTTAAGGACTCCATACTGACAGGAAGTGTTCCACAGGATTGGCGCATAGGAAATATGGTGCCAATATTCAAAGAGGGTCCAAAAACAGAGCCTGGAAACTATAGGCCGGTAAGTTTAACATCTGTCATGGGTAAACTGTTTGAATCTGCTATCTTGGAGTACCTCAATGAAAATAAGCAAATAACTCCATATCAGCATGGCTTCATGAGAGATCAGTCATGTTAAACTAATTTAATCAGTTTCTATGAGGAGGTAAGTTCTAGACTTGACCGCGGCGAATCAATGGATGTCGTATATCTTGACACTGTACCGCATAAAAGGTTGGTATATAAAATGAGAATGATTGGCCTTGGAGAAAATGTCTGTATGTGGGTAAGTAACTGGCTCAGTGATAGAAAACAGGGAGTGGTTATTAACGGTACACACTCAGATTGGGTCACTGTCACTAGTGGGGTACCACAGGGGTCAGTATTGGGCCTTATTCTATTCAATATATTTATTAATGATCTTGTAGAAGGCATGCACAGTAAAATATCAATTTTTACAGATGACACAAAACTGTGTAAAGTAATTAACACAGAAGAGGACAGTATACTGCTACAGATGGATCTGGATAGATTGGAGGCTTGGGAAGAGAAGTGGCAGATGAGGTTTAACACTGACAAATGTAAGGTTATGCACATAGGAAGGAATAATGCAAGTCACCAGTACATACTAAATGGTAAAATACTGGGTAACACTGACATGGAAAAGGACCTAGAAATTTTAGTGAACAACAAACTAAGCTGTAGAAACCAGTGTCAGACAGCTGCTGCCAAGGCCAACAAGATAATGGGTTGCATCAAAAGAGGCATAGATGTCCGTGATGAGAACACGGTTATTCACCTTAGAAAAAAGACGACTGAGGGGAGATCTAATAACAATGTATAAATATATCAGGGGTGAGTCCAGAGATCTCTCCCATGATCTTTTTATCCCAAGGACTGTGACCATGACGAGGGGACATCCTCTGCGTCTTGAGGAAAGAAGGTTTTTCACAAACATAGAACAGGATTCTTTGTGGTAAGAGCAGTAAGACTATGGAACTCTCTGCCTGAGGAGGTGCTGATGGTAAGTTCACTAAAAGAGTTCAAGAGGGGCCTGGATGTATTTCTGTAGGGTTGTTGATCCAGGGAGTAATTCTGATTGCCTGATTGGAATCGGGAAGGAATTTTTTCCCCTAAAGTGAGGCTTCTACCTCACAGGGGTTTTTTGCCTTCCTCTGGATCAACTTGCAGGATAACAGGCTGAACGGGATGGACAGATGTACTATGTTACTATGTTAAAACGTCTGTCCCTTGGTCACGTGTGTGCACTGTGCACAATTGAGATATGGGAAAGTACCCCGTTTAGGGGTTGAAAGTGTAGTCTGTCTTAAAGTAGTTTTCTGTGGGCCCACGTCTGCTTTAATAAGGGAATCATGAAGGTTTCTGGGACGTCTGTAACATATACGAGCTGGTTCAGTAAATTCTGGTATGGTAGGATAGAATTTTTGTAATACAGACCAGTGTTTGTTTAACACTTGCTGAATCTTTGGGATAATTGGGTTGTATTTGACGGCAAACGGGAGACGAGGGGTAGAGGATTTTGTGTTCGGAGGAACCTTATATTCTATGCGAGTAAGTTCTTTATTAAGTAGATCCTGTGGGTACCCTCGATTGCCGAATTTATGGGACATTTCGGTAAGACGAGTTTGTCTAGTACTAGGGTCACTTACACTTGTGTGGGCGCTAAAGAGCGAAAATAAAGCACAATTTTGACATTAAAACCCCTTACACAATATATATCCCTTACACAATATATATATATTTCATATATATTTCATATATTATATGGTTAAGATATATGGTATATCCAGTGTACTGATATGTGAGGTACAAGGTGTAATAGATGCAGTGGCTAAAGATATGTAATGTATACAGCAGTGTACTGAGATACAAGGTACAATAGATGCAGTGTGTACAGGTATATAGTATATACAGCAATGTACTGATATGTGAGGTACAAGGTATAATAAATGCAGTGTGTACAGATATATATATATATAACAGATATATGAGGTAAGAGGTGTAATTTAAACCTCATATATCAGTACACTTCAGTGTATAGTATATGCAGCGACCAGAGCGCAAGGGTGAGCGTGAGTGTGGGTGGCCGGAAGGTTGCAGTAGTTGTATGGTTTTTGAAGTTCCCTGGGCCTGCATGCAGTGACGTGAAAGGCGCAGTGGTTCTTACCTTCTGGGCACCCTCTAGTTCTTGGGTTCTCCTGCCTGATGATGGTCGAGGTGCCCTTGATGTTGACGGTTTTACGGTGGAAGGCAGGGTTCCAGTTGTCGGGATGCCAGCACCTTGCGGTGCAAATGTAGGATAGAAATGATGAGTCCAGGTTATGAGCAAAGGATTCTTTACAGAAGCTTCCAATTTAGTTACATCAATCACAGGTGCAGCATGCATGGAACAGCAAGTGTTTCACAAGTATCATTTCCACTGATTTCACAGCTGCTAGTTAACAGGCACAATTGATTCTTGGGAGCATTTTTCATAATACTGCACGTCTTTAGCTGACTTGTACACAAACATCCAGGCACAAGGGGTATACTTGAAGTTAGTCAACCAACAGGGCTGTTCTCCCTAATGGCAGATAAACTCTTCTGCTCCATTATTTGAACAGGTTGCTGTACTGACATTACACTTCCACAGAATACACCTTGGGATGTGGAGATTCTCACAATGCGACGATCTGTAATTTGGTACACTGGAGGCAACTCCTGAAAATGGGTGCCATAAAGTCCATAAGTCCTTTTAGACACGTTACCACTACCAGACTTGCACTACACCTCTCTGTTACATCTGGCATGCTTTTGGTAGTTGTTCCTTTCTCCTTCATTTTTGCAATATCATTTGTAGGCTGGTGGGTTTTGTGTGCCAGGGTTGTTTTGTAATCACAGTCTGGCTCTGATGGCACACTACATAGCACATAACAGCAAGCACAGTTCATTGAGCAAGGGGAAGGGCTAGGAATGGGGTAATGGGAGGAGCTGTGGATGGTGCATGGAGGCTCAATTCAGATTCTTGCTACAGAGCCCAATGATTTCTATGTACACCCCTGGCCAGGTCATGTCCCAATTATGTCCCCTTTACAACAGTATTGTCTATCGGCTTTGATCAGCAATTACCTTACTGGCTGATTCCAATGTTCAGCCATTCAGATTCTAGACATTTTTAGCTCTCTCTTTTCTCTCTTTTTCTGGAGTATTGTAGAAATGGTGAGGTCTGTAACTTTCTCCATTCATGTGAGGAGTGGAACACATGAAGCAGCTTCCTTTCTTTTCCTCCTCTAACTCTAGACTCCAACTAGACTGAGCTAGTGGCGAACCTAATGGCTAACTTCCTGCAGGGGCTGAGCCAAGGTAATTAACCCCACCTCACTCAAAAATATGCTGGGTACATTACAAGATATAAACACATACAATAGTGTCAAAATACATTGGATGGCATTAAATTACATTGCATAATATTATTTAGCAGAAACAGTTTGCAAATACCCTGTAATGGAGTACTGCATCTGCATATAGAGGGCCATCTTCCATAGAATATAGCTGGGAGAATCTGGGGGAGGTAATCATACACATAAAAAAACACAATAAAGTGCATATTACAGAATCCGTGGTCAACATTACCAACAATAACATTATATAAAGGGCAAATAATACATCTCTACCATGACCTATCTAGGTCTAAGTCATTAATAATCCATTTTGGCCCTTACTCAGTAACTTACAGGTAGTCTCCTCTGACTGGAGTTCTCTTTCCTTTTTTTCTCAGTCCTGCACAGATCACTCTGATGACGTCTCCTGACACAACTTGTTTCTGCATAATTGAACACATCTATTTAGTGTTAATACTTTATTTTATGCTCCTACTTAGTAATGATCCACATTTAGACCCCAGTAGATATAATGCTCCCTAGTAGTGCCTGCTTCACATACAGTATAATGCCCCTAGTAGTAGCCTCTTTACATATAATGCCCCCTAGTAGTGCCCTCTTCACATATAATGCTTCCCAGTAGTGGCCTCTTCAAACATAATACCCACCAGTAGTGGTCTCTTTAAATATAACCCCCCATAGTGCCTATTTACATTTAGTGCCCCCCAGTAAATAGTGCACCAACCACTCCCCTGTATTGCCCACAGTAGTGTTCACAAACTCCTCCAAAAAAAGAACAAAATACTCACCTCGCTCCTGCTGTCTGCGATGTTGGCCTCTTCCCGCCTGGCTGCGCTGGCTGCCTGGCTGCCAATTGCTGGCATAGACTTGAGCTATAACTTATGCCAGTTGCTGGTGCAATTTAGAGTAAATCCAACAGGTGGTGGGAACCCACTCCCTCCTGCTAAGCCCTGCCTCTTTTCTCATCACTTAAGAAAAGTGTAGAGAAGCTGTAAAAGTCACAAATACTGTATGGTAAGCGCCATAATTTGCAACTTCTTAATGCCACAATAGTGGAGTAAAACTTTGAATAAATATCCCCATATACAGTCATGGCCAAAAGTTTTGAGAATGATACAAATATTAATTTTTACAAAGTCTACTGCTTCAGTTTTTATAATAGCAATTTGAATATACTCCAGAATGTTATTAAGAGTGATCAGCTAAATAGCAATTACTTTCAAAGTCAATATTTGCCTAGAAAATGAACTTTATCCCCCAAAACACATTTCAACCTCATTGCAGCCCTACCTTAAAAGGACCAGCTAACATCGTTTCAGTGATTGCTCCATTAACACAGGTGTGGGTGTTGATGAGGACAGGGCTGGAGATCAATCTGTCATGATTAAGTAAGAATGACACCACTGGACACTTTAAAAGGAGGCTGGTGCTTGGCATCATTGTTTCTCTTCTGTTAACCATGGTTATCTCTAAAGAAACACATGCAGTCATCATTGCACTGCACAAAAATGGCCTAACAGGGAAGAGTATCGCAGCTAGAAAGATTGCACCTCAGTCAACAATCTATCGCATCATCAAGAACTTCAAGGAGAGAGGTTCCATTGTTGCCAAAAAGGCTCCAGGGCGCCCAAGAAAGGCCAGCAAGCGCCAGGACGTCTCTTAAAAGTGTTTCAGCTGCAGGATCGGGCTACCAGCAGTTCAGAGCTTGCTCAGGAATGGCAGCAGGCAGGTGTGAGTGCATCTGCACGCACTGTGAGGCGGAGACTCTTGGAGCAAGGCCTGGTCTCAAGGAGGGCAGCAAAGAAGCCACTTCTCTCCAGAAAAAACATCAGGGACAGACTGATATTCTGCAAAAGGTACAGGGAGTGGACTGCTGAGGACTGGGGTAAAGTCATTTTCTCTGATGAATCCCCTTTTCGATTGTTTGGAACATCTGGAAAACAGCTTATTCGGAGAAGACGAGGTAAGCGCTACCACCGGTCTTGTCTCATGCCAACTGTAAAGCATCCTGAAACCATTCATGTGTGGGGTTGCTTCTCAGCCAAGGGAATTGGCTCTCTCACAGTCTTGCCTAAAAAGATAGCCATGAATAAAGAATGGTACCAGAATGTCCTCCGAGAGCAACTTCTCCCAACCGTCCAAGAGCAGTTTGGCGATCAACAATGGCTTTTCCAGCATGATGGAGCACCTTGCCATAAAGCAAAGGTGATAACTAAATGGCTCAGGGAACAAAACATAGAGATTTTGGGTCCATGGCCTGGAAACTCCCCAGATCTTAATCCCATTGAGAACTTGTGGTCAATCATCAAGAGACGGGTGGACAAACAAAAACCTACAAATTCTGACAAAATGCAAGCATCGATGGACTGCTATCAGTCGGGATTTGGTCCAGAAGTTGATTGAGAGCATGCCAGGGAGAATTGCAGAGGTCCTGAAGAAGAAGTCAACGCTGCAAATATTGACTTGCTGCATTAACTCATTCTAACTGTCAATATAAGCTTTTGTTACTCATAATATGATTGCAATTATATTTCTGTATGTGATAAAAACATCTGACAAACACACATAAAAACCAGAGGGCAGCAGATCATGTGAAAATATAATATTTGTGTCATTCTCAAAACTTTTGGCCATGACTGTAATTTTAGAATTATTAAAGAAGAACTCCTGCAAAAAAAAAAAATTATTCCATGTCCTGCTAGAAATGTACATGATGTAATCTGTAGTGAATGTCATTTTCTTACCAGTGGCTGTATTTTTGAGTTATATCTTCCTGATGTTTCTCATCTGTGTCATGTGACTAGGAATCAGACCCACCAACTCACACAGCATCTTATGTGTGGACAGGAAGTCTAATTCTCTATGCATTCCTATGGGAGCCTCACTTTCAGTCTCATAGGAATGAATAGAGCAGTAACTGACTTCCTGTCCTGGGTCAGTTGGAGGTCAGGGAGTTGGTCACATGACCCAGCTACAATAAGAAGAGAGGGGATAACTCAGAATTACAGTCTCTGATGAGAAGATTGCATTCACTACAGATTATATCATGCACCTTTCTAACAGGTCAGAGAATAAAAATGTTTGCGGGAGTTCTTCTTTAAGTGTCGTCTCCAGACTCTCCCCTGACAGCTGATGCTGGGGAAGATAAGGATCAGACATGTTTAATTTCAACTGCTTGATCCTTTTGATGTCAGAGGTATCTATCGGCGGCTTTTTCCCCTCTCTCCATTTACTACATATGTATGCTTAGTCGAGCCAAGCATGCATAGGTAAAAGAGGATTGAGAGTTATAGATGTCAACCAAGCTTACATTTGGCCTACAGTTATGTGTATGGCCAGCTTTACTTTTATTCTCCTGACTAGCCACACTCCTTTTGATGTCAGAGGTGTCTATCAGCGGCTTTTTCCCCTTTCTCCATTTACTACATATGTATGCTTAGTCGAGCCAAGCATGCATAGGTAAAAGAGGATTGAGAGTTATAGATGTCAACCAAGCTTACATTTGGCCGACAGTTATATGTATGGCCAGCTTTACTTTTATTCTCCTGACTAGCCACACTACCTGGATAACAAGGTTGAACTTGATGGACCTGTGTCTATTTTCCACCTGTGTAACTATGTAACAACCCCTTTAAATGCCTCTACAACAACTAACAATAATACTATGGACAGAACGTCCACATGCAACATTGTCAGGGTATGAAGAGCTGTCTTTGGTAACTTGGTCACTGAGCATGCATTCAAGTATGCGGACAGTTCCTACTCTTCCCCAACCTTTCTATACCTTTCACCTGTGTATATTAGTCCTTCATTCATAAAGATATTCCTTTTATGCATTCCTGGTGTATTAAATAATAAACTATTAGAATACCCATTCATTTCAACTATAAAAAGGGATAAAATCGTAATTTTAGCATGTAGATCTCAAAATAAAACATTATTGAAAGCATTTTGATTAATGCTAGAGCCAGATTAATGGTAAAGCTAGATAAATGCTTGAAGAATGATAACTTGTGAATTAAGCCATTATTTGCGAACACCCAGATAACCCTTTAACCACTAGGCTCCCAGCGGCGTACATGTACAGCACTGGGAGGCTCTCTAAACATGGCGCAGGTCAGTTTCTTCGCATAGTAGGGACAAAACCCATAAAACTTAATGGGAATGAAATATATGGCCAGAAAGTGTGAATTGGACACAGGCGAATAAACATTTACTAGAAGTGTTTCAGTGACTGAGGGTAATGAATAAACTAAAGCAACAGCAGTTGAAATAAACAATTGATTTTTGGAAATTCAAAGACAAATTTGTAATATCTTTATTACAACTAAATGGACAGTTACATGCAGTACATTGTAAGGTTGTAGCTAGAAGATGTGTTATCTTATATCAAACATTGCAATTTTTCTGGTGCTAAGGCTCAGTTTTCTCCATCTTTTTAGGTAAAAGGGTAAATAATAGCACAACTGAACCCATTGTTTTCAATGGGATCAGATACAGCCTTTTTAACTGCAAAGTGTATAGCCATATCATTGGGTGTTTCTAAAAGGGGTTGTGTCATCTCAGACATTGATGGCATATCTCAAGGATTAGCCATCAGTGTCAGATAAGTGCAGGAGAGTACCCTGAAGTGGAGGAGGGTGCACCGCTTAAGTGCGGCCACCCTCTATTCACCACTAGGGGAGGTGAATGGAGAGGTGGCTATACAGTACATTCTTAATCAAGAGTTGGTCGGCACTCCTTCTATTTTTGATACTGGTGCTCAGTGGTAAGGTTGATATCAAGAATGTATGAAAAAGACCACGGCACTCAGATTAAAGATGAGCTTTCATAAGTATTTATTTATCCATCCATAATTTAATGGTGCATAGCCATGGGCCAACGTTTCGGTCTGTAACTCAGACCTTGTTCACGGCCTAATGTGAGGTAAATATAAATAATAAGTAAGAATAACATACATGATATATACAGATGTTCGCATAATACTTGTGAGTAATCAGAAACAATGCTGTAGAGTACATCCAAAGTAAGTATCACTGTGCGATATAGAATATGGGGGGCCCCTGTAACCAAAACAAGGCAAAAGCATTAGGGCTCATGCAATGTATAAGTATATTATTTTAATATGCTTGAGTCTAGTATCCTATAGAATCCATATTTGTCTATAGAGCAAAAATACATGTAGTCAAGGATGGGACCCATATTGGAATATTTAGAATATTAGGACGTCTCATGTACACACACCAAGAAATATACTCACATAGTAGGAAAGATACGTGTAAGGTACATCTCTGATCTGTACCTGTCTATGTATGGAGGTGGTGGTGTGTATGATGTCCATGTGGCATATCAGAATAATATTGGTGGCCAGCGGGAGGGATGTGATCCAATGTGGGTAAGACTAACAATGGTGATCAGTGGAGGGCTTACCTGCACGGCGTCCAGCGTCCAGGGTGCATGGAGGAAGCTGGCGTCCGTGCAGGAAGCCGGCCCTATGAAGGCGCGCCGCCCGCCGTCATCTATGGGCGGCGCATTCGCAGTATGATCACTGAAGCCCGGGGAGAAGTGGGCCACATCCGCCCACTTCTCCCCGGGCTTCAGTGATCATACTGCGCATGCGCCGCCCATAGATGACGTCGGGCGGCGCGCCTTCATAGGGCCGGCTTCCTGCACGGACGCCAGCTTCCTCCATGCACCCTGGACGCTGGACGCCGTGCAGGTAAGCCCTCCACTGATCACCATTGTTAGTCTTACCCACATTGGATCACATCCCTCCCGCTGGCCACCAATATTATTCTGATATGCCACATGGACATCATACACACCACCACCTCCATACATAGACAGGTACAGATCAGAGATGTACCTTACACGTATCTTTCCTACTATGTGAGTATATTTCTTGGTGTGTGTACATGAGACGTCCTAATATTCTAAATATTCCAATATGGGTCCCATCCTTGACTACATGTATTTTTGCTCTATAGACAAATATGGATTCTATAGGATACTAGACTCAAGCATATTAAAATAATATACTTATACATTGCATGAGCCCTAATGCTTTTGCCTTGTTTTGGTTACAGGGGCCCCCCATATTCTATATCGCACAGTGATACTTACTTTGGATGTACTCTACAGCATTGTTTCTGATTACTCACAAGTATTATGCGAACATCTGTATATATCATGTATGTTATTCTTACTTATTATTTATATTTACCTCACATTAGGCCGTGAACAAGGTCTGAGTTACAGACCGAAACGTTGGCCCATGGCTATGCACCATTAAATTATGGATGGATAAATAAATACTTATGAAAGCTCATCTTTAATCTGAGTGCCGTGGTCTTTTTCATACATTCTTGCTATACAGTACATGCCCAGTGTGCTCTCCATTCACCACTATGTAACTTTCAAAAATAGCCAAGCATGTTCACTCAGCTAATTTTAGAACTCTCATAGAAGTGAACGGAGGAGAGCACCCACACATCGTCACTTCAGGGGCACAGTGAAGTAGGGCAAGCACGACCACTGCTGCTAGATTGCACCTGGAAATGAGCAGTGTATAATGTGATAGAGAAATTAATCAAGCCAGCAAAGGAAGCAATATGGACAATCACAGTACATTAGTAAGTGCCTTGTATTAACTTTCTCTACATGATAAATGCCATTTGTTGAAGTGAGACAACCCCTTTAAGGGTGACCTATATGGTATGAAGAGCTACTGTAGTAACTGCTAAAAAGTTAATGCTGGCTTTGAGAGAAAGATATCAGGACATATTGTATTGTAGCTAGCTCTAAAAAATGCAGCCCAGTCAGAATGCCTATAAGGGGCATTTCAGCATCAGAACTGGACCATAGTCCCCAAAATATAGAAAAATGACTCCTAGAATTGTAGAATTCTAAGAAAAAAAGGATCATGATGGATTTGTCAAATGGATTGTAATGCATCATAATAATCCATCATATCTATGATAGATCCTGTAAACTATGTCACATGGTTATAGTAGAATTGCTTTTGTCTCTCTCACTCTTTCTCCATATACAGTACATTTACTGTAGGGGCACATTTATTAAGACCAGCATTTTAGACGTTGGTCTTAATAACCCCAATCTGTGGCAGTGGATCCACCAAAGTTATGAAGAGGCTAGGCCTCTTTATAACTTCAGCTGATCCTCCAACAGTTCTAAATGTAAGATAGCTTACTTGCTGTCTTACAGTTAGACCTTTTTCTACTCCTAAACCAGATGTAGAAAATGGTAAATGAGACGAGCCTGCCGGCCCATCCCCTTCCCCGCGTGTGTTACGCCCATTTTTTAGACCTGGTGTGAGTGGGGAGAAGTTGCAGGTTGCGCTACAATCTGCACCTGAAATATGCCTAATATAGGTATATTTCATTTTAATAAATGACCCCCTTATTCTTTAATTACTTTACAAAAATATCACATAAAAATCTTTATACAGTAATAAAAAAAGAAGAAAAAAGATTTCACACATCAACTGGTGAAAAAAAAAGAATGACGGAAAGAAGGAAAAGAAAAGAATTTTTATAACTCTAGCATTCCAAAGATATTTCTGATTTCCTTGACATAGAAATAATTGTTGCATGATGCAATGATTCTTCACATTGTTTTCTTCAGAAAAAAACAATATTACCCTTTTTTCCCTTTGCTATTTTTATTTCAGAAGCTTTTACTATGATCTACAAGTGAGGAAGAATGGCTCAGATGTGTAACCCTTGATGATGTACATTGCTAGGAGAATTCAATATATTATTAATGGATTCTATTTGATTTGGTTCTTTATTTTGCTCCAAGAGATTTTGGTGTACTATGTGAACTTGTCAATAACTTCATATTACTAGAACTATGTCCTAGAAAGATCTTATTGTTTTCTCAAATATTATAGAAATAGATATTGCTGGCTATATATATTTTATTAATACATAAATAATCATGCTCCTGTCTTCATGTTTATGAAGGACAGCTTCATTGTAGCATTCGTATATTTATTGTGTAGGTAGTAGGAAATCCAGCCTTTAAAGACCATCAGTCAGCAGCATCAACAGAAGTAAACCAGCCATAATGCGTAGGAGGCCTGACTTTGCTGATTAAAAACCTACCTTTTTCACCCAACCAATGTTTTTAAGAGACATAAGTGTTGTTTTAAATATGCAAATTAGGGCTTAAGTGCACTGAGGGCAGGCATACAGACAAAAGGAAAGTATCACATTAATCTGCATGATGAGCCCTAACAGCCTGTATGCCTGGTTTAATAGAGTGGACTATGCTGAGAGAACCTCTTTAACACAACTAAATGTAAGGTTGCCCTTAAATTTATAACACTAGACAAAATTACTGAAAGGTACAGGGGAGCGTGGCCGGATGCCGGGAGAAGCAGACGTGTAAGCTGATAGCTATGGACAAGCAGCCCAATGGATCCACTTCTAAAGAGCCTCATTACCATCAGGGAGTCATTTGACCCACTACGAAACCCCGTGGAATCCTCCAAAGATGACTAGAGGGAGGAAGAAGGGCGCTAGCCCGACAAAACTCACCGCATTCTTTGCCTCCGCTCCTTCAATGTCCGAAGATGGCGCTGATTCCCACCAAGGCGGATGAGTCTCACCTGCTTCCATAGGCCAAAGCAGCATCTCTCCGAACAAACAAGCGGTGAAGAACGCACCGACTCTTCACCGCATAGCCATTCAATACAACTTAGCACCTCCACTCTGCTTCCCTGGAAAGTTCCCCTTCACCTGGACACCTGGCCCTGTCAATCAAGTGGAGTTGTGCATGTCCAGGAAAACAGAGTGGTACCAAGTGACTAGGGCCCCCCTTGGGGCACTTAAGTCCTAATTTGCATATTTCTTAAAATTGTTATTTCTTCTAAACAACAGATCAGGGAAGAAATATTTTTTTTAACAAAAGTCCAGCCCTACCAGGCATTATGCTGACAGATGCCCTTTAAAGCTAAAGCACTACATGCAGACAAAAAACAAGATATTTTGCCTACTATCCTGATACTAATACTATTGATATTCTGCTAAGAATTACTTTAAAAATTTACATACCAAAGATCTTTTTTCATTGCACCCAGGAGGTCTGTATGAATACAACATAAAAAGTAGGTTATGTTTTTCTTTTTGATTTTTTTAATAAAACAATAAGAAATAAATATTGTGTGGTACATAAGAGCATTGCTTCCATAGGAGATTATCTGCATATACTGGGAGTTCCAAGGAGCCTGTAAGGCAGTGCATGGAGGCTATACTAGTTTGTGCTATGGAGTCGTATAGGCTCCAAGCCAGTGTTTACGAACTTTTCTTACTCTAGTAATATTGAAGTAGACATCAGGCCCTGTTGTGTACAATATCATAGGTCCAACTGTCCCGGATCCAGTGGGACAGTCCCGGTTTTTCACCGCTCTCCCTCTGTCCCGGGAGGCTGCCTGCATGTCCCGGCTTACCATCAGCCGCTCCATGCAGGTGCAGTGTCCTGACTTAAGTTTTACACTCACTGACTAGTCACTGTGAAGCCCCAGCCAGCGCGCACACAGGGCAGGGCAAAGGGCCTGCTTCCAGTCAGGAACTTGTCCCCGCCTCCGCCCAGGATCTGTAAGGGGCAAGTCATGTGGATGACGCTGCCCTCTGCGTCCTTTGGAGCAGACAGGAGCCGGAAGTCGACTATTGCGGCGCACGGAAAGTTGTTTCCACGTACCTGTATGTTGGAGTGAGATGCAGCGGCTGGTTCCTCGCTTCAGTAAGTGGCAGATATAGCCCTCACCTCAAGCATCATGTGGCAAGACAGGAACAAGGATGCAGCGAGTAATGAGCATATTTCTGGTGGACTAGGCAGAGCAGGCAAAGTGCACTCATTAGTAATAGTGACCACCTGTCCTTGTGAATCACTTTAATGAAGTAAAAAATCCCAGCAGGGATGGGAACACTTAAATTTAGTGTGTCTGAGGGCAGCAGCCCAGTCTCACATCCCAGCCTCAACCGCACAGCCTCACTGCCCAGCCTTGCAGTCTCACAGCCCAGTCTGCCAAGCGACATTTTACGGACAGTTTGAGTTTTCTATAAATTTGCAACTTGACTGAATAGAGTATGTCCAGTAGTTTGGTGCCTGGTGTCCAGAGTCCCAGGATCAGAACCTGATAGATCTGGATCTGATGAAGTTACAGGAGTCCATGTGCAGAGAATCAAACGATGGTGATCAGCACAGGCAGATTTTCACAAAGATAGGCTTCATTCAGACGTCCGTATGGACATGCAGATCCGCAAAACACGGACACACGGCTATATTATAGAAATGCCTGTTCTTGTCCGTGGCGGACAAGAATAAGACATGCTCTATTTTTTTGTGGGGCCGTGGACTGGAAGTGTGGAATGCGGACGGCACACTGCTGTCCGGATCTTTTGCAGCCCCATTGGAAATTAATGGGTCTGCACCCCTTCTGCAAAATTGCGGAACGGATGCGGACACATTTCCAGAACGTCTGAATCAAGCCTTATACTGGCTGGTGGCAGGTAATAGTCCAACGGTTGGTAGCAGATTGCAGAACTGGAATATGGTCACATCTATCAAGACTAGAGTGTGGTCACTTCTAGCATGACTGAAATGGTCATGGTTGGTAGCAGATTCACATGACCGTAGTATTGCGGGTCCGCAGGTGCCTCCCGGCGTGTGTTCCGCAACGTTCGGAACACACAGCCGGGCGCCCCTTGAAAATGCCTATACGTGTCCGCTGTTGCGGACAAATATAGGACATGTTCTATTTTTTTTATATTTTTTTATGCCGCGTCTGCCCGCTCTTCTAGTGAATGGTGCCGCATCTATTCTGTAATATTGTGGAATAGATGCAGACCCATTTACACGGTCGTGTGAATGGGTTTATACTAATTATGGAAACCAATGTCAGTGGCGTGATTCATCGTCACACAGGACCGCAATGGGTGGGGCAGTGTGTACCTGAGAAGGTCATGTCATCAGCTGCAGCACTATACTCAATATGTTTGGAGAAGGCAGGGTGTGAATTGGTGTTAGTGGGAGGGAAATGGGTGTGTACAGGGGGCGTGACATGGGCGTGGCCTAATCCTCAAAAAATTTTGCGCAGCGCGCGCCGCTACTTTTGTCCCTCTTTGGAAAGTTGGGAGGTATGCAATATATGTATTAAAGTTTCAATAATTAAAATAATACTAAGCACTTTAAAGTAATTAAAGGGGTTATCCGATATCTAAAATATCTCCCCCCCAATGTTTTAAGCTTAGAAAGCTAATATTTTGTTGGTTTCTTTATAATCAAATTTTGTGCCAGTGAATAAACCGGTAATATGTTTTAGGTTTCTATACACAAAAAACCCCCCACTAATCTCAATATAGTAAGGCTATAGCCTTTTATTATTGGTTAAATGAGAGAGAGAAAAAAAACAAATATAAGATTCTTCCGGGACTTGAACTTAGGATCTCTACATGCAAGGCTAACCACTTAGCACCCAGCTATAGTCTTACCTAATAGAAAACAATGTTTTATTCCTGGTTTTATTATAATCATAAATTGTGCTTGTGAATAAAACAATAATGTGTATTAGGGTTCTAAACATAGAAATCCACTTATATTATTGTTGTAAGGCAACAGTACGTATCATATACAGTTCACTATGTACATGCTGGGACACAGCTCTAGAACACAGTTCTGCCCTCATCATGCTGATGTCTAGCCCTGTTAATCAAGGAGAGTGGGCTGTTACAAAAGCAGTTCTCCAATGATTCAGCCCCATCCCCTGGTGCTCCAACTTGCACATTTGCATATGAATTTAAAACACAGATCTCTTCAGCTGTTTAGCATACAGACAAAAGGAAGGTATCACATTAATCAGCATGATGAGCCCAAAGCATCCACTTCTAAAGAGCCTCATGACCATCAGGGAGTCATTTGACCCACTACTAAACCCCATGGAATCCTCCAAAGATGACTAGAGGGAGGAAGAAGGGCGCTAGCCCGACAAAACTCACAGCATTCTTTGCCTTCGCTCCTTCAACGTCCAAAGATGGTGCTGATTCCCACCAAGGCGGACGAGCCTCACCTGCCTCAATAGGCCAGAGCAGCATCTCTCTGAACAAACAAGCGGTGAAGAAAGCACCCGGCTCTTCATATCATTGCTCTTCTCTTGCCGAAAGCTCTCAGGGCCTGGTGAGTACAGCTCCGTCCCCAGTATGGTTCAATGCTGAGAAAAACAATGACATCACTTTGAGTCCTGCCATTTCCAGAGCTGACTTATAACACATGTTTAATGATTTAAAAGACTCTGTTCAGCATGGTATTAAAGAGGTGATTTCGAAGCTTCATACTGACATAGTGGCTATGGGAGAGTGCACCGTGCACTTAGAAGAAAAAATGGAAACATTTGTAGTGGCGCATAACAGTCTGGTAGACGGTCACAATGCAGTACAGGACGACCTAGCAATTATTAAGCTGAAGCTAGCGGACCTAGAAGACCGCTTTAGGCAAAACAATGTGCGTTTCAGAAATGTACCTGAAAATATCCCAGACTCTCAATTGAAAGAGTTCATAACTGACTTAGGGCTCATTCACACGACCATACGAAAAAATGGATCCGCAAAAAAGGATCCGCATAAAATACGGATGACATCCGTGTGCATTCCGTATTTTGCGTAACTGAACAGCTGGCCCCTAATACAACAGTACTATCCGTGTCCGTAATGTGGACAATAATAGGACATGTTCTATTTTTTTACGGAACAGAAAAACGGACATACGGAAATGGAATGCACACGGAGTACCTTCGTTTTTTTTGCGGACCCATTGAAATGAATGGTTCCGCATAAGGGTCCGCAAAAAAAAAAACGGAACGGAAACGGAAAGAAAACAAATCTTGCTTTTTACAGATCTGTCTCCAGCCTCCCTCTCAAGGAGAAGGGAATTTATTGCCTATACTAAAACTCTTAGGCTGAACAATATCCCCTACAAATAGGGCAAAACTGTAAAGCTAATAGTGCATCACAATGGCTCATCACATACCTTAAACACTCCTAATGAAGCCAAAGATGTCCTCCATAGATGGAACATTAATGTACCACAAGAGGGTGCTAATGACAAAGACAGATACCTACCATCCACGCTGGAATAACCAACCATACTGACGCAGGAATGGTCCAAAGTTTGTTCTAACTCTGCATGAGTCATTTTTGGGACACTTCTAAGGTCTGCTTTCAGTACCTCATCCTACAGAAAGACTCTCAATTCATTTTGGGCTTTCACTTGGAACGTTCATATAGTTCCATCAGCCTGCTATTACCCATAGCGTCTACCTTGAAGATCTTCAAGCAACTCTTGTTTTCTACCTAATCATTGGTGACCAAGGTTCAAACTAAAGCCCAATTGACTTTTCACTTTCCTCCAAAGTAATTACTGTCTAAATGGCATTTATGGTCCCAGATGGACCTTTTTCCCTCAGTTGTTTTTTTATAGGACCTGCAGTCTTCGCGCCACATATGAAGAGAGACAGAGGTCTTTTTCTGACATTATCATTAAGGAAGAGTATTGTTACTCTACTGCCATACTTACAAGGTATGCTGCATCAGGCTCAACATCTATATCTATTATGTACACTATATGGATGCAACCATATAGGACACAGCATTTTCTTTTTCTGTAATTATGGTGCTTAAAATAATGTCATTGAATGTGAAGGGCCTAAATAGCCCACTTAAACACTCTACACTCTTGTCAGAAGTTAGAAGACAAAATTGCGACTTTTTTTTGCTTTCAGGAATCCCATTTAAACCAATCTGATTCTCATAGGGTACATCACCCCTCCTACTGAGAAGGATTTTATCTTCTTCTGTAACACTCACAAATCTTGGTCATATATTGACTTATTTGTAGCTGATAGATGGCTTTTACAAAAAGCTCAACCTGTTAAAATACTTAGCATATCCTGGTCGGACCACGCACCAATCATCCTTTCACTAAACAAACGATTTAATACCCCCTACACATTGCCATGGAAACTTAACAAATCTCTTCTGCAACAATCTACAACACTACAAGCAACTTCTAATTCTCTTACAGAATTTTTTCAGATCAATGACAATAACACAACATCAGATACTACTCTCTGGTGTGCTCATAAGGCATACATGAGAGGCCACTTTTTAAAACTGGCTGCAACCCAAAAGTAAATCAGAACAGCAAAAATTAATGATCTTTTGAAACTGATTCAATCGCTAGAGGAAGAGTATAAAAAAATCCTTTAATCCCCAAATCCTTCCTAAACTAAAAGATGCCAGGTACCACCTTTATCTCCATCTCCAAAACAACTACGTGAGTTAAACCTAAGAAAGATTAAAACTAACTAGTAACGGCAAGGTAACAAGGCCACAAAACTCCTCATCAACAGGATAAAAAAAAGAGAAACAAGATAGGATAGACAATAGACAACTAGGATAGTCAATAATAATAAAAAAAATAATTAACCCAAAAGATATCTCTGAAGAATTTTGAAAGTATTATGCTAACCCATATAATTTGGAATCCTCCTCTGATATAATACATCCTGATAATTTGCACATAAATAGAGATGAGCGAGCACTAAAATGCTTGGGTGCTCGTTATTCGAGTCTAATTTTTCCCGATGCTTGGGTGCTCGTTTTGAATAACGAACCCCATTGAAGTCAATGGGAGACTCGAGCATTTTTTGCAGGGGACCAGGGCTCTGCCTAGGGAAGGCTGGGTGAAAACCTGGAAACCTCAGAAAATGATGGAAACACCACGGAAATGGACAGGAAACAGCAGGGGCAATATGCATGGATGCCTCTGAGGCTGCCTAATCCCACCATTACCCCAAATTCTCGGGCAACAGCCTGGTGGTGACCCTCAAGGCAATTGTGCTCACCCAGACCATATACATTTAGCGTGGCCCTGTATGGCTGTGACTACAGAGTGACTGAGATACACTGCGGGAGCAGGAGAAGCACATTAAAATTTAGCGTGGCCCTGTATGGCTGTGACTACAGAGTGACCGAGTTACACTGCGGGAGCAGGCAAAGCACATTAAAATTTAGCGTGACCCTGTATGACTGTGACAACAGAGTGACCGAGTTACACTGCGGGAGCAGGCGAAGCACATAAAAATTTAGCGTGGCCCTGTATGGCTGTGACTACAGAGTGACCGAGTTACACTGTGGAAGCAGGCGAAGCACATTAAAATTTAGCGTGGCCCTGTATAGCTATGACTACAGAGTGACCGAGTTACACTGCGGGAGCAGGTGAAGCACATTAAAATTTAGTGTGGCCCTGTATGGCTGTGACTACAGAGTGACCGTGTTACACTGCGGGAGCAGGCGAAGCACATTAAAATTTAGTGTGGCCCTGTATAGCTGTGACTACAGAGGGACCGAGTTACACTGCGGGAGCATGCGAAGCACATAAAAATTTAGCGTGGCCCTGTATGGCTGTGACAACAGAGTGACCGAGTTACACTGCGGGAGCAGGCGAAGAACATAAAAATATATCGTGACCCTGTATGGCTGTGACAACAGAGTGACCGAGTTACACTGCGGGAGCAGGCGAAGCACATTAAAATTTAGCATGGCCCTGTATGGCTGTGACTACACAGTGAACGAGTTAGACTGCGGGAGCAGGCGAAGCACATAAAAATTTAGCGTGGCCCTGTATAGCTGTGACTACAGAGTGACAGAGTTACACTGCGGGAGCAGGCGAAGCACATAAAAATTTAGCGTGACCTTGTATGGCTGTGACAACAGAGTGACCGAGTTACACTGCGGGAGCAGGCGAAGCACATTAAAATTTAGCGTGGCCCTGTATAGCTGTGACTACAGAGTGACCGAGTTACACTGCGGGAGCAGGCGAAGCACATAAAAATTTAGCGTGACCCTGTATGGCTGTGACAACAGAGTGACCGAGTTACACTGCAGGAGCAGACGAAGCACATTAAAATTTAGCGTGGCCCTGTATGGCTGTGACTACAGAGTGACCGAGTTACACTGCGGGAGCAGGCGAAGCACATTAAAATTTAGCGTGGCCCTGTATGGCTGTGACTACAGAGTGACCGAGTTACACTGCGGAAGCAGGCGAAGCACATTAAAATTTAGCGTGGCCCTGTATGGCTATGACTACAGAGTGACCGAGTTACACTGCGGGAGCAGGTGAAGCACATTAAAATTTAGCGTGGGCCTGTATGGCTGTGACTACAGAGTGACCGTGTTACACTGCGGGAGCAGGCGAAGCACATTAAAATTTAGCGTGGCCCTGTATAGCTGTGACTACAGAGGGACCGAGTTACACTGCGGGAGCATGCGAAGCACATAAAAATTTAGCGTGGCCCTGTATGGCTGTGACAACAGAGTGACCGAGTTACACTGCGGGAGCAGGCGAAGAACATAAAAATGTATCGTGACCCTGTATGGCTGTGACTACAGAGTGACCGAGTTACACTGCGGGAGCAGGCGAAGCACATTAAAATTTAGCATGGCCCTGTATGGCTGTGACTACACAGTGACCGAGTTACACTGCGGGAGCAGGCGAAGCACATAAAAATTTAGCGTGACCTTGTATGGCTGTGACAACAGAGTGACCGAGTTACACTACGGGAGCAGGCGAAGCACATTAAAATTTAGCGTGGCCCTGTATAGCTGTGACTACAGAGTGACCGAGTTACACTGCGGGAGCAGGCGAAGCACATAAAAATTTAGTGTGACCCTGTATGGCTGTGACAACAGAGTGACCGTGTTACACTGCGGGAGCAGACGAAGCACATTAAAATTTAGCGTGGCCCTGTATGGCTGTGACTACAGAGTGACTGAGTTACACTGCGGGAGCAGGCGAAGCACATTAAAATTTAGCGTGGCCCTGTATGGCTATGACTACAGAGTGACCGAGTTACACTGCGGGAGCAGGCGAAGCACATAAAAATTTAGCGTGACCCTGTATGGCTGTGACAAAAGAGTGACCGAGTTACACTGCTGGAGCAGGCGAAGCACATAAAAATTTAGCATGGCCCTGTATGGCTGTGACTACAGAGTGACCGTGTTACACTGCGGGAGCAGGCGAAGCACATAAAAATTTAGCGTGACCCTGTATGGCTGTGACAACAGAGTGACCGAGTTACACTGCGGGAGCAGGTGAAGCACATTAAAATTTAGCGTGGCCCTGTATGGCTGTGACTACAGAGTGACCAAGTTACACTGTGGGAGCAGGCAAAGCACATAAAAATTTAGCGTGGCCCTGTATGGCTGTGACTACAGAGTGACCGAGTTACACTGCGGGAGCAGGCGAAGCACATAAAAATTTAGCATGACCCTGTATGGCTGTGACAACAGAGTGACCGAGTTACACTGCGGGAGCAGGTGAAGCACATTAAAATTTAGCGTGGCCCTGTATGGCTGTGACTACAGAGTGACCAAGTTACACTGCGGGAGCAGGCGAAGCACATTAAAATTTAGCGTGGCCCTGTATGGCTGTGACTACAGAGTGACCGAGTTACACTGCGGGAGCAGGTGAAGCACATTAAAATTTAGCGTGGCCCTGTATGGCTGTGACTACAGAGTGACCAAGTTACACTGCGGGAGCAGGCGAAGCACATTAAAATTTAGCGTGGCCCTGTATGGCTGTGACTACAGAGTGACCGAGTTACACTGCGGGAGCAGGCGAAGAAACATTAAAATTTAGCGTGGCATTGTATGGCTGTGACTACAGAGTGACCGAGTTACACTGCGGGAGCAGGCGAAGCACAAAAAAATTTAGCGTGACCCTGTATGGCGGCGGTGACAACAGAGTGATCGAGTTAGACTGAGGTAGCAGGTGAACCACCCAAAAATTTAGCCTGACACAGCATGGCGGTGACACCACCAATGCCTTTGTCCGACTGAGATTGCAGTCGAATGGCTGTAGGTGAGCCTCGCCCAAAAATTTTTTTGGAGTGTCTGAAGTCGACAGCCACCAGCTGCACTGAATACCCGCTCTGACAACACGCTAGCGGCAGGGCAGGCCAGCACCTCCAAGGCGTACAGCGCCAGTTCAGGCCACGTGTCCAGCTTTGAAACCCAGTAGTTGTATGGAGCAGAGTGATCAGTCAGAACGTTGGTATGGTCAGCTAGTTACTCCCTCACCATCTTTCTGTACAGCTCCCCCCTACTCTGCCTAGACTGGGGACAGGTGACAGTGTCTTGCTGGGGTGACATAAAACTGGCAAAGGCCTTGGAGAGCGTTCCCCTGCCAGTGTTGGACAAGCTGCCTGCTCGCCTCCTCTCCCCCGCTACTTGGCCCACAGAACCACGCCCTCTGCGGCTAGCGGCGTCAGATGGGAAGGATTGTTTCAGCTTGTGCACCAGGGCCTGTGGATATTGATTCACTCTCATACTCCTTTCCTCTACAGGGATGAGAGTGGAAAGGTTCTGCTTGTACCATGGGTCCAGGAGAGTGAACACCCAGTAATCGGTGTTTGAAAAAATGCTTCTAACGCGAGGGTCACGGGATAGGCAGCCTAACATGAAGTCTGCCATGTGCGCCAGAGTCCCAACACGCAAGAATTCCCTCTCCTCCTTCTGACTCTCCATTTCCTCCTCCTCCTCCTCTTCAGCCCATACACGCTCAAGAGTTAAGAAGGACTGAGCATTGGTACCCTCTTTTGTCTCGCCAACATTCTCCTCCTCTTCCTCCTCATCCTCATCCCCCTCCTCCAATACGCGCTGAGAAACAGACCGGAGGGTGCTCTGTCTATCAAGCGACGTATCTTCTTCCCCCATCTCCTGTGACAAGCGCAAAGCTTCTGACTTCATGCTCAGCAGTGAGTTTTTCAACAGGCAAAGCAGCTGGATGGTGAGGCTGATAATGGCGGCATCACCGCTGACCATCTGTGTTGACTCCTCAAAGTTGTTCAACACCTGACAGATATCAGACAGCCACGTCCACTCCTCATTGTAGACTTGAGGAAGCTGACTGACCTGACTACCAGTTCTGGTGGAAGTTGACATCTGGCAGGCTACAATCGCTCTGCGCTGCTGGTAAACTCTGGATAACATGTTTAATGTGAAATTCCATCTTGTGGGCACGTCGCACAACAGTCGGTGAGCTGGCAGTTGTAGGCGGAGCTGCGCTGCCCTGAGAGTGGCAGCATCTGTGGTTGACTTGCGGAAATGCGCACAGATGCGGCGCACCTTGGTGAGCAAATCTGACAAATTGGGGTATGTCTTTAGGAACCGCTGAACTATGAGATTGAACACGTGGGCCAGGCATGGCACATGTGTCAGTCTGCCGAGTTGCAGAGCCGCCACCAGGTTACGCCCGTTGTCACACACAACCATGCCTGGCTTGAGGTTCAGCGGTGCCAGCCACAGATCGGTCTGCGCTGTGATGCCCTGTAACAGCTCTTGGGCGGTGTGCCTTTTTTTTAAAAAAAAATTTTAAAACTTTATTTTGTATCATAAACGTAACATACACTTCGTACATTTTCAGAACAATATGCAAAGTATGAATGCAATATTCATCAGGATACAGAAACGTGTCATTAAAGAAAACCTTAAATCTTACTTCTCCATGTATACATCTGACCAAGTTGAACATCCCCTTAAAGAACACAAGCAAGTTTTATAACTACGTTCATGAGGTCTCCTGACGGTATGCCTTTTGTCACCTAAGCTCAGCAGTTTGAGCACCGCCTGCTGGCGCTTACCCACGGCACTGCTGCTGCGCCTAGAGCTACCGACTGAAGGCGCCGTGCCCACGGATGGTAATTCGGAGGAGGAGGAGGAGGGGTTGGAGGAAGAGGCATAGTACATCTGGGAAACCGTGACCGAGGTAGGCCCCGCAATCCTCGGTGTGGGCATTACATGAGCGGCCCCAGGGTCAGACTCGGTCCCAGCCTCCACCAAGTTAACCCAATGTGCCGTCAGTAAGATATAGTGTCCCTGCCCGGCAGCACTTGTCCACGTGTCTGTGGTTAGGTGGACCTTATCACTAACCACGTTGGTCAGGGCACGGATGATGTTCTCTGACACGTGCTGGTGTAGGGCTGGGACGGCACATCGGGAAAAATAGTGGCGGCTAGGGACCAAGTACCGAGGGACAGCCACCGCCATCAGGTTGGGGAAAGCCTCAGTCTCTACCAGTCTATAGGGCAGCATCACCAGGCTCAAAAATTTGGAGATGTGGACGTTTAGGGCTTGTGCATGTGGGTGGCTGGAATTGTATTTGCGCTTGCGCTCAAATGTCTGCGGCAAAGACAGCTGAACGCTGCGCTGGGACACATTGGTGGAGGTTGTGGAGGATCATGGAGGTGAAGGGGTGGTTGTAGAGCGGGAGGCGCTCGTGCCGGGGTCCTGGGCAGGGGGTTGACTCGCCAAGCCAGCATGTGATACAGGGGAAGGGGCAGTGGTGTGACCCGCAGGCGGTGAACGGCCTTGGTTCCACTGAGTCGGGTGTTTAGCACTCATATGCCTGCGCATGCTGGTAGTGGTTAGGCTGATAGTGGTGGCTCCCCTGCTGATCCTGGTGTGGCACAGGTTGCACACCACAATCCATCGGTCATCCTCACTTTCTTTAAAAAACCTCCAGACTTGCGAACATCTAGGCCTCGGCACAGGAGCTTGACTCCGTGAAACAGTTGCTGATCTACCTGCTCTGGCCCTGCTTATCACTCTGGCCACCCCACTGCCTCTTCCAACCTGTTCTGGTGCTGCACTTGACTCCCCCTCAGAAGCACTGTCTTGAGTTAGATTACCAACCCCGCTCGGGTCAGTCACCTCATCATCCACCAGCTCTTCCTCCGATTCCTCACTCTGCTCCCCTCTCGGCCTTACTGCCCTGACAACAACGTCACTGTCTGACAACCGTGTCTCATCATCATCATCATCCGACACCTCTTCACGCAGTACTTGCACTAAGTCCACACTCTCATCACCCACAGACTGTGAAAGTTCTAAATTTTGGGCATCGGGACAGAGCAACTGCTCAGGTTGCTGTTGAGCAGTGGTTTGTGTCTCTGGGTAGGGTCCTGAAAAGAGTTCCTGTGAGTATGCCTGATCTGAATCCATACTTTCCGTGGGGGGGCAGGTTGGGGGGAAGGAGGTTGAGCTGGAGGAGACAGCTCCCTTGGCTAGCGTGGGTGGACTGCGTGGAAGACTGGGTGGTGGATAAATTACTGGACGCATTGTCCGCTATCCACGTCATCACCTGTTCGCACTGTTGTGGTTTCAATAGTGGTGTACCACGTGAACCAGTAAGTTGCGAGATGAAGCTAGGGAGCGAAACTCTGCGGCGTTCCACTGCTCCCTCATCAACATGTACTGTGTCACCCTGCCCAGTACCACGGCCTCTGCTCCCTACACTACTTGAACACCCATGCCCACTCCCTCGTCCTCGACTCTTAGCCCTTGGGTTCAACATTTTGTATGTTCACTGCACTGTATGATTTATAACTGAGAGAAAAAAACGTAGTCTTTAGACGGCGGCTATTGTACCGCAAACGACTCAATTTTTCACTGCAATGTATGATATATAACTGAGAGAAAAAACGTATATTTTCTACACTCCGGCTAGTGTGCAGCACACGACAGAATTGTGCACTGCACTGTATAATGTATAACTGAGAGGAAAAACGTATATTTTCTACACTCCGGCTAGTGTGCAGCACACGACAGAATTTTGCACTGCACTGTATAATGTACAGTCATGGCCAAAAGTTTTGAGAATGACACAAATATTATATTTTCACATGATCTGCTGCCCTCTGGTTTTTATGTGTGTTTGTCAGATGTTTTTATCACATACAGAAATATAATTGCAATCATATTATGAGTAACAAAAGCGTATATTGACAGTTAGAAAGAGTTAAAGCAGCAAGTCAATATTTTCAGTGTTGACCCTTCTTCTTCACCCTTCTTCTTCAGGACCTCTGCAATTCTCCCTGACATGCTCTCAATAAACTTCTGGCCCAAATCCTGACTGATAGCAGTCCATTCTTGCACAATCAATGCTTGCATTTTGTCAGAATTTGTAGGTTTTTGTTTGTCCACCCGTCTCTTGATGATTGACCACAAGTTCTCAATGGGATTAAGATCTGGGGAGTTTCCAGGCCATGGACCCAAAATCTCTATGTTTTGTTCCCTGAGCCATTTAGTTATCACCTTTGCTTTATGGCAAGGTGCTCCATCATGCTGGAAAAGGCATTGTTGATCGCCAAACTGCTCTTGGACGGTTGGGAGAAGTTGCTCTCGGAGGACATTCTGGTACCATTCTTTATTCATGGCTGTGTTTTTAGGCAGGACTGTGAGAGAGCCGATTCCCTTGGCTGAGAAGCAATCCCAGACATGAATGGTTTCAGGATGCTTTACAGTTGGCATGAGACAAGACTGGTGGTAGCGCTCACCTCGTCTTCTCCGAATAAGCTGTTTTCCAGATGTCCCAAACAATCGAAAAGGGGATTCATCAGAGAAAATGACTTTACCCCAGTCCTCAGCAGTCCACTCCCTGTACCTTTTGCATAATATCAGTCTGTCCCTGATGTTTTTTCTGGAGAGAAGTGGCTTCTTTGCTGCCCTCCTTGAGACCAGGCCTTGCTCCAAGAGTCTCCGCCTCACAGTGCGTGCAGATGCACTCACACCTGCCTGCTGCCATTCCTGAGTAAGCTCTGCACTGCTGGTAGCCCGATCCCGCAGCTGAAACACTTTTAAGAGACGGTCCTGGCACTTGCTGGTCTTTCTTGGGCGCCCTGGAGCCTTTTTGGCAACAATATAACCTCTCTCCTTGAAGTTCTTGATGATGCGATAGATTGTTGACTGAGGTGCAATCTTTCTAGCTGTGATACTCTTCCCTGTTAGGCCATTTTTTGTGCAGTGCAATGATGACTGCACGTGTTTCTTTAGAGTTAACCATGGTTAACAGAAGAGAAACAATGATGCCAAGCACCAGCCTCCTTTTAAAGTGTCCAGTGGTGTCATTCTTACTTAATCATGACAGATTGATCTCCAGCCCTGTCCTCATCAACACCCACACCTGTGTTAATGGAGCAATCACTGAAACGATGTTAGCTGGTCCTTTTAAGGCAGGGCTGCAATGATGTTGAAATGTGTTTTGGGGGATAAAGTTCATTTTCTAGGCAAATATTGACTTTGCAAGTAATTGCTGTTAAGCTGATCACTCTTTATACCATTCTGGAGTATGTGCAAATTGCCATTATAAAAACTGAAGCAGTAGACTTTGAAAAAATTAATATTTGTATCATTCTCAAAACTTTTGGCCATGACTGTATAACTGAGACGAAAAACGTATATTTTCTACACTCTGGCTAGTGTGCAGCACACGACAGAATTTTTCACTGCACTGTAGTATACATGACTGAGAGGAAAAACTTAGTCTTTAGACGGCGGCTATTGCACTGCAAACCACTCAATTTTTCACTGCACTGTAGGATATATAACTGAGAGGAAAAACGTATATTTTCTACACTCCGGCTAGTGTGCAGCACACTGCAGAATTTTGCACTGCACTGTATAATGTATAAATGAGAGGAAAAACGAATATTTTCTACACTCCGGCTAGTGTGCAGCACACGACAGAATTTTTCACTGCACTGTAGTATATATGACTGAGAGGAAAAACATATATTTTCTACACTCCGGCTAGTGTTCAGCACACGACAGAATTTTGCACTGCACTGTATAATGTATAACTTAGAGAAAAAACGTATATTTTCTACACTCCGGCTAGTGTGCAGCACACAACAGAATTTTGCACTGCACTGTATAATGTATAACTGAGAGGAAAAACGTATATTTTCTACACTCTGGCTAGTATGCAGCACACAACAGAATTTTGCACTGCACTGTATAATGTATAACTGAGAGGAAAAACGTATATTTTCTACACTCCGGCTAGTGTGCAGCACACAACAGAATTTTGCACTGCACTGTGTAATGTATAACTGAGAGTAAACACGTATATTTTCTACACTCCGGCTAGTGTGCAGCACACAACAGAATTTTGCACTGCACTGTGTAATGTATAACTGAGAGGAAAAACGTATATTTTCTACACTCCGGCTAGTGTGCAGCACACAACAGAATTTTGCACTGCACTGTGTAATGTATAACTGAGAGTAAACACGTATATTTTCTACACTCCGGCTAGTGTGCAGCACACAACAGAATTTTGCACTGCACTGTGTAATGTATAACTGAGAGGAAAAACGTATATTTTCTACACTCCGGCTAGTGTGCAGCACACGACAGAATTTTGCATTGCACTGTATAATGTATAACTGAGAGGAAAAACGTATATCTTCTACACTCCGGCTAGTGTGCAGCACACAACAGAATTTTGCACTGCACTGTATAATGTATAACTGAGAGGAAAAACGTATATTTTCTAAACTCCGGCTAGTGTGCAGCACACGACAGAATTTTTCACTGCACTGTAGTATATATGACTGAGAGGAAAAACGTAGTCTTTAGACGGCGGCTATTGCACCGCAAACCACTCAATTTTTCACTGCACTGTATAATATATAACTGAGAGGAAAAACGTATATTTTCTACACTCCGGCTAGTGTGCAGCACCCAACAGAATTTTGCACTGCACTGTATAATGTATAACTGAGAGGAAAAACGTATATTTTCTACACTCCGGCTAGTGTGCAGCACACAACAGAATTTTGCACTGCACTGTGTAATGTATAACTGAGAGTAAAAACGTATATTTTCTACACTCCGGCTAGTGTGCAGCACACAACAGAATTTTGCACTGCACTGTGTAATGTATAACTGAGAGGAAAAACGTATATTTTCTAAACTCCGGCTAGTGTGCAGCACACAACAGAATTTTGCACTGCACTGTGTAATGTATAACTGAGAGGAAAAACGTATATTTTCTACACTCCGGCTAGTGTGCAGCACACGACAGAATTTTGCATTGCACTGTATAATGTATAACTGAGAGGAAAAACGTATATCTTCTACACTCCGGCTAGTGTGCAGCACACAACAGAATTTTGCACTGCACTGTATAATGTATAACTGAGAGGAAAAACGTATATTTTCTAAACTCCGGCTAGTGTGCAGCACACGACAGAATTTTTCACTGCACTGTAGTATATATGACTGAGAGGAAAAACGTAGTCTTTAGACGGCGGCTATTGCACCGCAAACCACTCAATTTTTCACTGCACTGTATAATATATAACTGAGAGGAAAAACGTATATTTTCTACACTCCGGCTAGTATGCAGCACCCAACAGAATTTTGCACTGCACTGTATAATGTATAACTGAGAGGAAAAACGTATATTTTCTACACTCCGGCTAGTGTGCAGCACACAACAGAATTTTGCACTGCACTGTGTAATGTATAACTGAGAGTAAAAACGTATATTTTCTACACTCCGGCTAGTGTGCAGCACACAACAGAATTTTGCACTGCACTGTGTAATGTATAACTGAGAGGAAAAACATATATTTTCTAAACTCCGGCTAGTGTGCAGCACACAACAGAATTTTTCACTGCACTGTATAATATATAACTGAGAGGAAAAACGTATATTTTCTACACTCCGGCTAGTGTGCAGCACACGACAGAATTTTGCATTGCACTGTATAATGTATAACTGAGAGGAAAAACGTATATCTTCTACACTCCGGCTAGTGTGCAGCACACAACAGAATTTTGCACTGCACTGTATAATGTATAACTGAGAGGAAAAACGTATATTTTCTACACTCCGGCTAGTGTGCAGCACACGACAGAATTTTGCATTGCACTGTATAATGTATAACTGAGAGGAAAAACGTATATTTTCTACACTCCGGCTAGTGTGCAGCACACAACAGAATTTTGCACTGCACTGTATAATGTATAACTGAGAGGAAAAACGTATATTTTCTAAACTCCGGCTAGTGTGCAGCACACGACAGAATTTTTCACTGCACTGTAGTATATATGACTGAGAGGAAAAACGTAGTCTTTAGACGGCGGCTATTGCACCGCAAACCACTCAATTTTTCACTGCACTGTATAATATATAACTGAGAGGAAAAACGTATATTTTCTACAATCCGGCTAGTGTGCAGCACACGACAGAATTTTTCACTGCACTGTAGGATATATATCTGAGAGGAAAAACGTATATTTTCTACACTCCGGCTAGTGTGCAGCACACGACAGAATTTTGCACTGCACTGTATAATGTATAACTTAGAGGAAAAACTTATATTTTGTACACTCCGGCTAGTGTGCAGCACACAACAGAATTTTCCACTGCACTGTATAATGTATAACTTAGAGGAAAAACGTATATTTTCTACACTCCGGCTAGTGTGCAGCACACAACAGAATTTTGCACTGCACTGTATAATGTATAACTGAGAGGAAAAACGTATATTTTCTACACTTCGGCTAGTGTGCAGCACACAACAGAATTTTGCACTGCACTGTATAATGTATAACTGAGACGAAAAACGTATATTTTCTACACTCCGGCTAGTGTGCAGCACACAACAGAATTTTGCACTACATCGTATAATGTATAACTGAGAGGAAAAACGTATATTTTCTACACTCCAGCTAGTGTGCAGCACACAACAGAATTTTGCACTGCACTGTATAATGTATAACTTAGAGGAAAAACGTATATTTTCTACACTCCGGCTAGTGTGCAGCACACAACAGAATTTTGCACTGCACTGTATAATGTATAACTGAGAGGAAAAAGGTATATTTTCTACACTCCGGCTAGTGTGCAGCACACGACAGAATTTTTCACTGCACTGTATAATATATAACTGCGAGGAAAAACGTATATTTTCCACACTCCGGCTAGTGTGCAGCAGACGACAGAATTTTGCACTGCACTGTATAATATATAACTGAGAGGAAAAACGTATATTTTCTACACTCCAGCTAGTGTGCAGCACACAACAGAATTTTGCACTGCACTGTATAATGTATAACTGATACGAAAAACGTATATTTTCTACACTCTGGCTAGTGTGCAGTACACGACAGAATTTTGCACTGCACTGTATAATGTATAACTGAGAGGAAAAAGGTATATTTTCTACACTCCGGCTAGTGTGCAGCACACGACAGAATTCTTCACTGCACTGTAGTATATATGACTGAGAGGAAAAACGTAGTCTTTAGACAGCGGCTATTGCATTACAAACCACTCAATTTTTCACTGCACTGTAGGATATATAACTGAGAGGAAAAACGTATATTATATAACTGAGAGGAAAAACATATATTTATACATTATACAGTGCACTGCACTGTATAATGTATAACCGAGAGGAAAAACGTATATTTTCTACACTTCGGCTAGTGTGCAACACACAACAGAATTTTGCACTGCACTGTATAATGTATAAATGAGAGGAAAAACGAATATTATACACTGTATAATATATAACTGAGAGGAAAAACGTATATTTTCTACACTCCGGCTAGTATGCAGCACCCAACAGAATTTTGCACTGCACTGTATAATGTATAACTGAGAGGAAAAACGTATATCTTCTACACTCCGGCTAGTGTGCAGCACACGACAGAATTTTGCACTGCACTGTGTAATGTATAACTGAGAGTAAAAACGTATATTTTCTACACTCCGGCTAGTGTGCAGCACACAACAGAATTTTGCACTGCACTGTGTAATGTATAACTGAGAGGAAAAACGTATATTTTCTAAACTCCGGCTAGTGTGCAGCACACAACAGAATTTTTCACTGCACTGTATAATATATAACTGAGAGGAAAAACGTATATTTTCTACACTCCGGCTAGTGTGCAGCACACGACAGAATTTTGCATTGCACTGTATAATGTATAACTGAGAGGAAAAACGTATATCTTCTACACTCCGGCTAGTGTGCAGCACACAACAGAATTTTGCACTGCACTGTATAATGTATAACTGAGAGGAAAAACGTATATTTTCTAAACTCCGGCTAGTGTGCAGCACACGACAGAATTTTTCACTGCACTGTAGTATATATGACTGAGAGGAAAAACGTAGTCTTTAGACGGCGGCTATTGCACCGCAAACCACTCAATTTTTCACTGCACTGTATAATATATAACTGAGAGGAAAAACGTATATTTTCTACAATCCGGCTAGTGTGCAGCACACGACAGAATTTTTCACTGCACTGTAGGATATATATCTGAGAGGAAAAACGTATATTTTCTACACTCCGGCTAGTGTGCAGCACATGACAGAATTTTGCACTGCACTGTATAATGTATAACTTAGAGGAAAAACCTATGTTTTGTACACTCCGGCTAGTGTGCAGCACACAACAGAATTTTCCACTGCACTGTATAATGTATAACTTAGAGGAAAAACGTATATTTTCTACACTCCGGCTAGTGTGCAGCACACAACAGAATTTTGCACTGCACTGTATAATGTATAACTGAGAGGAAAAACGTATATTTTCTACACTTCGACTAGTGTGCAGCACACAACAGAATTTTGCACTGCACTGTATAATGTATAACTGAGACGAAAAACGTATATTTTCTACACTCCGGCTAGTGTGCAGCACACAACAAAATTTTGCACTACATTGTATAATGTATAACTGAGAGGATAAACGTATATTTTCTACACTCCAGCTAGTGTGCAGCACACAACAGAATTTTGCACTGCACTGTATAATGTATAACTGAGAGGAAAAACGTATATTTTCTACACTCCGGCTAGTGTGCAGCACACAACAGAATTTTGCACTGCACTGTATAATGTATAACTGAGAGGAAAAAGGTATATTTTCTACACTCCGGCTAGTGTGCAGCACACGACAGAATTTTTCACTGCACTGTATAATATATAACTGCGAGGAAAAACGTATATTTTCCACACTCCGGCTAGTGTGCAGCAGACGACAGAATTTTGCACTGCACTGTATAATATATAACTGAGACGAAAAACGTATATTTTCTACACTCTGGCTAGTGTGCAGTACACGACAGAATTTTGCACTGCACTGTATAATGTATAACTGAGAGGAAAAAGGTATATTTTCTACACTCCGGCTAGTGTGCAGCACACGACAGAATTCTTCACTGCACTGTAGTATATATGACTGAGAGGAAAAACGTAGTCTTTAGACAGCTGCTATTGCATTACAAACCACATTTTTCACTGCACTGTAGGATATATAACTGAGAGGAAAAACGTATATTATATAACTGAGAGGAAAAACATATATTTATACATTATACAGTGCACTGCACTGTATAATGTATAACCGAGAGGAAAAACGCATATTTTCTACACTTCGGCTAGTGTGCAACACACAACAGAATTTTGCACTGCACTGTATAATGTATAACTGAGACGAAAAACGTATATTTTCTACACTCCGGCTAGTGTGCAGCACACAACAGAATTTTGCACTACATTGTATAATGTATAACTGAGAGGAAAAACGTATATTTTCTACACTCCAGCTAGTGTGCAGCACACAACAGAATTTTGCACTGCACTGTATAATGTATAACTGAGAGGAAAAACGTATATTTTCTACACTCCGGCTAGTGTGCAGCACACAACAGAATTTTGCACTGCACTGTATAATGTATAACTGAGAGGAAAAAGGTATATTTTCTACACTCCGGCTAGTGTGCAGCACACGACAGAATTTTTCACTGCACTGTATAATATATAACTGCGAGGAAAAACGTATATTTTCCACACTCCGGCTAGTGTGCAGCAGACGACAGAATTTTGCACTGCACTGTATAATGTATAACTGAGAGGAAAAACGTATATTTTCTACATTCCGGCTAGTGTGCAGCACACGACAGAATTTTGCACTGCACTGTATAATATATAACTGAGACGAAAAACGTATATTTTCTACACTCTGGCTAGTGTGCAGTACACGACAGAATTTTGCACTGCACTGTATAATGTATAACTGAGAGGAAAAAGGTATATTTTCTACACTCCGGCTAGTGTGCAGCACACGACAGAATTCTTCACTGCACTGTAGTATAAATGACTGAGAGGAAAAACGTAGTCTTTAGACAGCGGCTATTGCACCACAAACCACTCAATTTTTCACTGCACTGTAGGATATATAACTGAGAGGAAAAACGTATATTTTATACACTCCAGTTAGTGTGCAGCACATGACAGAATTTTTCACTGCACTGTATAAAATATAACTGAGAGGAAAAACGTATATTTTCTACACTCCGGTTAGTGTGCAGCACACGACAGAATTTTGCACTGCACTGTATAATGTATAACTGAGACGAAAAACGTATATTTTCTACACTCCGGCTAGTGTGCAGCACACGACAGAATTTTTCACTGCATTGTATAATATATAGAACGCCCTCTCTGATTCTCTCCTTGGATGCGGAGAAGCCGTTCAACAGGGTCCATTGGGGGTTTATTAGGGCCACCTTGACTAAATTTAGTTTCTCTGGTTTCGATTTATCACTTTACTCCAAGTGCCTCGATATATACCTCAGGTTTTCTTTCCTCCCCCTTCAATATAAAAAATGGAACAATACAGGTTTGCCCACTTTCGCCATTAATCTTTGCTTTAGCCATGTAACCCTTTGCAGAACACATTCGATCCTCCATCCAGATTAAAGGAATCAGAGTCGGCCCTCTAGACCATTGTATTGGCCTATTTGCAGATGATGTCATCATAGCAACCTCTAACCCTATGGAATCTTTGCGGGCCATTACTGATGTCATAGCTCGGTTTGGTTTAACATCATACTACAAGGTCAATATTAATAAATTCCAGATGCTAATTGGGTGTCTTTAATCCTCTGTGGCACAAAAGATAACTAGAATATATGGCTTTACTTGGGCTTCTACTGCCCTCCGTTATCTAGGTGTCAACTTAACTTACCCTTCATCAATCTTATTTTAATTATCAACCTCTGCTTAAAAGCATTAAACAATGTTTTGCAGAACTGAATCTACACTTCTTATCATGGTTGGGGAAAGCAGCAGCAATCAAAATGGTAATATTACCCAAAATGTAATGCGCAATGTTCCCATCTCCCAAACAGACTTCCATCAATCTTATTGCACCACCTTTGGGGTAAGAAAAGACTTAGGGTTAAAGCTGCAGTCTTATATAAACCATTGGCTCAAGATGGCATCAACTTCCTATCCATTCTAAGTTATTATAAAGCCATAATATCTGACCAATTTCGTTATTTACATCTCAAGGATCTATCTAAAAGCTGGGCCGCTATCAAGACCTGGCTATTAGGTCCTAAACCCATTATTTTGCATTTAAATGCCCAGACCTTATTCAATACTACTTTTAAAAATGATGTTATTTGCCTGCAAGCCATATCAAAGACATGGAAAACTCTAACTAGAAAAGACAGACTAATTCCAGTCTCTTTACATGATTCCTCATTTAGAGTTATGTGAATTGGCGATCCCTGACCTCTCTATTACAACACAGATCCGTTTTGGTCTATTGTATATCTCACAGCCTTTGAATAAAGGTACTTTTGTAGACTTTGATTCTCTTTCAATATCCCTAATAGAGACTTTCACAAATACCTTCAGTTATGTCACTTGTTAACCTCATGTAAGCCATTTAACTTCCCCTCATCTATCTCCAATTTACTCAATTGGATTACATCTACAAGACCTGCTGATAATGGAATAACTAGGGGTTATCAAATTCTGAAGTTCCCGACAATTGACCTGCTAACTCATATTATAGACCTGTGGCAAGAGGATATGAAAATAGGAATCATTCTCCTCAACCTCTAAATACTCTAGGTGTGCTGGCCATCTGGAAACTTCCAAAAAGATACTATACAGATGGTACTACACACCACAAGTCACCTGTGACTTGACCTTTTAGAGATGTCAAATGTCTGAGGGTACATATATCCACATTTTGTGGGAGTGTCCTAATGTTTGGTTGTTGTTGAAGCAGGGTGTTCTCTTTCCTCTCGGAAGTTTGTAAATTTCTAGTCCCACCTGCTCCAGAGTTGACTTTACTATCGATAGGAGTGGACTCATATCCTTATATGAGTTCAAATCCATTATTATGCATTTTCTAATTGCTACTAGACACAAAATAGCAATGTGCTGGAAATCAAACTCTTTGCCAATTATTAAAAATATTATTAGATCAGTTAATAGTAACTGCTCCTGGGCTTCTTCACTCAACTCAAAACAAACCTTCCGGAGTAGATGGGACGCCTGGATTTCCAACATGTATTGCAACTTACCTTGACTGTGTTAACTACTGCTTTAGACTGATGCACCCGATCTTTCTTCTCTGTCTTTATTATTATAAGACTATTCCTTATTGTGCATTCCTACTCCCCCCTTCAACCCCCCTTACCTACCTCCTTTATCCTTAATGCTTTGGATTTATCCATTATTTTGTTTTGACTTCTGTACTACTACTTAGTACATTCTTTTGTAATCTGTCAAACTACTTAATAAAAATGATTAAAATTGAAAAGAAAAAGAAAGATACATGTGATATTAAACATAGTAAACAGCAATCAGTGCAGGCAGCTGCTGCCATAGTACATATGCTCATGGATACATTCAGAGGGTCCCAATGCACATGATGAAAATATTGTTTTATCTTTATACAATTCATTCAATCCATGAATGAAATATTGTGCATGTACTTGTATATAAGAAAGACATAACTGAACTTGAACCAGAGAAAACTGGAATAATAACGGGTGGGCTGCAGTACCCGAAAGAAAATTGGGATTATTTTGTCTGGAAAAAGACAGCTTGGAGTAACCTAGTTACTATGTGCAAAATATCAATAGTCTGTATCCATTGATCATTTTGCATTCCCCCCCCCGCCTGTATCCTTAACAAGGGAACATGACATCCAGTACGTCCAGAGAAGTGAGACCATAGAACTCTCTGCCATTGGGTGTTGTGATGGGTTATTAGTCGAATAATTTTAGAAAGAGTCTAGAAGTATTTCTGGAAAGATATAATATTACAACTTCCCTTTTATAGACCCAGTGATTTAGTGATTTGGTTGCATTTAACATAACAATTGAGTGCTCTTTTGCATGCTTTTTGGACAATACAATTTAATAAAAATCCACTAGATAGACAAGTTGTTGCCTTCTGCCCCTCTAGCACCAACCCACAGCCAGTTCCAAATTCTCAACTCATTACAACATTGGGGATCATAAGAAGGTTTCCTGTGAAAAATACTTTTGCAATACTCTAGCAAGTGTCCATCGGAGTACAGATATAAATCTCCTGCTGACTATAGCTCCTGTTTCTGTGCAATGTCCTAACCTTATTTTAGCCCTGCAGTGGTGAAATAAGTAAGCATGGGTCCCATATCAAAAAAGAATAAGGCCCATGTCCACCATGACCACCTCAGAAGAATGAATATATTGTCTTTATTTTATCTTTACTCCTCTTTGTCAGTTCATCTTTTCCTTGTTTTCCTTTTGACTTAGCTCTAATATTGCCTCTTTCCCACAAATGTTCTACCTCCCCTAAATGGGAGAACTGGGAAATTAAAGTGGCCCTGGAAAAAACCTAAAAGTGGCCCCATGTTGTACGTAGGTCCAAAATGACAGAAGGCTGTGCAACACAATTAGGCAGGAACAAAAAAAAGTAGATGGGGCCTGCAATACTGTAGTGCAGCACAAAGTACCAGCCCAGGAGAACCAAATACCACAGTACAGAACAAAATACTTCTGCCCTCATCACAGTATTCAGGAGGGCACTTGCCGCTATTGGCCAGGAGCATAAATACTTGATGCTCTTAGCTGAGAACATCAGATCATTATTTACCTAGCCAGCAGCTGTGAGGAGGACTCCTGGGCATCAGTTCACTGGGAAATTTCCATGTATGGTCTATGGCCAGCCCACCCCTGCTCCACTGCACCATATATAGTGATTATTAACACTATCCTTGAGTGAAAGCGGGCTCTTTTCCTGCTCTGATAGCAGCTGTTATGTTTGCAACCTTAATAGCTTATGGAAATGATAAAAGCAATTACATTTATCATGCGAGTTCTAGAGCTTGCCAAATAGCAGAGAAAACTCTTCCAATATATTAGATTACCACAGGCTCATGGCTTATTAGTATGAATGTCTGCATAGAGCGTTATGTGTACTAGCCTTCCATACCCTCAATACCTCATATCAAGAATATTTATCATTTTCTCATAATGTGAGATGTGCTCTACTTATTATCATATTACATGTCTTTGATACACAGATTGTGAACGGTGCTTTATCTTACACCATGCTCCAGTTACTTATTTGTATGTCATCATTTTTAATACTGTTTCTTGCTGTGAAATCTGGCAGTACTGGGTTAAAGTTCCTTACAAACTTAGGACTTCTGAGTTTCTAAAAAAGGAAAGTCATTAAATGAATACCCTGTGTTCATCACTTTATGTTAATGCTTCACCCAGGGGGACTTTCTCTTGAGCTAATAAAAGATAATGAAATGCATCTGTCAGGAGGACGCAGTTTTTAAAAAAAGCGCATCTAAGACACCAATTTGCAGATGCTCCTCTCACAGCTAGTCTAGTTTTTCCATAATGCATGATAATGGACTTTCTCCATTGGTGTATATGTAAATAATATCACTCCGACCATAATGTTTCAATGTAAGAAGATGTTGGTGATATTTACCGACTTGACAGAACTCTGCCACAGCATAGGCGCCATCAAGAACGTAAAGGTTTGCATCTTCTGGGAAGCCTTCCACCAATGCTAGTCTTTTATATTTGAAAATAAAAAGACAGCACCTCATCTGTAGGAAAATTAAACAATGGAGTAAGAGAGTGGAGCTCCATTGGAATTGATATCCTGGCAGCACTGAGATATCAAGTTCCAGTTTTGAACTTTTTCCAGTGTAGACACCAGTGCCAATCTGGCACATGAAGACAAAGTTCCAGCTAAATGGCCACTCATTTATACAACTTTCTTTTAACCCTTTCAGGACCTTGCAATTTTTCATTTTTGCGTTTTTATCTCCCTGTCTTCCAGCCATAACTTTTTTTATTTTTCCATTCATATAGCCGTCTGAGGGCTTGTTTTTTGCAGGACAAATTGTACACTTTAATGGCACCATCTATTGCATAAAATGTAGTGGGAAGCTGGAAAAAATAAATGGTGTTGGAATTGGAAAAAAAGCAATTCCACTGACCTGTGCCCCTCAATCTCTGGGTCAGTACGATTTGCATAGTTTTTCTTGTGTGTTCATACTGAAAAAATAAAAAACTGCAAAAAATGTATTTTTTGCCATATTCCGACCCCATCCCTTTAAAAAAAAAAAGTTATGTCTACGGAGTTGTGTGTTGGCTAATTTTTTGCAGGACAATCTGTAGTTTAGATAGATGCCATTTTGAAGTGTCTGTGACTTTTTGGTCACTTTTTATTACATTTTTTTAAGGAGGTGAAATGGTGTAAAAATGACGACTTAGCCATTTAGATTTTTTTCCATTACGCCGTTCCCTGTATGGGAATAATATTTTTAGATATTAATAGAACGGGTGTTTTCAGACGTGTTAATGCTCATGATGTTAATTTTTTTATTATACTTTTTTTTATTCTAAAGAGGGTGTTTTGAACTTTTATATTTTTTTAAAATAATTTTAAAGACTTTTTTAAAAACTTTAAAAAAAATTGCTTTTCACCCTAGGTGACTAAAACAACCATACATAATTAAAGGCAGTATCAATTAATTATAATACGTGATTAACGGCACATTAAGAAAAAATAATTTTAACAAAAATGACATGTTATTCCTTAATTATGTTGTCATTTTTGTTAACATTATTTTTTCTTAATGTACCGTTAAAGTTTACAATTACAACAGCTTTTGATAGACAACAGGCTTGATGGTTACAGTCTTTCAATGAGGGCACAGGATTTGTCAGAGGTAATAGAATAACTTTTTCTTAAATGGAAACAGGCAAATATAACACTTTCTCTTTAAGAGCTTTAAGAGCTAAGAACTTAGTCCCCCTTTAGACAATGACACTGTGGCTGGTAGTGCTTATAGGTTGCAGATGATAGTTCTTACATCGCAACCACTGTGTACACTCTCAAGTTGCAGTATTGCACATAAGCCATCATACATTGCTTACAGCTTGCAGATTAGCTAGTCATGATTGAAGGCTTTGGATGTTTTTAGGTTGCATGGACAAGTTGGCTTCTCTCGGCTATGTAGTCCCAGTCTTAACTCCTCTGTGGTATTTAGCTTCAGATGCCTTATATAATTCCGAAAGTGTTGCACCCTAGTACCAATCATCACTAGTACCAATCATCTTTGTTACTCTCAGGAATTAATACTGGCTTGGTTTCATGCAGCAGCACTAGCTCGTTCTTCCATCATTTGTCTGCTCTCAGTTCTCTTACTATATGCTTACAGGAGTTTTCCACCTTTTAGATACTGATGACCTATCCTCTGAATAGCTTATCATTATCAGATCAATGGGGGTCCACGGTTGCTGGTCACTGACGGTGGGTGTTTGCTGTATTATATAGCCTATACCAGCCATGTATGGCCTCCCTATGCAATTATTTGCATGGACACATAGCTGTGGTTCACCTGATTAAAATGGTGCTTTTTGTGTGTTGTTCTGAGGCTCCATTACTGAGTTATTACTTTTACTCAATATGCAAATTAAAGGGGTTGTCCACGTTATTTTTATGTTCTTTGTATGTTTCTAACTAATCAAATATAACAGCTTTGCCATGCACTTTGTGCTTCTACAAATGCAGCTTTCTCAGATTTCACTGAGGGTCGCATGACCTGTGATGTCAGCTTCTCTCCCTGCTGTTTCCCTGATGTTTTGTGCACAAGCCTCAGGGATCAAAGAAGAGTATGCACACAAAACCTCACTGTGCTGGCCACACCCCTGCACTGCCGGCGCCTGCTGCTGCTTTCTTCCTGGATTCTTTCAGATAAAACTTTAACCCCTTCAGCCATCACAGACTCAGGGCTCAAGCCTTTGCTGAGCAGCTGCAGGCAATGAAGAGGCATAGGATCTGACCTCCTCATCCTGCAGACACAGAGCTGACACTAGAGGAGATCTGAGGCGTTCTGCAGAGCATTGCACTAGAAAGGTAGGGGAAGTTCCTGTCTACATCAGCATGTCATTGTACAACTGGACTTGTAGTCCTACATATACATCATGCTGCTGAGTATCCTAGCAGGCAGACATGTCTCTCAGGGCAGCACTTGTATTCACTCCCTTTGCAGAGCAGGGGAAGGGCAGAGATTGTTGTTATTAGAGATAAACAAAAGGCCAGAAGAGAACCAGGGAAATGAGGGAATATAGATTTGTTTTTGCCTAAAACTTGCTTAACTTAGTTATATATTGCTGCCCATCAGATTTACAGTGCTATATATTTTTTTCATAACTCGGACAACCCCTTTAACACCCTACAACCATTGTTGGAGGACCACAAGCTGGTGGTGGCAGTGTTATAGTCTAAGGAATGTTTTCGTGGCATTCTCTGGGTCCACTCATCCATGTCGAAGCCACTCTCAACCGATTGTCTTCCCTGGGGAAAGGCAATTTGACATGTCACAGACTTTAACTCAATTGAGCATCTGTGGGACCACCTCAGTAGTCGTGTTCGATCTATGGATTCTCGCACACGCACTCTCCAGCAGCTGTGGGATGCACTGCAGTCAGTATGGCACCAGATACCTATGACAACCTACCAAGACCTTATTGAGTCACTCCCAGCCTGTCAAGCTGCTGTCTGTGCTGCGCAGGGCAGTTAGCCTGGATATTAACTGGTGGTCATAATAACAGGACTTAACCATGCATTACCACTTTACAAATCTTTGGTGTGGGCTCATCTGGAATATGCAGTTCAGTTTTGGGCACCAATCCGTAGAAAGGATGCCCTGGAGCTGGAAAAAAATACAAAGAAGATCAACTAAAATTATAAGGGCATAGAGCATCCTAAGGTCTGACAGTTTAAGACTGACAGTTGAGGCTGATAATTGTCGGGAAGGTAGTGTTCATTTCTGACAATCTCCTGATTATCAGTGGAGGAGACAGCAGCATTTACATGCAGTGATCTCCACAGTATAGGGAGGTGCGATTGCTAATGCCATCGCTCGTCCCCATACAGAGTCATTGTTTGCCAGAGGTAGACTGCTGTTTTGATGTCAGTGACCTCACCAATGATCCCAATACCAGATGAATGAGTGTTTCACTTGTTCATTGGGTAATCAGCAAGTGTTCATATAAACACTTGTTTGCAATAATCTGCCCGAAAATTGCGCAGTCTAAAGGGACCTTTAGTTATGAGGAAAGATTAAAAGAATTAAACTTATTTGGTCTTAAGAAAAAATGTCTAAGAAGAGACATCATTAACCTATATACATATATAAATGGACTGTACAAAAAATATGTTCAATCCCCACAAAAGACAAGAGGGGATTGCCTCCGTATGGAGCGGAAAAAGTTACCTCTCCAGAGGCAACAAGGCTTCTTTACTATAAGAACTGTAAATCTTTGGTTAGTCTACCTGAGGAGGTGGTAATGGCACTAACAGTGAATGGTTTTAAAAAGGGCTTAGATGAATTCTTAGAATGAAATACCATTAAAGGGGTTGGTCCATTGCAGAATTTGATGGCATATCACTGCCATCAAAGTTAGATAGGTGCGGATTAAACCTCTGGGAACCGCTCCTATATCCAGAACGGGGCCCCGAAGTGAAGGAGACCACATTGCTCAGGTGCTCTCCGTTCACTACTATGGGAGTTCCAAAAATAGTGGAGTGAACATACCCAGATATTTTATGAAGTCCCATAGAGGTGAATGGAAAATGCATAGTGCATGCACGGTCACCTCTCCATTTACCTCTATGGGACTGCTGGAAATAGCAGAGTCAGGACTATTTTCGGCACTCATATAGCGGTTAAAGGGGTTGTCCGAGTTCTGTAAAAAAAATGTATAGTACTGTAAATTTGATGGGCAGCAATAAGTTAAAGAGGCTCTGTCACTAGGTTTTAACCTATGTATTTAAATACATAGGTTAAAACCCCTTAACTAGTACAGTTATATCATACCTTTATTGCAGAGTACAGCGCAGCGGTTGTGCTGAAAAACCAACTTAAAACTCTATGCTAATGAGCCTTCGGAGCACCGGGGGGCGGGCTCTTTCTTCCTGAGCACCGCTTCTTCACCGCCCTCCGGGGCCCGAGGCTCTCCCCGATGCCGACGTCCACGCCCCTCTGGAATTTGATTGACAGCGCTAGACCGCAGTCCTATCGCACCGGATTTCAGCGCTAGAAGGCTTTGTTTACATGCAGTAATAACAATCTCTGCCCCTCCCCCTTCCTGCTATGCAAAGGCAGTGAATACAAGAGCTGGCCTGAGTGACATGTCTGCTGGAATACTCTGCAGCATGTTGTATGTGTAGGACTACAAGTCCCAACTGTACAATGACACTGCTGATACACACAGGGTCTTCCCCCTACCTGTCTTGTACAATACGTTACATCTCCTCCAGATCAGCTCCAGTCAGCTCTGTGTCTGTAGGGTGAGGAGAGCATATCCCGTGTCTCTTTACATCTGCAGCTGCTGTTGTAAAGCCTTCAGTGTGTTCTGGCTGAAGGGGTTAATGTTTTATCTGAAAGAATCCAGGGAGATTAGATAGCAGGAGCCCGGCAGAGAAGGGGGGGCGTGGCCAGCACAGTGACACCTCGTGTACAGACTCTTATCTGCTGGTGCACGAATGCAAGATTAGCAGAGAGGCAAGCTGACATCACAGGTCATCTGACCCTCATTGAAACCTGACAAACAAGCAGCTTTAGAAGCAGAAAGTGTATGGAAAAGCTGTTGTATTTGACCAGTTAGAAATAGAGTTGATCGAATCCTAAAATATTCGGGGATTCGGAATTCGGACCGAATTTTCCGCGGGATTCGTGTGTTCGAGCCGAATCCCATTAAAGTCTATGGGAGACCCGAATATTTTTGCAGGGGCCAAAGGTTCTGCACAGTCAAGTTTGCCCCAACATGTGAAAACCTCTGAAAAAGATGGAAACGCCTTGGAAATGGATAGGAAACACCAGGGGCAGCATGTAGGGATGCCTCTGAGGCTCCCTAATTGCACCATTTTTTCTAAATCTGGCCAATAGTCTGGTGATGACCCCAAGGCAATTTTCAGGGACACGGTAATGGTGACCCACTTAAAAATGCTGCCTGACAACCTGGCGGTGAACCCCTGATTGTCTGTCTTTCAATACGATTGCAGTGTAAAGCATGGTGGTGAGCCTCAGTATGACTTTTTGGATGGAGATTGCATGTGGTCACGTACTCCCTGGAACCCCATAGTCACCCCTTCTCTGATGTGCTACCCCAGAACATTCTCTGCCCCAATTCGCAAGACCTTTTGCAGTCTCAGTGTGCTGACAGTGGGGATTTACCAGTGTTGTCTGAGGAGGTGGTGGACAATGGCGAGACACAGGTGTCGGGGGGTGAGGTAGTTGAAAGTGAAGCAAGTTACAGTGGGGACTCCTTGGGGGGACTTTCTCATGATGGGACAGATTCAACTTGGGTGGATCAGGCACAGGAACAGATCAATTTTTTTTTGTGTGTTTATTTAACTTTTATTTAGCACAAATAACCACAGAGATATTTATTTGTTCTCTTCGCTGCGCAGTCTGGCATTGGGGTTCGTCACTTTGATGGCGAGCTGTGCCGCTCTCTCCACAATGGTCTTTCGGTTCTTTGAGGAGACGTTGTGGGCGATTTCTGCACAGAAGGACTTGTTGCTCATCAACAGAACCTCGAGCTCCTTGACATTGTGGACCAGGAATTTGCAGAACCCTGTGGGCAGCATGTGTTTGGTCTTCTTTTTGCTACCGTACCCAATGTTGGGCATCAGGATCTGCCCCTTAAACCTCCTGCGGGCTCTGTTGTCAATACCTCTGGGTTTACGCCAGTTACGCTTAATCTTTACATAACGGTCTGATTGGTGGCGGATGAACTTCTTCGTCCGCTTCTTGACGATCCTGGGCTTAATGAGGGGCCGGAGAGCCGCCATGATACCGGTTCGGAGCGTCCGCCTTCTCCGCAGACAGCCCGAGGAAGAGAGCGGAACAGATCAATTTTAAATGTGAGGCAACATCAGCACCACAACCGCTTGGGAGAGGCAGTGGGCATTGTGTTTAGAAAGGCTGATGGGCTTCCGTCAGCACTGTGTGTATAGAACCCCATGGCCTTTCATAATAAATTTGGTTACAAAGCCACATGACTCCTGAAAAATTGTCTTTAGAAAGCCAGATGACTTTCCTGAAAAATTGTTAGTAGAAAGACGGATGACTTTCCTGAAAAATTGTTAGTAGGAAGCCAGATGACTTTCCTGAAAAATTGTTGCATATGCAACTCAGATGAAGTGGAGAAGGAGGAGGAGGAGGAAAGCAAGCAATTTAGGAGGTAGCCTGAGGTGGGGATGAGAACTGGGGGGATATCCATGACCTGTTCATCTTGATGAACGTGAGGATGTCGGCGTTGTCGGTGGACAGGCGCGTCCGTTTGTCCGTAATGATAACCCCGGCGGCACTAAAAACCCTTTCAGACAGTACACTTGCAGCAGGGCAGGCAAGCACCTCAAGAGCGTACTGCGCAAGTTCTGGCCACCTGTCCAGCTTGGCCAGCCAGTTGGTCTGGTCTGCGACATATTCCCTCACCATCTTGCGGTACTGTTCCGCCCTGCTCTGCCTGCCCTGTGGCTGTGTCGTACTGTCTTGCTGGGGTTTAAGAAACTTGGCAAAAGCATGGAATAGTGTACCCCTGCCCTTGGCGCCTACACTGACTTTCCCCCTCCTCTCCTCTCCAACTTCAGCCACTGCAGTCCGCCCCCTGTTGCTCTGGAAAGGCCTGTAGCAGTTTCTGAACCAGGGCCTTGTGGTAGAAAGTGACTCGGGTGCTCCTTTCCTCCACGGGTATAAGTTGGGCAAAGTTGTCCTTGTAGCATGGGTCAAGGAGGGTGTACACCCAATAGTCATTGGTGGACAGTATCCTCTTGACCCGGGGATCACGACAAAGACAGTCAAGCATAAAGTCTGCCATGTGCCCTACTGTGCCAACACGCAAGCCTTCAGACTCCTCACTTAGCGGACTCTCCATCTCCTCCTCCCCCCCTTCCTCCGACCCCAATTCATCCTCCTCAGCCCATATCCGCTCAACAGGTAGCATGGAATCACCCCCTGATGCATGGTGCCCAAGAGTTTCTTCCTCCTCCTCAGCCTCCTCCTCCTCCTCAGTTTCACGCTGCGAAACTGACAACAGGGTGCTCTCAATGTCACTGTCTTCCCCCACCTCCTGTGACACTGCTGAATCCTCAGATCTTAGGTTCCTCAAGGAGTTCTGGATGAGGCACAACAGAGGGATGGTGACACTGATGATGTGTGCATCACCACTGACCATCTCTGTTGCCTCCTCAAAGGGATCTAAGACCTGGCAGATGCCAGCCATCCACGTCCACTCCTCAGCATAGACATGAGGAAGCTGACTGGCCTGACTACCACCTCGGGGGATCAGCTGGCAGTCTACAACTGCCCTGCGTTGTTGGTACACCCTGGCTAGCATGTGTAACGTCGAATTCCAACGCGTGGGAACGTCACACAGCAGCCGGTGAACAGGGAGTTGTAGCCGCCCTTGCACAGTCCTGAGGGTCGCGGCATCGGTGGTGGACTTGCGAAAATGGGCGCATATGCGCCGCACCTTGGTGAGCAACTCACTCAACTGGGGGTAGGTCTTGAGGAACCGCTGGAACACCAAGTTGAGCACGTGGGCCATGCATGGCACGTGAGTCAGCCCACCAAGATGCAGAGCCGCCACCAGATTACGCCCATTATCGCAGACCACCATTCCTGGCGGAAGGTTCAGCGGCGCCAGCCACACATTGGTCTGCCCCCTGATGCCCTGTAAGAGCTCTTCAGCCGTGTGCCTCTTATCCCCCAGGCTCAGCAGTTTCAGGACTCCCTGCTGCCGCTTCCCTACCACAGTGCTGAAACTGCTGGCCATCGAGGAAATGAGACTTGACGATTGGGGCATCGCTGCCACTTTGGAGGAGGAGGAGGTGGAGGCATAATGTGCCGGAGACACACAGACGGAACTATGTCCCGCAATTCGTGGTGTGGGTAGCACATGTGCAGCCCCACGATCGGTCTCTGACCCAGCCTCCACCAGATTGACCAAATGTGCCATGAGGGAGATGTAATGTCCCTGGCCACCGGTACTCGTCTACGTATCTGTGGTCATGTGGACTTTACCACAAACCGCGTTTTTGAGAGCGTGGGCGATGTTCTCAGACACATGCCGGTGCAGGACGGGGACGGCACATCTGGCAAAATAGTGTCGGCTGGGGACAGAGTAACAGGGGGCTGCCGCCTCCATAAGGTTGCGGAAGGATTCTGTCTCCACAAGCCTGTACGGCAACATTTCCAAACTATTCAGCTTGGCGATGTGCACATTTAGAGCTTGCGCATGGGGGTCGGTGGCTGCGTACTTGCGCTTGCGTTCAAATGTCTGCGGTAGAGACAGTTGAACGCCGCACTGGGACACATGAGTGGAGGAGAGGGAGGGAGATGGAGCTGGAGGGGTCCTTTCGGGGCTGGAGGCTGCAACGTCCTGGCTTGGACGAGACACAGTTGCTGGACTAACTGTGTCAACGTCACCAGCTGACAGAAGTGCAAACCATTTGGTGGGGTGTTTTCTCTCCAAATGTTTGCGCAGGCTACTAGTGGTCAGGTTGTTGCGTTTTGAACCCCTGCTCATTGACGTGTGGCACAGCTTGCACACCGCCAAACAAGGATCGGCCTCATCATCCTTAAAGTACTCCCAAACTAAGGAGTGGTGCATAGTATGGGCTGGAGCGTGACCTCTAGGAGCACTTGGGGAAGTAGTGACTCGGTCCTGGCTTCTCCCTTGTCGCAGCCCTCTGGCTCTCTCAACAGCTTGTGGTGCTGATGTCGTCTCACAGTCTGAACCACTGCCTCCAGTTGCCTCATCCACCCAAGTAGGATCTGTCCCCTCATAATCCTCCAGGTCTTCCTCAGACTCCACAGTGACGTCCCTGACAACTACCTCCGACAACAGTGTCTCGTCGTCATCTTCCACCAGCTCCTCAGACGCCACTGCTAACTCCCCACTCTCATAACCCGGAGACAGCAAAAGGTCCTGAGAATCAGGGCATAGCAGCTCGTCCACTGGCACATCAGGGAAGTGGTGGCTGAAGAGTTCCATGGATAAATTTTTTTTTACGTGGGACATACCCCTAGAGGGTTCTGGCTGGGGAGAAGGAGGGCAAGTTGGAGGACAGACACCCTGGCTCAGAGAAGTCGACTGGCTGGATGAGGGGGCAGACGAAACGTGGCTGGACGTGCTCTCTGCAATCCACTGAACCACCTCCTGTTGTTGTTTGGGGTCTGTCAGAGTTGTAGGACGCTGCCCTACCAACTTCTGGAGTTGACCAGGCACCCTGACCTTACGTGTTTCCACAGTACCCACAGCAGCCGGCACTGTGTCACCACGCACACCACGGTCATCACCGCTGACCACAGCACCACCACGATTCCCACCTCTCCCTCCACGACCACCTCTTCCACCTCTCCCAGCTCTTCCTGACCCTGGGGTTCTCCATGTGCACAGTAGCAGTATTATATTATTATAATTGTAAAGATTCAATACGGTATCTACAGTCTACAGACTGAGGTATATAGCAGGCTGATAAAATTTTTTCCCAACTCACTGCACTGTGTATTACAGATCAGTGAAATTCAACGGACAATATAGATACGCAGGTAATATTATTTTTCACACCTATCCCAAAAAAAAAATTTACGCAGTTTGCGCAAATAAAACTGGAATCTACAGATCAATATGGTATCTATAGACTGTGAGGTATATAGCAGGCTGATGAAATTTTTTTCCCAACTCACTGCACCGTGTATTACACATCAGTGAAATTCCACGGACAATATAGATAGATATGCAGGTAAAATTATTTTCAGACCTATCCAAAATAAAATGTACGCAGTTTGTGCAAATAAAACTAGAATCTACAGATCAATACGGTATCTATAGACTGTGAGGTATACAGCAGGCTGATGAAATGTATACCCTAGTCACTGCACAGTCATGCACAGGAATATATCTGTTTACAGATGTATAGTTTGAGCTATGTGGCTGGACAAGGTGTACCAGGCACAGCTCTGCACAGAATATAGGCTTACAGCATATACTGAATTTTTCTCACAGAATCAATTAGTTTTTAAAAGACTGTTGGGGCTTCCTATCCTGCACAGAATACAGGCTTACAGCATATACTGTATAGTTTTCTTCACAGAATCAATTAGTCTTTAAAAAGACTGTTGGGGCTTCCTATCCTACACAGAATACAGGCTTACAGTATATACTGTATACTGTTCTTCAGAGTATAGTCCTTAAAAGGACTGTTGGGGCTTCCTAACCTAACTCCTAACTAACTGCTTGCTGCACACACTACACTAGCTAACACTGTCTGTCTCTTCTCCTTCCCAAAGCACAATGAGGCTGATGCTGCAGGTCCCTACCTTATGTAAATTTAGGTCACATGTCACTGCCAGCCAATCACTGCTGGGGAGGTATAGGGGCTGTTACATCACAGCAGGCGTTCCCACAGGCTTCCCTTTGATGCTGATTGGCTGAAAAAAACGGGCATTTCAAACTTGCAGTGACGCACGAATAATCACAAGTCTGCGCTGCCTTGGGATGCCGAGCCGAACCGAAGCGGGCAATATTCGTGCGAATCACGAATATTGCCGCTTCGATTCGCTCATCACTAGTTAGAAACATATAAAGGACAAAAAAATAACTCGGACAACCCCTTTAACGGAGGGTGGTCATGCTTTCATGGTGAAACCCACACCTGACTATCAAAGTCTGAGATGACAACCCCTTTAATGTTTATTCTAAGAAATTATCTAAGCCTTTTTTTTAAATCATCGTTTAACCATAAAGACTTGCATCTATTAGACATTGATGGCATATCCTTTAATGCTTTGAAAACAGGTAGAATCCGGCCTTCTCATTCCCTTTCCCTTTATTCACATTCTTTGGTTGAACTTAATGCCCTCTTTCTTTTTCCAACTATACTATATAACCGCATAGTTGCTGTAAAGATACATTGAGAAATGAATCAACACTGAATTTTTTGACCTAAAAACTACATGATGATAAAAGGTGGAAATTCACTTCAAGGCTGAATATGCAGTTGCTAGTCCCTTGATAGATAATGTTTAGCATGCAACAAGACATTACTGGTTCATTCTAGCATCCATATATACCTTTCTATTTTTATTTTCTCAAGTTTCTATGGAATGGTATATATCTACCTTAACCCCTTAAAGGGCTTCTGTCATCAGATTTGTACCTATTAAACTGCAACAGGTCAGTCAGTTTCATAGGCGCAAATCTGCTGACAGGTGCCCTTTAAAGACTGGGCCTATTTTTATTTTTGCATTTTTGATTTATCCTCCCTACGTTCTAATAACTTTATTATGTTTCTGTTCACATAGCCATATGAGGGCAAATTTTTTTGTGGTACCAGATGCATTTGTTAATGGCACCATTTAATTTATCATGTCTTGTATTGAAAAACATGAAACAAATTGTTTGTGGGGTAAAATTGAAAACCTCTCACAATTCTGCCAAGATTTTTGGGTTTGTTGACATCACAGTGTTCACTGTGAGCTAAAAATGAAATGACATCCTTATTCTGAAGCTCCATGTGTCTATGGTGACACCAAACATGTATAGTTTTTATTTTGTTTTACTACTTTTTAAAAAAAATCAAAACCTTTTGAAAAAAAATCAAAATTTTCTTTGCATCACCATTTTCTCATTTTATATTTCAGTCTATAGAGTTGTATGGGGGGCTTGTTTTTACCTGACAGAACTGTAGTTTTTATTCGTAACCATTTTTGTGGTATGTACGACTTTTCGATCACTGGTATTCAAATTTTTTTTGGGGGGTGTGGTGGGCAAGGTGAAAAAAATGGCAAATCGTGTGTTTTTCTTTTTTAGCCATTATCGCGTTTACTGCACAGGAATTTTTAAAAAAATATTTTAATAGTTCAGACATTTTCGGACTCAGTGATACCTAATATATTTTATTTTTATTGTTTATACATTTTTATATGTAAAATTGGGAAAGGGGGTGATTTAAACTTTTAATATTTTTGTGGATTTTTAATTCTTTTTTAAAACCTTTTAGTAACTATTAGTCTCATTAGACGGCTAGTACATGGGATCTTTTGATCCCTTGTCTAATTTACCCTAACAGAGATCTGTGTAAGGAGTGTGCTCACTGCAGCAGCCTGCTCTATACAGTTGTGGATGCATAATGTTGTACATGTATAGTATTATGTATTAAGGGGTCAAATTATCTGATTATACACCCATGCATAACTCCCAACTTTTGAAAAGCACAAAGAGGGACAATATGTGTGGTGCAAATTTTTTCATACTAGACCACGTCCCCAAACTCCACCCAAAACATATACACACCCAATCCCACCCAGTTCTCTTAATGCCCCACATAGTAATTATTCCTCCTTTATTCCACCACGCAGTAGTTATGCCCACATTGTACTCCATCACAGTAGTTATGCCCACATTGTGCCCCTCTCAATAGTAATGCCTGCATAGTGCCCCCTCACAGTAGTTGTGTCCACATTGTGCCCAATAGTAATGCCCACATGTGCCCCTTCAAAGTAGTAATGCCCACATTGTGCCCCTCACAGTAGCAATGCCCACATTCTGCTCCTTCACAGTAGTTATGCCCAGATATGTACCTCTTCCAAAGTAATTATGCCAACATATGTGCCCCCTTCACAGTAGTTATGCCCAGATGTGCCCCCTTCACAATTGTTATGCCAATATATATGCCCTCTTCACAGTAGTTATGCCTAATATATGCCCTTTTCACAGTGGTTATGCGCAGATAAGTGGCCCTTTCACAGTACTTATGAGCAGATAGGTGCCCCCTTCACAGGAAAAGAACAAAACAGTAAATACTCAACTATTTCCTCTGATGATCATCAGCACTCACCTTGTGCTATCCAGCAGGCAGGATACTATTATACATTGTGCTGCTGGGCTGTGTAGGAGGAGCACACAGGCTGATTCCTGGGCCTGCACTGCTCCCCCTACACAGTTCAGTGGTTGGCTCCCTGCTTCACCATTACAGGTAACTGTCTTAGCGTCACAATGAAATTTTACGTCCTGGGCCAAGCAGAGAGGTCGAGCCTGGAAAGGGAAGGAGCTGGGAGCCAGTGCATGGAAGCAGGTAAGTATGCTTCCCTTTGCAGATCTGTCAAAGACCCCTTCAAATCTGTGGTCATTAGACCATGAACGGAATAAACTAGGTTGGGGACCTGGATGATAAAGATTACATTTATTACATCTGAAGTTTTCTATCCTACACTGAAGTGATGGATACAGAAATAGGAGGAAATAAAAGGCAGAAAAGTGTATTCTGACATATCTATAGAGATGGAAATTCTCTGCTTTGTGATTTCTTTTTAATCAGTCAAACTTCTGCCATCATTTCTCCGAGAAGGAAAAGCACAATGAAAATATTTAGATTTTTGGTGGCTTGAGGCATGAGCAGTGATCAGATTTACAATATGTAATCTTTTCCCCTCTTGTGCCAAGTGGTTAAATCTATATTTTACTGCTCATTTACACAGGCAAACTGATGATAATTTATGACTTTCCTAAGTATTTTATCTTAATTACACTGATGATTTCTGTTGCATTTTGCATATTGATAGTTGATTTTCTTTCACGTTTTGCCGGCATTTTACATTTTAAGCCAGTTCAATGTTTTACTCCACTGAAATTACAAAATCACTTGAGGATGTAAACTCAATTAATTTGAGTACACATGCTAATTCAATGCGACATTTGTTAAAGCATGGCAAGCTAATTAGCTAATTAAATAAAATTGATCATGTTTCCAAAGAAAACACTTCTATTTTCTATTTGTGAACCCTCCTCACTCACATCAGTCCTTATGTAAGCATTTTATTTAAAAAAAAAAAAAAGCCCAGCTGATCATTTAATGTGCATGGAGGCCTCACAATGCTGCCTTGATGTCAGATGTTGGGGGCGATAAGGATGAAGCTCTTTCCCCTCTCCCCTTTCAGGAGAGATGCATGCTTGGCTTGAAGGGTTTGCAGAGATAGCCGTTGGACAAATGAGTTTTTGGCTGACAGCTTATGTGTATGGCCATCCTTACACGTGGACAAAATTGTTGGAACCCTTCTGTTAGAGAAAGAAATACCCACAATGGTCACTGAAATAACTTGAAACTGACAAAAGTAAATCTGCTACTGAAAATCAGACATTGCTTTTGAATTTTGTTGCAACAGAATAATTAGTGAAATAGTGAAACTGGCCTGGACAAAAATGATAGTATCCTTTAGAGTTGAGTGAACCAGTTTGTAACAAACCTGGTTCGTTATAAACTTTCCAAAATTTTGTCCGGCAGCCAAACCTGAAGCCAGGTTTGTTTCAGATGTGCCATGTCAGTGGGAAAAAGCACTAGTGAGGTGGAAGATGGGTGCTCACATGACCCTGGGAGGAAGTTGGGGTGATGGCTTGCCCTGATTGGCTCACAGGCCAACAGAAAAACCTTGCAGAACGCCATTCTGTGTTGGGCTGTAAATAAGGGTGTATGGCGGTGTCTGAAAAAACAATCTTAGGGACAGGGTGCAGTCATAATCAACCTTCTATTTTAGTGTGAGGGACATTGAAGGGAAAGGGTAGAAAGAAGAATTGTGTAGAAAAGGGAAAGGCAGTGAAAGCTGTCAGCAAGGGAGTAAGAAGTGAGTAGCTGAGGGTGGGTGTGCCTGGCAGTGCATTGTAGTGGCAGTTACTGCCTTATAACACTTATAACATCAAAGGCAGCTACTTGAAAAAAGATTTTGTTTATTTTTATTTTTGTGCGGGGGTGGTGTCACGCTCTGGTGTGGAGGGTATAGCCACACCAAGCGTAAGAGGGAAGGAAAAAGGACCAAACAAGGGAAACGGTCAACTCCTGCAGAAAACCCTGAAACTAGGCCCTGACTGACTACCAGTATGAACAGGCCTTAGTGGTAGGAGAGTTCATACACAGGAACCTAATAACACCTCACCCTAGAGAACCCTGCCACTAGTGACAGGGGAAGGAGTCAACCAGTTCCTCCAAAAGGACGGACATACAGGAGACTTTAGAAGGCAAAACCACAACAGGGAAAAGTAGGATAAACACAAAAGGGAAAATGACACTTATCTTAATGCAGATATTGCAGCAACCGGATCTCAGCCGAGATCCACACCACACACAACAATGTCAGCAGAAAGTATAAACCGCAGAGGGATACTGGGAGAGGAAGGGATAAATAGGGGAAAGACAATCACCACACCCGTAACAGCTGAGGGTAAGGTGTGTGGTAAACTTGAAATCTCGGTGAAAACGTGAACTACTAGTTTGAAATCCGTATCAAGGCATCTCCAGACGGTTAATTTTTTTTAAGTTTGTGAAAATAGTACATAAATGTGTCTTACAATACACAGGGTAGCGGATGATTATATCTCTGGGTGATAAGGTGAAGTACTAGTCCAAAATCCATGTCGGTGCATCTGCAGGCACTTCAATTTTTATTTTTTTTTGTATAAACAAATTAGTATAATACATGTATAAGCAAAATTTGCACATTAGTTTGTCTTACATTACAGAGGGTAGTGGTTTACACCAGCTGGTTCAGGGTGCTGAGGAGGAGGGAACATCAGAAGAGAAGGTGCTGGCGGCAGAGCAGAGTACCTCCCAAAGAACAGCCAGGGCCATGTCTCAGCATCTAGTGATGCCGCTGACACTGTGGTGGGTTAGGCCCAAAATGTGCCAGAGCTAGTCCAAGCTTGGCTGACTTTAGCTCTGCGCAAGTATCTCCCATCTGGCAGTTTTTCTCCAGAGCAAAAAATAGCTGTGGGCAGGCAAACAGAAGTGTAGGGAGCACAGCTCTATTGAAGCACATGAAGAGACATCACCTCATCCCGTGAGCAAAAGAAGGTGGCAGCCAGCTGCCACAATAGTTCCTTCATTCTTCTGGTATGGTGTCTTTCACATTGTCCTCCTTGCTTTTTTTCCTTTCCCGCCCAGACTCCTCCTCTGCTCAATCATATAAGAGGAAGGCGTGGCCTGGAAACAACTCTACACATCCAGCAATCCACTGGTGCGCAAGCTTAATCCCCATCTGGCCAAGTTGCTGGTGGTATGGTTGATACCATATCATTTTGTAGAGTCTGCTGCCTTTAGGGAGCTGATGGTAGGCACTCAGCCTTGCTGGAAACTACGTACCTAGCTGCCATAATGTCTCCCAAAAAGCCATCCTTGCCTTGTACTCTGATGTGGCAGAAAACATGGGCCACATCCAGTGATTGTTGTTCACACCACGGTGAACACCTGATGCAGCTGTTACAGGCAGGGAAAGTATATTTCTTTCAAAGCTCACTGGGTCAATGTTTTTTACAGTAGCAGCAAGGCAGCACCCTGACAACAAAGCCAGGACCTTTTGACCCCCATCCACAATTTGGCTCCCACACTCTTTCATAGACATGCTTCCGTCTCCAACAGCAGCAGGGCACAACATCGTTCCCACTCCCCCTCCTTCCTGTCACATTTCTCAAGTCAACCATTGCTATGCAGATTTGGAGCTGATCAGCCTGAGTGAGATTAGCCACACAAGCGAGCACTTGCTAAAGTACATCAAGCAGCAAACATCGTACTGTTACTACAACCGGGCAAGGTTTTCAACAACAATGGCGCACGTCAATAATTTAGTCCTTTCAATTCTTTTTAAATAAGTACACTGTGCAAGGATCTGGCAATGTCCAGGAGACTGTCCAAGCATTTCAGCTATTCTTACGTGATGAGGAACTCTGTCCTGAATTTGCAGCGACAGAACGGTCTGCTGCTGCACTGCTTAATCTTCGATGTTTCAACTCACTGGAATACAATATTGCACAGGCTTTTGCAACTGTACAAGCAGCGGAAATCCGTGAACGATTTTTCATGCACCAGACTTTCTCAGCAGCAGAGAGTATGTGTTGTTTCGAGGTCAGGCAGTGGCAGCTCATCTAAGATACCTGTCGGGTGATGAAGCCCTTCAAAGAGACCACAAAATTTGTCAGCAGGGACACTGGAGCATGAACAATGTCATCCCTCTCATATTTAACTTAGTGGCAGATGCTCATGAGGGGACAACAGCTAACACATCTTGCTGGCCCGAAAGGTGAGCTGTATTCTCATTAGCTTACGCAGTGACAGGTGGATCACTGAGATCAAGCAGTCTGATGATAACTGGATATAATTGCTTTTAGACTCTTGCTATCAAATCAAAATGGGAAAATGCTTTCCTCTCACTGAAAGGATAAATTACGTTATTACGAGGAAACACTGTGTATGCAGCTTGCCATAGCTTTCGCGAGCAGATGCTTGCTGCCAGCGTGTCTGAAAGGGAGGCCCCTGTCCACCCTTGCAGAGTCATCCACCTCCCGCCGTCACAAGCAGCAGAAGGTGCAGCAGCCAGTTCAGTCTCCTCAACGTGATGGAGCAGTTTTATCATGTGCTGCACCAGGCTGAGGCCATTCAGCAAGCTGAGACCTGCTGCCTTAATGCCCAGGTTCAGGCCTACCTACACTCTGGCCTGTCTCCTGTGCATACCCTGTTCCATGATCCCATGAATTTCTGGGAAGGTAGACAGGAACAGTGGCCCGAACTGGCTAAGCATGCTCTCTTTCTTCTTTCTTACCCAGCCTCCAGTGTCATCTCCCAGGAAGTGTGGCAACACCCAAAAGGGCCAAGTTGTCCTCTGCCAGTGTCCAAAACATCACTTTTGTCAAAATGAACCAAGCCTGGATTTGGGAGGATTTTTACACTCCTCCGGCTGAGGCCGATGAATACATCTGGTCTTGCTGACAGTACACCCTCTTGTCACTGTTTCTGTCTGCCTGCTGTTCTGCCTACCATAATTTTGCCTGGCGACTATCATGTTCCGTGTAGCTGCTGTTGTCTCCATAATGCCACTGCCACCATCATGCCACTGCTGCTGCCTACCTACCATCATGCTTCGTACTCCTTCTGTTGCCTCCATCATGCCACTGCCACCGTTTTGCCACTGCTACTGCCTACTTACCATCATCTTCCGTAAGGCTGCTGTTCCTCACTTCTAATCCCCTACTGCCACAACTATAAACAGTACACATCTGCCACTACTACCAATATCATCACTACTACTACTATTACTACTACTACTACCCATAGACAGTCATTCTACATGCTATACTATGCTGCTACTACTATTGTGGCCAAGAATTTCTAATACTTTACCCTCTCCACATTCATCCTGTACTACTGCTGCTTCCAATCAAAAGGGATGATTTTTTTAGCCTTTAAGAAGCCACTTCTTCTAACAATTAATACTTGTGTGTGTCGTATGGACATGCATTCTGGCCCTGTCAAGTCATCATTTTGGACGTTTGGTCTCCAAACAAGCCACAGTTTTATTTTTACCCCATAATATCGTGTGTGTTTAAACACCATCTGCCCACGATAAGGGACAATTTTTGGAAGCTTTGGAATATGAAAAAGCATAACACATGCCAGAGTGAGGTGTGTTTTTAACCCCTTAAGGACCCTTGATGTACATGTACGTCACAGCTGGCCGTGACTTAAGGACCAGTGACGTATATGTACGTCAAGCTAATCGGGCGGGAGCAGGAGCTGTGTCAGCCTGATCAGCGGCAGGGGTCCGGCTGACAATGACATACGCTGATGCCGGCATATTAACCCCTTGTATGCTGCGGTCAAAGCTGATCGCAGCATACATGGGGTTTGCAGAGGGTACACGTGCCCTCCGCTTCCCCGTCTGGTCTCTGCGTTGCAGTGACGGGGACCCAATGCCTTCCATAGGCATCGGGGCTGCCTTCTACGGAGGCCTGTGAGATCCAGCCTCTGAGACTGGGTCTCACAGGCAGGCTGTCAGCATAGAAGCTGACAGCCAATGTATTACAATACACAATGTATTGTAATACATTGCAGAGGGGATCAGACCCAAAAATAAAAAGTAAGAAAAAAAGTAAAAAAAAGTGTTTTCCATAATTAAAAAAAAAATTGTTTCATGTAAAAAAAGCCTGCCCCTTTCCCAAAATAAAATTGTAAAAAAATAAACTGACATATTTGGTATCGTTGAGTCCATAATGACCAGCTTTATATAAATATCACATGACCTAACCCCTCAGGTGAACACCGTAAAAGAAATAAAAATAAAAACTATGCAAAAAAAAACATTTTTTTTTGTCATCTTACATCACTAAAAGTGCAACACCAAGCGATCAAAAAGGTGTATGCCCCCCAAAATAGTACCAATCAAACCGTCACATCCCGCAAAAAATGAGCCCCTACCTACAATCACCGAAAAAAAACAAAAAACTATTTCTCTCAGACTATGGAGACACTAAAACATGATTTTATTGTTTAAAAAATGATACTATTGTGTAAAACTTAAAAGGAGTCTTTCGTCTGTTTTTCACCTATATAATTATTAGCAGTACCCCACAGAAGATTGCAAACACACCCCAAACATACCTGTGTGTACTCTGTGTCTGTATTCCATGTTCAGAAAAAGCACTTTTATTCTGCTGGAAAACAGCTCTCAAGTGCCCAGCTGAAAGTGAAACTAAAAACAGCTTTCTCTCCCCACTTGATTTCTAAAGCTATATCTTGTGATATACTGGATATAATAATGTGATTTTGGTATCATTTGAAAGCTTGGAATGCCAGCTTTCAAAAAAGGTCTATCTGTTACCAATCCTAAGATATGATCAGCTAAAGCAGCCCTCCTCTCTTCAGTCTGGTTTGCTTTGAGCACTTGCAGCAGCAGAGCTGTGCACTTGGGAGCTGTTTTCCTGCGGAATAAAACTGCTTTTCCTGGACATGTAATACAGACACAAAGTGCACATAGGTATGTCTGGGATGTGTATGCAATCTTCTGTGGGGCAAGGCTCTTAGTTATATTGGTGAAAAACAGGTGAAAGACTCCCTTAAGGTAAATAAAAAAATGTATACTTGTTAGGTGTTACCACGTCCATAACAACCTGCCCTATAAAAATCTCACATGATCTAACACCTTAGGTGAACATAGTAAAAAAATAAAATAAAAACGGTTAGAAATCGAGTCAAGAGAGAAAGCTGTTTTTAGTTCCACTTTCAGCTGGGCACTTGGGAGCTGTTATCATGCAGATTAAAAGTGCTTTTTCTCAACATTTAATACCACAGTGCACACAGGTATGTCTGGGATGTGTCTGCAATCTTCTGTGGGGCACTGCTGTTAGTTATATAGGTGAAAACAGGTGAAAGACTCCCTTTAAACTAGTTATGTATGTCAGTGTTCGGCAAACCTTAACCAAACCTCGACAGGTTCGCTCATCTCTAGTACCCTTAACTTAATATTTTGTTGCATAACCTTTTAGTTTCAAAATGTATTTATTGAGTTGATGGCAAAAGTGGAGAAATTGTACATAATACATATGAACACATAATGAATGAGTAGAGTTCTCCTATGGTTTTAAGCATATGTAGGACACAATGTAAGTAAGCATCAATTGTTAAAACAGAACAATTATATAACAATATAGACTCGTTGTTAAACATGAGTTACCTAGAGTAAACAGTATTGAATAAGAAGAGTGTATCCCTGGGACTCCCCTGGTTAAAGAGAAGAAGGAAAGAAAAGAGGACAGGGATGTGAATTGAAGTCTTCCAAGACCCAGAGTGCCAGTTAAAGAGATAGGAAGTATTGTAGGTTAGGAGATTTGGAAGAGTTTAGCCAGGGATTCCATATTTGTAGGTAACGATCCCTAGTGTCGGTCAGTGTAGTGTTTAATTTTTCGTATAAAGCTATATGATTAACTCTGTGTATGACTGCTAATACCGAAAGACAGGGAGTTCGCCATTTGGATGCTATGTGAATCCTGGCAGACATCAAAATAAATTGAAGGAGTTTATATGCAGTATAATTGAATGTTGGAGGTTTAAAGCCCAATAGATATATAGGTGCTGACAGGGTGAGATCCTTTCCGAACACTTCAGATAGTCCTCTTTTAATATTGGACCAGAACCTTCGTACCACGGGACAACACATGAACAGTGTTTCCTGTGTTTTGGCAACCTCTAAAACATAAGGGGGAAACTGTTGGATAAATAAGATGCAATCTGGTGGGCACTAAATAGACTCTGTTGCATAACCTTTTGAGGCAATCACTGCAATCAAGTGATTTCTGTAATTCTCAATGAGACTTCTGCACCTGTCCACAGGTATTTTGGTCCACGCCTCTTGAGCAAACTGCTCCAGGTGTCTTGGGATTGAAGGGTGCCTTCTCCAGACTGCATGTTACAGCTCTTTCCACAGATGATCAATAAGATTTAAATCAGGGCACATAGAAAACCACTTCAGAATAGTCCAATGCTTTGCTCTTAGCCATTCTTGGATGGTTTTAGCTGTGTGTTTTGGGTTATTATCCTGTTGGAAGACCCATGACCTGCGACAGAGACCAAACTTTATGACACTGGCCAGCACATTTAGCTCCAGAATGCCTTGACAGTCTTGAGATTTCATTGTACCCATCACACATTTAAAATACCCTGTGTCAAAACTTAAAGGGGTTGTTCGAGTTATGAAAAAAAAATAGCACCGTAAATCTGATGGGCAGCAATATATAACTAAGTTAAGCAAGTTTAGGGCAAAAAAAATCTATATTTCCTCATTTCCCTGGTTCTCTTCTGGCCCTTTGTTTATATGCAATAACAACAATCTCTTTCCCTCCCCCTGCTCTGCAAAGGGAGTGAATACAAGTGCTGCCCTGAGTGACATGTCTGCCTGCTAGGATACTCAGCAGTATGTTGTATGTGTAGGATTACAAGTCCCAGCTGTACAATGACACTGCTGATACACACAGGATCTTCCCCTCCCTTTCTTGTGCAATGCTCTGCAGCACTCCTCCAGCTTGTCAGCTCCTGTGCCCAACATTTGTCTCCTCACTGCCTGTAGCTACTCAGTAAATCCTTGAGCCCTGAGTCTGTGCTGGCTGAAGGTACTAATGTTTTATCTGAAAGAATCCAGGGAGAGAGCAGCAGCTGCAGCTGGCAGTGCAGGAGGCATGGCCAGCACAGTGACGTCTTGTGTACAGACTCTTATCTGATCTCTGAGGCTTGTGCACGAAACATTAGCAGAGCAGGGAGAGAAGCTGACTTAACAGGTCATGTGACCCTCAGTGACATCTGAGAAAGCAGCAACTTCAGAAGCACAAAGTGCATGGCAAAGCTGTTATATTTGACTAGTTAGAAACATACAAAGAACAAAAAAATAACTGGGACAACCCCTTTAACCGAGCCTCTTCCATGTTTCACAGTAGGTTCAATGTTCTTTTCTTTGCATGCTTCATTTTTGCATCTGTGAACATATATCTGTTGTGACTTGCCAAAAAGCTCAAGTTGTCTCATCTGTGCAGAGGACATTTAATAAGAAGCTTTGTGTCTAGTCAATATGCATTTTGGCAAATTCCAGACTCGCTTTTTTATGGTTTGCTTTTAATTGTGGTTTCCTCATCAGTCGTCTTCCATTAAGTCCACTTTGGCTAAGAGAGTGATGGATGGTTCAATCTGACTCATATTATCCGTCTCTTCAATTTGTCATCAATTTTTCTATTACAGCCAGGGAGCTTGGCTACAGTCCCGTTAACCTTAAACTTCTGAATAATATGCTCAATTGTAGTAACAGAAACATAAAGCTGTTTGGAGATGGTCTTAACTAAAATTTTCTTTCTAATCTCCTGAGACAACTTTCTCCTTAGCTTTCTTTGGTCCATGTTCAGTGTGGTACACACCATGATACCAAACACAGTTACCTTTCAACCCGTAAATAGGCAGACTGACTGATTAGAAGTTTAGAGGCACCAGTGATGCTAATTACAGGACACACCTTAGAGTAACATGTCCCTATGGTTAAATTATTTTCAATCTTTTCTAGGAGTACCATCATTTTTGTCCAGGCCAGTTTCATTAGTGTTTTTTTTTTTATAAATTATTCTGGTGAACTACAATTCGAAAGCGGTGTCTGATTTTTATTAGTTGATTTTCAGTGAAATTTTATATATTATTACCGTATGTTTTCGCTTTATAAGACACACCTGATGATAAGACGCACCTAGGTTTTTGTGAAGGAAATTAAGAAAATAAAATGGTGTACTTTTGGTGGGTTTGAACTAATGGGGGATCTGTGGATGTCACTGTTATGGGGGATCTGTGGATGACACACTGTTATGGGGGATCTGTGGATGACACTGTTATGGGGGATCTGTGGATGACACACTGTTATGGGGGATCTGTGGATGACACTGTTATGGGGGATCTGTGAAGGACACTGTTATGGGGGATCTGTGGAGGACACTGTTATGGGGGGATCTGTGGAGGACACTGTTATGGGGGGGATCTGTGGAGGACACTGTTATGGGGGGATCTGTGGAGGACACTGTTATGGGGAATCTGTGGAGGACGCTGTCATGGGGGATCTGTGGAGTACACTGTTATGGCAGATCTGTGGAGGACAATTATTGGGGATTTGTGGATGACTGTTATGGGGGGATCTGACCCCATTACATTGGGCCCCAGTTATTAGAGCCATCCCTTCTAAAGTGTATGAATCTCCCCTAGCAGGGCTGCTTTGCTAAACTACAATAGCTTTAATCACTTTTCAGTACTCACTATGAATGAATGCAGGCAGCAAGCAGGCCGGCAGCTCAGGTCCCTCACTCAGTAACGCTATGGCCCTGCCCACTTCATTAATGAAGTGGGCGGGTCCAGAGCCGGACTGTGAATGAGTGAGGGACCTGCGCTGCCGGCCTGCTTGCTGCCTGCATTCATTCATAGTGAGTACTGAAAAGTGATTAAAGCTATTGTAGTTTAACAAAGCAGCCCTGCTAGGGGAGATTCATACACTTTAGAAGCGATTGCTGCTGTGAAAGGGCGCCCGGCTTAATGAACTTCAGTGTCTGCTCTGGGCCCCACTTTACATCTGGCACATCGCAGGCAGCACAGCGCGGCCATGTAATACTGCTCTATTCGGTTTATAAGAAGCACAACCACTTTCCCCCCACTTTGGGAGGAAAAAAAGTGCATCTTATAAAGCGAACAATTCGGTACTTTTGTCAGTTTCAAGTTATTTCAGTGACCATTGTGGGGTTTTGTTTCTTTAAGGGTACCTACAATTTTGTCCATGTGTGTAGCTTGGTTTTTATTTCTGAGAGCACATAAGCGATCATATGGAAATTAATTGGGATGAAACAATATATGTGAATACATATGTATTATAAGTTATTTTTAAAACGTAGTTAAACAGATCTTTTATATTTTCAGGCACACCGTAGGTTCACTATATCAGACCAAAGTACACTCTTTTACATTCCTTATATACTGTATGATCTACATGTTAGGCCATCTACATTTGGAAATATATTACTTTTTGTATCTTCTATCGTTTTCAAGTTTCTTTTTCATGTGGGGAAAACCCAGCATGGATTTATTTATAAGAGAATCTACAGCAGAAATCCAAGGCTGACCTTTGGATTTCTTTCCCAGATTGGCAGTTTGATATTCCATGGATCCACATATGGATTAGCCCCATTAATTGGGCCAATCCACATCTGTCTACCGACCCTAGAAACAAATCCGGGATATAATAGTGACATGAATTTCTCATTGAAATCGATGGCCGGTAGATTTTACACAGATTTCAGTGCATAACTGCTGGAATCCATGTGAATATTCTGTCATGTGAACCAGGGGTGTACATAGAAATCATTGGGCCCCATAGCAAGAATCTGAGTGAGGCCCCTAACCCCGCCCACTACTCCGGCCCATCCCACATGCTGCCCTGGCTCCTACCATGCCACACCCCCATTTGCCAATAAAGAAATGTATACATGAGCTACTGATTTATTTATCTATTTATTTTTTTTAATTAAGGAGACGTTATACTGAATAGGGGCAGCCACAAGGATGGATTATACTGTATACTATACAGCATGGTGTAGGGATTATACTGTATATTATACAGCATGGTGTAGGGATTATACTGTATACTATACAGCATGGCGTATGGATTATACTATATACTATACAGCATGGTGTACGGATTATACTGTATACTATACAGCATGGTGTATGGATTATACTGTGTATTATACAGTATGGTGTACAGATTATCTCTTAATATTATAAAAATGAGTTTCTGTCTGTCTGTCTGTTCTCTATGCGCGACCAAACTACTGGACCGATTTTCACCAAATTTGGCACACATATTGGTTTTAAACCCCAACTGCCATTCTCTGCACAGACACACACAGGGAGGGCAGGTTTCCATAACAACACAGCCAGGTAATTAGCAGCCAGCTGAGGATCTCAGGTAACAATTCAGTCATTTCTATTCAATGCTTTAAAGGGGCAGAGCGCTGTGGATGATACTGTTAAAGGGGTATTCTGGTTACCATAAATATACCGTATTTTTCGCTTTATAAGACGCACTTTTTTTCCCCCAAAAGTAGGGGGAAAATTGCAGTGCGTCTTATAAAACGAATACAAGTGAGCGCTTCCATTATGGAAGCGCTCACTTGTATGTTTTAGCTGCCGGGGGGCTGGGACCCCCCCACCAGACCTCAGATCAGCCCAGCGTGCCCCATAACAATAAAATAAAAAACTTCACTTACCTGTCCTGCCGCCGCTCCGCTCCGGTGCTTCTTAGGCTTCCCGGCCCGGCGCTGCACTGTCCTGAACGCGTACAGCGTCAGGACGTAGTGCGTGCACTATGACCTGATGCTGCACGCAGTCAGGTGACAGTGCAGCGCCGGGTCGGGAAGCCTAAGAAGCACCGGAGCGGAGCCGCGGCAGGACAGGTAAGTGAAGTTTTTTTTTTATTGTTATGGGGCACGCTGGGCTGATCTGAGGTCTGATGGGGCCACAGAGTGGTCTAATGGGGGCACTATGAGCTGGTCTGAGGTCTGATGGGGCCACAGAGTGGTCTAATGGGGGCACTATGAGCTGGTCTGAGGTCTGATGGGGCCACAGAGTGGTCTAATGGGGGCACTATGAGCTGGTCTGAGGTATGATGGGGCCACAGAGTGGTCTAATGGGGGCACTATGAGCTGGTCTGAGGTCTGATGGGGCCACAGAGTGGTCTAATGGGGGCACTATGAGCTGGTCTGAGGTCTGATGGGGCCACAGAGTGGTCTAATGGGGGCACTATGAGCTGGTCTGATGGGGCCACAGAGTGGTCTAATGGGGGCACTATGAGCTGGTCTGAGGTCTGATGGGGGCACAGAGTGGTCTAATGGGGGCACTATGAGCTGGTCTGAGGTCTGATGGGGCCACAGAGTGGTCTAATGGGGGCACTATGAGCTGGTCTGAGGTCTGATGGGGCCACAGAGTGGTCTAATGGGGGCACTATGAGCTGGTCTGAGGTCTGATGGTGGCACAGAGTGGTCTCATGGGGGCACTGTGGGCTGGTCTGAGGTCTGATGGGGGCAGAGTTGGCTGATCTGAGGTCTGATGGCACAGTGGGCTGCTCTGAGGTCTGATGGGGGCACAATGGGCTGATGTGAGGTCTGATGGGGGCACAATGGGCTGATGTGAGGTCTGATGGGGGCACACTGGGCTGATCTGAGGTCTCATAGGGGCACTGTGGGCTGTTCTGAGGTCTGATGGGGGCACAATGGGCTGTTCTGAGCTCTGATGGGGGCCTGATGTGATGTCCTGAAATTTATGGGGGGTCAGATATGAGGTCTGATGAAAAATATTTTTTTCTCATTTTCCTACTCTAAAATCTGGGGTGCGTCTTATCTTCGGGTGCGTCTTATAAAGCGAAAAATACGGTAACTTATGTTTTAGACTAATTTTAGACTATGACCGTTCAGTAGTAAATCTTCCACTGCTACCCATTGCGTGTCCTCATAAATTACCATGGCACCGACCTGTGAGGCCACGTCCCCTTCCCGTCTGCAGCCAATTTGGATTGAAAAAATGAAGGTAAAAGTAAACTTCTGTCAGCTGCAGGGGTGGGAGGGTGAGTTTCTCTCTGCAACAACACACAGAAACATTAGATGAAATAGACTAATATCAGACTACTACCGTTCAGTAGTAATAAAAGATGTTTTCTTCCACTAAAAGGACTTAAAAGCAACCCCCCCCAAGGTCCCGCTAAACCATGCCCCCGGTCAGGCCACGCCCTCTCCCACTCCCTCCCACTCCGCAGCCAATGGGGATTGAAAAAATGAAGGTAAAAATCAACTTCTGTCAGTTACAGGAATGGGTGGGAAGGAGACTTTGTCTCTGCAATGACACACACACACAAACATTAAATGAAATAGATTAAATATACCCATGCGAAGCAATGTTTTCTTCCACTGCTACCACTGTGTTTCCTCAAATTACCATGGCATTGACCTATAATTCAGGCCACCCTGAAAAGAAGGACCTAAAAGCACCCCAAGGTCCCGGTAAACCACGCCCCCGACCCGGTCAGGTCATGCCCCCTCCCACTCCGCAGACAATGGGGATTGAAAAAATTAAGGTAAAAATCAACTTCTGTCAGCTGCATTGACTTTATCTCTGCAACGACACACAGAAACATTAAATGAAATAGATGAATTATACCCAGGCAAAGCCGGGTCTTTCTGCTAGTACTGTATATTATACAGTATGGTGTATGGATTATCTCTTAATATTATAAAAATGAGTTTCTGTCTGTCTGTCTGTTCTCTATGCGCGATTAAACTACTGGACCGATCTTCACCAAATTCGGCACACAGGTACATCAGGTGTCCGGGAAGGTTTTAGACCAGGTCTCACCTCTCTAGGACGTACCGTTCCCGAGATATTCCCAAAATATGATCTCCATTAACCAATATTAGTCTGGGAACTTTGGTTTTAAACCCCAACTGCCATTCTCTGCACAGACACACACAGGGAGGGCAGGTTTCCATAACAACACAGCCAGGTAATTAGCAGACAGCTGAGGTGCTCAGGTAACAACCCAGCCATTTCTATTCACTGACACTGTTAAAGGTAGTCCGGTTCCCATAAATATAACTTATGTTTTAGACTAATTTTAGACTAAGACAGTTCAGTAGTAATAAAAGATGTGGACTCATAAATAAGCATGGTATCGACCTTTAATTCAGGCCACCCTAAAAGAAGTACTTAAACCCACCGCCCCAGGTCTCGCTAAGCCACGCCCCGACTCCGTCAGGCCACACCTCCTCCCACTCCGCAGCCAACAGGGATTGAAAAAATAAAGGTAAAAATCAACTTCTGTCAGCTGCAGGGATGGGTGGGAGGTTGACTTTCTTTCTGCAACGACACACAGAAACATTAAATGAAATAGATTAAATACACCTGTGCGAAGCATCTTGCTAAGCTACGCCCCTGACTCTGTCAGGCCAAGCCCCCTCCTATCCGCAGCCAACGGGGATTGAAAAAATGGAGGTAAAATAAACTGTTAGCTACAGGGATGGGAGGGTGAATTTCTCTCTGTAACGACACACAAAAATTTTAGATGAAATAGACTAATTTTAGACTACAACCGTTCAGTAGCAATAAAAGATGTTTTTTTCCACTGCTACCCATTGCGTGTCCTCATAAATTACCATGGCATCGACCTGTAATTCACACCACTTTCAAAAGAAGGCCTGAAAAGCAGTCCCCCCAAGGTCCCGCTAAACCACGCCCCCGGTAAGGTCACGCCCCCTCCCACTCCGCAGCCAATGGGGATTGAAAAAAATGAAGGTAAAAATCAACATCTGTCAGCTGCAGGAATGGGTGGGAGGGAGACTTTCTCTCTGCAACGACACACACAAACATTAAATGAAATAGATGAAATACACCCAGGCAAAGCCGGGTCCCAACCACCATACACACGGTCACATGTATTCAGGCCACGCCCTCTCCTACTCCGCAGCCAACGGGGATTCAAAAAATAAAGGTAAAAATAAACTTCTGTTAGCTGCAGGGGTGGGAGGGTGAATTTCTCTCTACAACAACACACAAAAATTTTAGATGAAATAGACTAATTTTAGACTGCAACCATTCGAAGCGTCTTACTAAGCCACGACCCGACTCTGTCAGGCCACGCCCCCTCCCACTCTGCAGCCAACGGCGATTAAAAAAATGAAGGTAAAAATAAACTTCTGTTAGCTGCAGGGGTGGGAGGGTGACTATCTCTCTGCAACGACACACAAAAATTTTAGATGAAATAGACTAATTTTAGACTACAACCGTTCAGTAGTAATAAAAGATGTTTTTTTCCACTGCTACCCAATGCGTGTCCTCATAAATTACCATGGCATCGACCTGTAATTCACACCACTCTCAAAAGAAGGACTTAAAACACCTGCCCCAGGTCTTGCTAAACCACGCCCACAACTCTGTCAGGCCACGCCAGGCCACGCCCCCTCCCACTCCGCAGCCAACAGGGATGGATTTTCTTCCACTGCTACCCATTGAGTGTCCTCATAAATTACCATTGTATCGACCTTTAATTCAGACCACCCTCAAAAGAAGGACTTAAAAGCAGTCCCCCCAAGGTCCCGCTAAACCATGCCCCCGGTCAGGTCACGCCCCCTCCCACTCCGCAGCCAACGGGGATTGAAAAAATGAAGGTAAAAATCAACTTCTGTCAGCTGCAGGGGTGGGAGGGTGAATTTCTCTCTACAACGACACACAGAAACATTAGATGAAATAGACTAATTTTAGACTATGACCGTTCAGTAGTAATAAAAGATGTTTTCTTCCACTGCTACCCATTGAATGTCCTCATAAATTACCATGGAATCGACCTTTAATTCAGACCACCCTCAAAAGAAGGACTTAAAAGCAATCCCCCCAAGGTCCCGCTAAACCACGCCCCCGGTCAGGTCACGCCCCCTCCCACTCCGCAGCCAATGGGGATTGAAAAAAATGAAGGTAAAAATCAACTTCTGTCAGTTGCAGGGGTGGGAGGGTGAATTTCTCTCTGCAACGACACACACAAACATTAAATGAAATAGATCAAATACACCCAGGCAAAGCTGGGTCCCAGCTACCATACACACGGTCACATGTCTTCAGGCCTCACCCCCCCACTCCGCAGCCAATGAAATGAAATAGACAAAATATACCCAGACGAAGCCGGATCCTTCTGCTCATAATGTATATTGTCTGGCACAGTGTATGCATATACCCACACAAATACATACACACACATACACACACGAAACACATAAAAACTTGTCCCTTGTCCTGACGCCACTCTGGAGGGGGCTGGGCCTTGGTCTTCTTCTTTCCCCTCTTTTACCGCGCTGCACAGGTCCTTCCCTGTCCAGTAGCAGCAGCGGGAGGAGGGAAGATGTTTTTTTCCACTGCTACCCAATGCGTGTCCTCATAAATTACCATGGCATCGACCTGTAATTCACACCACTCTCAAAAGAAGGACTTAAAACACCCGCCCCAGTGGGAGGAGGGATGAGGCGGGGCCAGCTGGGAGCACAGGAAGAGAGCATCAGGATGTTATGGTAAAAGTTCGGGATGCGGCGGTGAGCGGAGGTGAGCAGTCCAGGAGAGGCCCGGAGCGCAGGCAGTGCGGGACGCACTGGACGGGACTCATCTTAATGATGCAGAGTAGGGGGTGGGGCCTCCCGTGCGCTCCGGGCCCCACCTGGCGTGGTCTGCCTATATGGGCGGTATGCCACTGATGTGAACATATGCTTATACTGTATGAACATATCCTTGTACTGTAGTCTTCTTATAGTCCAAAGTGTCCAAAGTGGCTCACTTTAATTAACTTATTAGTGACAGAAGCTTCCCGCCAAAAGGTCACTATGGCCTGAGAGCAACTCCTGCCAAGCTGAAGTCTACTGGTTTTCAGAATACGGTATCATTCAAAAGCTTAGACACATCTTTTGATTCACATATAAAACCAGAATATGTTTTACATTGTAGATACCATTTGTTTTGATGACAGTATTTAACATTCTTAGCATTCTCTCAATCAGCTTCATTTGGTAGTCACCTGAAATGGTTTTCAGTTAAAGGTAACCTGTCATAAACTTTATGCTGCCCATACTAATGGCAGAATAAAGCAGAGACAAGCGAGTTGATTTCAGCGGTCTGTCATTTATAAGTTACTAGCAGAAAGACCCGGCTTCACCTGGGTATATTTAATCTATTTCATTTAATGTTTCTATGTGTCGTTGCAGAGAGAAAGTCAATGCAGCTGACAGAAGTTGATTTTTACCTTCATTTTTTCAATCCCCATTGGCTGCGGAGTGGGAGGGGACGTGGCCTGATGACATGTGACCGTGTGTATGGTAGTTGGGACCTGGCTTTGCCTGGGTGTATTTGATCTATTTCATTTAATGTTTGTGTGTGTCGTTGCAGAGAGAAATTCACCCTCCCACCCCTGCAGCTGACAGAAGTTGATTTTTACCTTCATTTTTTCAATCCCCGTTGGCTGCGGAGTGGGAGGGGGCGTGGTCTGACAGAGTTGGGGGCGTGGTTTAGTGAGACCTGGGGCGGGGGATTTAAGTCCTTCTTTTGAGAGTGGCGTGAATTACAGGTCGATGCCATGGTAATTTATGAGGACACGCAATGGGTAGCAGTGGAAAAAAACATCTTTTATTACTTCTGAACGGTCGTAGTCTAAAATTAGTCTATTTCATCTAAAATTTTTGTGTGTCGTTGCAGAAAGAAATTCACCCTCCCACCCCTGCAGCTAACAGAAGTTTGTTTTTACCTTCAATTTTTCAATCCCCGTTGGCTGCGGAGTGGGAGGGGGCATGGCCTGACAGAGTTGGGGGCGTGGCTTAGCAAGACGCTTCGAACGGTTGTAGTCTAAAATTAGTCTATTTCATCTAAAATTTTTGTGTGTCGTTACAGAGAGAAATTCACCCTCCCACCTCTGCAGCTAACAGAAGTTTATTTTTACATTCATTTTTTCAATCCCCGTTGGCTGCGGAGTGGGAGGAGGCTTGGCCTGACAGAGTCAGGGGCGTGGCTTAGCAAGATGCTTCGCACGCGTGTATTTAATCTATTTCATTTAATGTTTCTGTGTGTCGTTGCAGAAAGAAAGTCAACCTCCCACCCATCCCTGCAGCTGACAGAAGTTGATTTTTACCTTTATTTTTTCAATCCCTGTTGGCTGCGAAGTGGGAGGGGGTGTGGCCTGACGGAGTCGGGGGCGTAGCTTAGCTAGACCTGGGGCGGGGGGTTTAAGTACTTCTTTTAGGGTGGCCTAATTTAAAGGTCGATACCATGCTTATTTATGAGGCCACGCAATGGGTAGCAGTGGAAGAAAACCTCTTTTATTACTACTGAACTGTCTTAGTCTAAAATTAGTCTAAAACATAAGTTATATTTATGGGAACCGGACTACCTTTAACAGTGTCAGTGAATAGAAATGGCTGGGTTGTTACCTGAGCTCCTCAGCTGGCTGCTAATTACCTGGCTGTATTGTTATGGAAACCTGCCCTCCCTGTGTGTGTCTGTGCATAGAATGGCAGTTGGGGTTTAAAACCAAAGCTCCCAGGCTAATATTGGCTAATGGAGATCATATTTTGGGAATATCTCAGGAATGGTATGTCCTAGAGAGATGAGACCTGGTCTAAAACCTTCCTGGACACCTGATGTACCTGTGTGCCGAATTTGGTGAAAATCGGTCCAGTAGTTTGGTCGCGCATAGAGAACAGACAGACAGACGGATAGACAGACAGACAGAAACTCATTTTTATAATATTAAGAGAAAAGTAAGTGGTTGCCGAGAACCAACATCACAATCATTGCAGACTAGGCCTGGAAAAGAGTCATGGCCATCTGAGAAGACTAGGTCCTGGTTATTCATGAATTCCTGCTCTCCCTGCCTTCCTGCTGATGACTGACAGTCTTCTGCCTAATTTTCTTCATTTCTCTCTAGGAGGGAACTGCCAATCATCAGCAGGTGGGCGGGAGAGCAGGAGATTATGACTAACCATGACTCTTCTCTGGTAGATTTGACTCTTTTCTAGGCCTGAGCTGCAATGATTATGATGCTGGCAACCACTTACTTTTTGTTCATGAGTGACACACCGCTGAAATCAGCTTTTCTGTCCCTATTTTATGCTGCCCTCAGTGAGGTCACCATAAAGTTGATGACAAGTTCCCTTTAACAGGCATGCCTTGTTAACAGTTAATTTTTGGAATTTCTTGCCATCCTAAAGTGTTTGAGACAATCAGTTGTTTTGTGCAGAGGTAGGATTGGTGCAAACTACCATAGTGTGTTTAGCCCTATTCGACTACTGTTGTAATCAACATTATGACAAGAACCACTCTGCTCAGTAAAGAGAAACAAAAGTCCATCGTTACTTTAAGACACGACAGCCAGTCAACATGGAAAATTTACTGAAGTTTAAAGGCATCTTGAAGTGCAGTCATAAAAACCATCAAATGTTATGATGAAACTGGCTCTTATGAGGACTGCTTCAGGAAAGCAAGACCAAGAGTTACCTCTGTTGCAGAGAATAAGTTCATTACAGTTACCAGAAACAGCAAATTAGCAGCACCTCACATTAGAGTCTAAGTAGATACAGTAGATCAGGTATCAGACACATCTCAACTTCAACTTTTCAGACTGTGAGAATCAGGCCTTTATGATCGAATTTCTGCAAAGGAACAACAATAAGAAAATAAATGGGCCGAGAAACACAAGAAAATGGACATGAGATCAGTGGAAATCTGTATGCCAGTCTAATGAGTCACAATTTGAGTTTTTTGGTTTCTACCGTCATGTCTTTGTTACTTGCAGAAAAGATAAGTGGATGGGTTCTACATGACCAACATGTGTCTACACTGTTGGTCATTTGTTCAAAATTCAAGGCACATTAAACCAGCATGATTAACAAAGCATTCTACTGTAGCATGCCATCCCACTGGTTTGTGCTTTTTAGAGGACCCATCATTTGTTTATCAACAGGACAATGACCCCAAACTCCCCTCCAGCCAATGTAAGGGCTATTTGACCAAGAAGGAACGTGCTGGAATGCTGCTTAACCCAATTGAGATGGGAAGAGTTAGACTTCAGAGTGAAGTAAAAGCAGCCAACCTCTGGGAACTCCATTCCAGGCTACTACCATATGAAGCTGATTGAGAGAATGAGAAGTAGTGTGTAAAGCGGCCATAAAAGCGAAAAGGGGCTACTTTGAAGAAACTATTGTAAGATATAAAATATATTTTTTCTTGTACAATTCTTTTACTACTTAATTCCATACGTGTTCCTTCATTGTTTTTATGTTTTCAATATGAATCTACAATATAAAAAATAAATAAGAAAAAACATGGAATGAAAATGTCCAAACTTTTAACTTGTACTGTATATTTACTTAGCATTAGAGATTATTTTACTCCCATTAAACAGAATAGCAGATAATTGAACTAATTAAAGTTTAATTTTCGTATTTGTTATTTGCCTACAGTACGTACAGCTATTGTGTTTCTTCTGTTTTTCTTAATAATTTGCTGTAATATCTCTTGGCAATTTGTTTTAACAGATCTCCCTCAGTTACCGATACATAAATAACTTTGCCTGTTAAATCCAATATCTGTTTACTAGAAAATGAATTTCCAGTCCCATTTAATGTTGACTCGTGGTATAATAAACCAATGAACTACCTCTCCTGGGAATCCAGTCATAAAACGAAGCCTTGGCCTGAAAGCTAGGATTGAATTGGATGCAGTATATTACACTTTGAAATAACAGCTTTTGGACGTGTTATTCTGGAAATAAGAGTTTTGGCGCATTTTGTGTCCTTGAGCAAAATAATGGGAATGAATGAAAATAACTACATTCTATCTGTAATTTTGCTCTTCCTGTATTTATTTTTATTGAAGGTCTTTGTGTGTCATTGTATGAAATGTACAAAACCTTTATAAATACTGTATTATAAACTTGAAAGGAAAATGATCATAACCTTCTAAATAATAATGTAAACTAAAGCAGTTAGGGGGCTGTGTAAAGTTGCTGGTAAGAAGTGGCATGGCCATAGTCACATCTGGCTTCATCTCCCCCACTAGCACAGCAAAGCTGCTTGTTTTGCGGTACCCTTATTTACAACTAATTCTTTACCACAAATGGCTGTGTAGGCACTAGGGTTGCCACCTGTCCGGTATTTCACCAGCCAAGCAGGTATTTTGCGCTGCCTGCTGTTCCCGGTGTTTTTTTACCGGCAGTAATAATTGCCAGTATTTTCTGACCTACACTATTATCTGGCCTGATCACATAGTGGACCGCCTATCCAAGCGCTATTACGATAGTGATCTATTTCTATATATATCTCCAGGAATGCAGGCTTAGCAGTCACACTAAGCCAATGAGGAGCAGGCTCAACAGACCCAGAGCCAGAATGTGAGTAGTAGGAGCACCAACTATCTGGCCAGAAGTAGTAGTAGTAGGCCACATTTGTCCCTGCTGGCTTCAGAAAGGTGTAACATTATAGTTGAGAAGAATGTGGATGAGATTGTGGATTGTATGGTTCACTCCAACTCTCAATAGTCCGACACTGTGCCGTAGAGCCAGAGGTCATGACGTTTCTCCTGTTTCTCCTCTGATGGTATCCCATCTTGCCACTGTTGCTGTCTGTCTACCTAACTATCATCACATTCTTTATGGCTGCTGCAGCGGCCTGCATCATGCCCCTTTTCCACCATCACATTCTGTACAGCTGCTGCCGCCGCCTCCATCATGCTGCCGCCAGCATCATGCCACAGCTGCGACCTGCCAACCATCATCTTCCATAAGGCTGCAGCTGCCTCCATCACGCTGCTGCCCTTCTTCATGTACCATATGGATGCTGGTACAGTCACCGCTTCTGCCTCAGATGCTGCTCCTCAGCTGTTAATCCCTTGCTGCCACCGCTATTAACTCAAAGCATCTACCGCCACTATTACAACTACTACTACTACTATTGCCACTACTTCCCATAGACAGCTTTGTATGTTCCATGCTGTACTGCTCCTGCTGCTGCCACTATTGTGGTCGCATGCCACTATATACGTACCATACCCTTTCCACATCCACACACCACTGCTGCTACTCCCAATTAAAAAGGATATTTTTTTAGGCTTGTTCATGAGAATCTTTTTCTTCTGATAATCAACACTTGTGCGTGGCATATGACCAGCCATTCTGAACCTGTCAATGCATAATTTTGAACACTTGGTGCCCAAAGCCACTTTTTTATTTTATTTAATAATACCATGTGTGTTCAAACATCATCTGCACCTGATAAGGGACAATTTTTGGAAGCTGTGGAATATGATTTTTTAAAAAATGTTTTTCAAAAATTCGGTTAACCGAACCCGAAACAAATCTCAACTGGTTCGCTTATCTCTAGTGTATATATCTCTATGTATATACATATATATATATATATATAAATGTGTTGGTGCTAACTACTGTATTTTTCAGACTATAAGATGCACTTTTTCCCTCAAAAATGGGGGAAAATGGCAGTGTGTCTTTTAGAGAGAATGTAAATGAAGCGGTCATTAATATGCAGGCAGCACAGGTAGCAGTAAATACACTACTGTACTCTCTGTACTCACCTCTCCTTGGTCGTACAGCATCAGGACGTAGTGCATGTAGGCACACATTATGACCTTCGCCGTGCAGCATGGGCCGGAAGAAGACCAGGATGCAGTGAGAGGATCTGTTGAGTGGTAACGCCATCTGCAGCAGGAGAGGTAAGTTTATATATTTTTTTAAATGTCTTATATGAGTCTGGGGGTTCTGATGGGGGTTTGATCTGAGGCTGATGGAACTTGGAGGTCTGATGAGGGTCTGGTCTGAGGTCTGATGGAGCTTGGGTGCCTGATCTAAAGTTTGATGAGGAATAGGAGTCTGATTTTGGATTCTGATCTGAGGTCTGATGAGTAATGATAGTCTGATTTGGGAATATGATGAGGATTGGGGGTCTGATCTGATCTTATTTTCTTTCTCTAAATCCTAGGCATGTCTTATAGTGCGGTGTCTTAAAGTCTAAAAAATACAGTAACTCTGATCCTGAGAACGGGGTCCTGGCTCCCCATTCTGGTGAAGTGGCTGGCCCTACAGCTCTAGTTGTTCTTCATGGAAACACCAGAAATAGCTTTGTACGTAGTGTTGTACGTGTCTATCTCTGGCAGTCCCATAGAGAAAGTATAGAACTGCAGGCTACTTGGTCAACCTTCCACTCCATCAGACTGGAGGAACAGGCAGGGGCATAATTGGCCATAGACCCTACAGGGAAATTTTCCGGTGGGCCGATGCCCAGGGGATTGTCTGAGCCCTTCTCATGGCTGCTGGCTTGATACTTAATGATCTGATGCTCTCAGCTAGGAGCATCAAGTACTTATGCACCTGGCAAACAGCCACAAGTGCTGAAGACTCCTGAATACTTTGGTGAGGGCGGAAGTATTTTGTGCTGCACTCTGGTGTCTGGTTTTGCTGGGGTGGTACTTTGTGCTGCACTACAGTATTGCAGACCCCGGCTACTTTTGTTGTCCCTGCCTACTTGTGTGGCCCTGCCTTCTATCAATTTGGACCTACCCACAACATGGGGCCACTTTTAGGTTTTTCTCCAGGGCCACTTTCATTTCTCAGTCCTCCCATGGGAACAAGACCCTGTTTTAAGGACCATATGGGTCTTAGCAGTCAGACCCCCACAGATCAGTTAGTTATCCCCTATTCTGTGGAAAACATGGCACAACCCCATTAAAGGGGTTGTCCACTTTTTTCCCCCCTCATAATAGTACATCAATATCAGATCGGGGGGGTCTGACTCCCGGCACCTCCACTGATCAGCTTTACCTGCTCGCCATCGTAAACTGCAGCGGTGAACAGGTGTAATTACAGCTCGGCCATTCCAGTCGCTTTTATGAGATGGCTCCTTTCTATTCAAGAGAATGGGACCAAGCAAAGAATTGTACAGAATTAGGGACTTGATCATCTATGTGTTTTCAAACTCGCATATGCCTCATCAGAAATTAGGCATAGCATTCAGCAGTGTAACTGTTTGCCATACACTGCCAGGCTATGATAAATCTACCTTCATGTGCTGCTTGGCTGGGAGTTGTAGTTGTATGTTTGGGGGAGGGGGTCAAAGTTTGATCTGTGTCAGGACTGATTTGTCATCCCTATACCTGTATCCAGGAAAGTTGGGTGATTTGCAATATGGCTGCTATTTTCATCTACAGTTTTATCTGTCCTACCAATGGGACCCCAGCAGTGAGTAAAGGGGCCCCAACACTCTTTCCATATTATTACATAAACTCATGTAATTATACCACCCTACTCTATGGTAATGGGATTCTTTCATTAAACCTAAAATCTCCTGTGTAGAAAAATCACACGTCTTGCTCATACCGGCAGTGCAGTGTTATTATAACTGCTGGTCCCATTCAAGTGACTTAATTGTAATTACACTACATGGCTGCTACAAAGGAGACGATGCCCCAGTAATCAGGAAGAGGAAGTAGCTCTTGCACAAGCGCCGTTCCCACATCATACAGCTTATTGGTGGAGGTGCCAGGAGTTGGACCTCCGACGATCTGATGTTGATGGACCTGTCCTTAGGATAAATCATTGATATTAAACCACTGCACAACCCTTTTTTATAAACATTGTGGTAATTTATACTGTATAACCAAGGAGGGTGTGTATATCCCACCCAGATATCTCAGCTGGGTGAGGTAAATGAAGTCCAGAAATGGTCTTGCCTCAGCAAACATAGATGTTGGAGCGTTTTTTTTTTCGTTGTATGAGCTGTATTTTATTTGGACAGAGAGGTAGGTTTGGCAGTGGGACCTTTCAGTCCCCACACCCTTCCACTGCATATATTCCCATTAACCTGAGGTGATTGCACGTGAGGTGGTCTGTGATTAATGAGGGATAAAACAACCCTCTGTCTATGAGTCAGGGGAGAGGAATTGGAAAGGAAGCCTGCAGAGGCTCCCTGTGGTCCCAGCCAGGAGGGCTGGGGGGCCATGAGGCTGTGTGAAAGCCTGAGTTTTGGGGGGACCCAGCATCGTCCAAGGAAGAGGTGTTACACGGTCAGTCGGGAGGACTCCTGGACCATATACCCGCAAGGTATTGGTATGGTCACTGCCAGGAGGCTGCTGGACCGTATAGCTGAGTAAAGCCGGATCTCACCCCATGTGTGAACTGCATCTTAGAGGTGAGTTAGGGAGACCTAAGTATTAGATAGAGGCTAGACGGGCAGGTGTTTATTTTGCATTTGTGTTTTGTGGTGCACGAACCTCATATCACCCGGTAATGTTAACTGGGTGATCACCTGTACTGCTGAAGAGACAAAATAAAGCACCCCGTGGACTTTGAACGCTGCTGTCTGAGAGAAGTCTGTCATTGCCAACCCCCTGCGAGAAAGCGATCCCTTACAGCATGAAAAACATGTTTTAATTTTTTTTTAAAAAAAGGTTGTAAAACTCAAATATGATCAAACCATAGGTGTCAAATAACACCCGTGTTAAGCGGCACCCCCTTTTTTTGTATTTTTGTTTGGGAAAGGTGGCAGCATTGACTGAGCATAAAGTGGCAAGGGTTTTAGCTATATAACCGGCCTCTTAACAATGCCCATGGCAATACATATTTAAAGGGCTTGTCAAGGATTAGAAAAATATGGCTTGTGGTTACAGCAACGGATGTAAGTTGCTTATGCTCTGCTTACCTCGCCCGGCAGGTCCACCCATCCGGTCTGCCCTTTCCCTCCATGCAGGCTGTATCCTGCTTGCCTGCAAGGCTTCTCCTGCTTTGCCCATAGGGAGCATGCAACTCCCTTTGGCTCTTAAAGGGCCAGCGTGTGCACCCTAATCTTCACCAGCAAATGTCTGGCAACTGGAGTACTTAAAAGGGTTGTCCCACAAAAAATATTCTACAGTTTTCAAGCCAGCATCTGGATCTGAATACTTTTGTAATTACATGTAATAAAAAATTTAGCATAACCACTGAGTTATTCAATAAAATGTATTAGTATAGCAGCACCTGCTGTTTGTTTTTTTCTCTTTTTTTGTCCTGCTCACTGAGATGGCTGGATGGCTGCACAAGCTCAGTTCCATCTTTCAAATGCCTCCTGAATTGTTATAGGGAGAGCATGGACACGCTCCCTCTGAGATGCACCACAAAAGACACTCCCCTTGAGCTGTCAGCTTGATATAAATTTAGTAGAGGAATAAATGGAGAGATCTCTGGATCCATGTGAGGTACAGGGCTGGTTCTAGCTTTGTGAGAAAGGTAATGTCATGTACTATATGACTACATTAGTTATGGGATAATCCCTTTAAGGTAGCTTTCCCTGTGGGAGGCTGCCTGAGCAACAAGTTGCCTAGCTTGCTAGTTCCCTTTAAAGGTGTGCTGTATTCATTTGTATTAATGAATTCCCTGTATTAATCTTTTACTTCAGAAATTTTACAATGCATTCTGCAAAATCATCCATAATGATTAGAAGTGGCAATGACTGTAGCTGAGAAAAAAAGTTTTTAATTGACTTAAAGTTTAATGAGGATGTCAGATCCCGTCACCTGTTGCTATGAAAATGTCTCTCCATGTGTCTTAATGTATTTCTATTAAATTTCCAGAACATTAATTAGACTCATTTTCATTCAAGTCATTACATGTGTTGTATATCTTCTGAGTTCATATAAATGAATTATCCTCTGGCTGTGCATAATCGGCTTGCAAATGAATTCATCGACCTTATAATCCTTGAGACACTTGCTCTCTATTTTTTAAGATTATTTGATTCGTGTGACTATAATTATTTGGAGATTATTGTAAAAAAAAAAAAAATTGAATGATATAATCAACCAGTATCAAACAGCAAATTAAATTAGGAAGAGGCAGATGTTAGACTTTCCTAACATGTATGAAACTTAAAAAACAAAAGAGCAAGTGAAAGTATAACCTGTGGTTGTAGTTTCATTTAGGCATCATGTAGAGTACTGTGGCCTTACATCTCTATAGTGACTTCTTCATGTGCTACCCCATGGTGCCTCAGTACAGCACCATAACCTTCCTTGTCATGTGGTTGTGATGCCAGTATGCGTATCGGGACAATATTCCTTTCCTTTATTAAAAGGTATCTGTCAGCAGATTTGTACCTATGAAACTGGCTGACCTGTTACATGTGTGCTTGGCAGCTGAAGGCATCTGTGTTGGTCCCATGTTCATATGTGCCCGCATTACTGAGAAAAATTATGTTTTAATATATGCAACTGAGCTTTTAGGAGCAACAGGGGTGTTGCCGTTAAGGCTGTCATACCGCCGCAGATTGCCAGATGAATGAGCAAACACTTGTTCATTGGGCAATTGTGATTTTTAAGCACACTTGCCAGTGGCAAACATGCTGTCTAAATAACGATCTGCCGCCAGCAACCCACTAGACAGCATGGGGGCGAGCAATAGCATTGTGATCACTCCTCCCCATGCTGTGGAGGAGATCGCTGCATGCAATACTGTAGCAGCGGTCTCCTCCGCTAGCATGCAGAATATTACCGACGATTGCTCAGTTGGCCTGTGTAATACTCCTAGAGGCCGCTTTCACTTGAGCGAGTTGCACCGTCCGGACTCTGAGCATGAGTATAACACAGCACCCCTCCTGAACGTCTAACACTGCCGGGGTCGCATAGCATTATGTTGATTTATGAAGCTAATGCTATGCTTGTTTAGTAAATTAGAGATTCTTGGCAAATATATTTTGTACAAAATTATCTGAGCCCTTCCACCAAATCGTCAAGGTGATCTCTGTAGGACGGGAACCTAACACTATTTCCTACCTGTTATGTGCCAACCTTGGCTTCCGTATAATCAGGGGGTGCTGGTTCCACATGCATGCTGGGTCCCCTCTGCCTTTTGCCATTTCTGGTGCTTCAAAGGCCTCCACTCATTCAAGGATGCAGGTACCAACATGCATGCCGAGTCCACTCGGCTTTATAGTTACACTAATTAAAATCAACCTATGGGGCAGGCGGGGCTAGTCAGGAGTGCATGACCAAATGGAGTAGCCACACTTCCAGTACAAACTTACAAAGAAAAAAAGGGAATTTCAGTCAGCACATCCCAGTGTGCAGGTGCACGTTGCTATGGCTAAATGCACAAGGAACGGAAAATACATACAATGCAACGGCACACTGCCAACCAGATAAAGCACAAAATACCATAGTGATATGAGGTATTCTGAAGCTAATGCTATGCTTGTTTAGTAAATTAGAGATTCTTGGCAAATATATTTTGTACAAAATTATCTGAGCCCATCCACCAAATCGTCAAGGTGATCTCTGTAGGACGGGAACCTAACACTTTCCTACCTGTTATGTGCCAACCTTGGCTTCCGTATAATCAGGTTCCCGTCCTACAGAGATCACCTTGACGATTTGGTGCATGGGCTCAGATAATTTTGTACAAAATATATTTGCCAAGAATCTCTAATTTACTAAACAAGCATAGCATTAGCTCCAGAATATTTCATATCTCTATGGCATTTTGTGCTTTATCTGGTCAGCAGTGTGCCGTTGCATTGTATGTATTTTCCTTTCCTTGTGCATTTAGCCATAGCAACGTGCACCTGCGCACTGGGATGTGCTGACTGAAATTCCCTTTATTTCTTTGTAAGTTTGTACTGGAGGTGTGGCTACTCCATTTGGTCATGCACTCCTGACTAGCCCATCTGCCCCATAGGTTTTAATAGGATTTTAATTAGAGTAACTATAAAGCCGTGTGGACTCGGCATGCATATTGGTACCTGCATCCCTGAATGAGTGGAGGCCTTTGAAGCACCAGAAATGGCAAAAGGCAGAGGGGACCCAGCATTCATGTGGAACCAGCACCCCCTGATTATACGGAAGCCAAGGTTGGCTCATAACAGGTAGGAAATAGTGTTAGGTTCCCGTCCTACAGAGATCACCTTGACGATTTGGTGGATGGGCTCTCTAATTTACTAAACAAGCATAGCATTAGCTTCAGAATACCTCATATCACTATGGCATTTTGTGCTTTATCTGGTTGGCAGTGTGCCGTTGCATTGTATGTATTTTCCTTTCCTTGTGCATTTAGCCATAGCAACGTGCACCTGCGCACTGGGATGTGCTGACTGAAATTCCCTTTTTTTCTTATGCTAATTTATGATGCTATGTAACCCTTACAGTTCTGGAATGTATTAGATAACAGTGACAGCATTATGTCAGTGTTATCCAATACATTCCAGAACTGTAAGGGTTACATAGCATCATAAATCAATATAATGCTATGCGACCCTGCAGTGCTAGAAGGTCAGGCCGGGTGCTCTGTTATACTAACGCTCCGAGTCCGGACGGTGCAATTTGCTCATGTGAAAGCGGCCAGAGGCTTAGTTCTACTGCAACCGCCACACCATCTCCACTTGGATTGACAGGGCCAGGTGTGATGATGTTTACACTACCTGGCTCTGTCTATTAACCCTTTAATGTTTGGCAAATTTTCATTTTTGTTTTTTACTCCCAGCCTTCCCAAAGCCATAGCTTTTTTATTTTCCCATTCACATAGCTGTATGATGGCTTGTATTTTGCAGGACAAGTTTAACTTTTTAATAGTACGATTTATGGTTGCATACAATGTACTGGGAAGTGGTAAAAAATTCCAAATGGAGGGAAATTATAAAAAAACACAATTCTACCACAGTTTTTTCTACTACATAAATTTCTATGGGATTGCTGGAGATAACTTGGAAATAAATGGTCCAGTGCTATTTTAGCCACCACTTTGGTGACCCCATGGTTAGAACTGGTGCCTTGCAGCACTGGGTCCTAAGTTCAAATACAACCAAGGACAATATCTGCATGAAATTTGTACAGTATGTTCTTCCTGTGTTTGTGTGGGTTTCCCTGGGTACCCTGGTTACTCTCTGAAGACATACTGGTAGGGAACTTAGACTTTGAGCTCCACTGGGGGTCAGCGAGTGATAATGTCTATAAAGCACCGCAGAATATGTCCAACATAATCCATAAATTACTTGAAATTTCATCTGTCAGAAACTATGTAAATGTATAGTTACTGTCAAGAAGTGTATTAGTGGCAGGATACAGTAAGACTGACAGAATGCCAGAAAGTTGTAAAAAAACACCTTAAAAATATATCATTATATCTGCAACTGAAAGTTGAGTAATTTTTTCAGTATACACATAGAGAAAGCATCAATGATTACGTTTCACAGGCTACTATTATTTGAACTCTACATTCTATTATTCCATTACATAATGAAAGAAAAATCAATCTTCAAGGCAATTTCGGTAATGAATTGATTTAGGAGAGAGTGCCTTTCTGTTCCTATCAATCAATACTGACTCGAACAGCGAACATTTACATTTTATATATCATGATTGGCTTTCCATTTTAATTTAATTACTTATTCAAATTAATATATGAGTAAAGACATGTGGAAAACCATCATGGAGAGAAAGTGAATTTTGGTTTGTTGTCGGATTCAATTCGGTCTACTCTGAATAAATTCAACCCTAACAAAAGTGCCCTTTTTGCCCTGAAAATTCATGCACGACTCTCTGAAGTCTCCTAGGACTGTATCCAACCCCTTTCAAACACAAGACAGCATTAGTAATGGCAAAGTGACAGCGACATATATGGCTATGGATAAATGGATGGTAGCCAGGACTAACAGACAACCTGTTTCAAACCATACTGTACTGTCAGATTTTTATGCTCCTTAATTGGGTTGTCCGGGTTCAGAGCTGAACCCGGACATACCCAGGTTTTGACTCCCGCAGCCCTCCTGAACAGGGCATCGGAGCATCTCATGCTCCGATGCCTTCCCTTGCCCTGCGCTGGATCGCGCAGGGCAAGGGCTCTTTTGTTTATAAACATTGAGTTCGGTGACGTCACCGGCCGTAATGGGCCGGCTTTAGCGCTGCCCTAGCCGTTTGAATGGCTAGGGCAGCGCTAAAGCTCGCCCATCAGCGCCGATGACGTCACCGGGCTCACTGCCGGGCGGAAGCCTCCGCCTGGCAGAGCCCGGGACGTCATGGGAACCGGGCTAAATTCCTTTGCCCTGCGCTAATTAGCGCAGGGCAAAGGAGGGCATCGGAGCATAGGATGCTCTGATGCCCTGTTCAGGCGGGCAGCCTGGGTGAATTGAAAGGTATGTCCGGGTTCAGCTCTGAACCCGGACAACCCCTTTAACATTAAAAAAAAGTCTCCCATTAAAAAAATTATCCCTTTTTGTGGGCAGATACACGTTTGGTGTTATTTTAAAGCCTCAAAAAATTATCCCTTTTTTGGGAGCAGTTTCAGGTTTGTTATACTGTTGATAAGGATGGCTCTCAAGGGGAGCCTTAAAGTTTGTTTCTCCAAATTAAAGCAATCCTAGGATTTTACATGCATGGAAGAAACAACACTGACACCTGGTAGGGTCAAAGAGGTTCTCGTTTATTAGAGGAGGGTACAAAGGTTATATACCCCAGGGAGGGGTGAATCCTCTCCTGAGGGTTAGAATATATTTTATTGGTTAGTAATGCAAAATAAAGTTTCACTTCTGCGAATCTAGTCTAGCTAAAGAATGTAAACTATAGATAAGAGCAGGAGTGGTCCTGGAGACGATGCCATCTTGTAATGGCTTCATATCTTGAGTCTTCATATCCATAACACTTTGAATGGTAGGATCCCCAGCAGTAGATATACAGTATGGAACATAACGGATAAGGCAGTAGATAGAGTTGAGCGAAGCGAGCTTTGGATGCTTCATCCGAAGTCGCTTCGTTCATAACTTCAGAATAATACTATACGAAGATCCATCTCCGTACAGTATTAGAATGTATGGTCTCTGATGAGCCAAAGTTAGTTATTCACAAAGTCACTTCGTTAGTTGATTTTTAAAGTGGAAAATCACTTTAAAACTTGAAACCGAACTCAACTTTGGTTCCAACTAGTACCTCAGAACCAAAGTCGAGTTTCGTTATTTTCTGAAGTATTGAAAGGGACACTATCTGTGTGGTAATACTATTTTCAGGATTATCTGTTTCTGCAGTATAGTAATGGGGAGCACAGTGAGCACAGCATTGTGGGTGGCAGGATGGGGTGTTCAGAAGGTGGGAGGATGATAGAAAAGTAGGTGACCCAATTAAGTGATGGTGACCCAATCTGAGTCTGTACCGTTAATAAACACCCTCTGTTTTCTTTTTTTTTCACTAATAAATTTGTATTATTTTTAGATAGAGCATACAAAAGTAGTACATTCTTAAAGGTTCATAACAATAACAGAGAACATGTAAATGTTACTTCATAGTAGTTATTGCATAAAGCTATTCCATTGCAACAAAACGGAATAGTGAAGATGTATAAGGACAAATAAAACAAAGCAAATCAAAAAACAACATTTAATTTCACCACCGACTAGGGTCAGATAAATGCTCCTTAAAGTTGACCTGTGTTTCTCAGAGTATCACTGCTGTAGGTTTACAGGGACAGTGTCAAAGCAGCCTAAGCAGCTAAAGGGGAGGGGGAAGAATGAATGGGAAAATCTAGAGTAAATTGTGTTAGATTTAGTCCAGACTTCCCATGTTTGGTCCAAATTCTCCCTGGACCTACTAATATGCGAGAGCACTCTCTCAAAGGTATAGGAGGTATTAATCCTGGTGTAGAATATCTGAGCTTTTTCAGTTTTTTGTCATTGCCATTTTTGTAGCCATCATCAGATGTGCTACTATCACTCTGCATCTCCTGGGGACTTTGTCTATGTTTAGAAACACCAGAGCTAGGGACACGGAGGGAAGTAGAGTAGAGTCTAGTAATTTGAATGCAATAGTAAATATATGTGTTATTAGCAGACAGGACCAGAGGATATGCATTAAGGTTCCCCTACCTTTGCAATTCCTCCAACATAGATGGGATGATCCGGGGAACACATGAGATATTCTTTCTGGTGTAAAGTACCATCTAAGGACGGTTTTTATCCAAGACTCATAATGTGAGGTACATCTTAGATATTTAGTTGCGAATTTTAGGGCTGCAGTCCATTGGGCCCGTGAGAAAGTCTCATCAAGTTCTATCTCCATGTTAGGAATGGCATGGATTTCTGAAAGGTCTCCTTGTCCCCTAGCATCACATATAGAGGCCTGAGAGAAGACACTGTTGTTGGGATTAGAACACAATTCTAGTAAATGACAGCTCAGTTTTGCTGTTGCCAATAACTCTGATTGGACCCAGTGTCTGATTCTTAAATACTTATAGAATTCTCTGTGAAAAATATTGAAACCGGTCATGCACTTCCGAGAAGGGATAACCTGTAGAAGGAAGTATTGACCCTATGTGAAGTATGTGTATATGTATATGCATGCATGCCCCTTTAATTAGGCATGCATATACATGTATATATATGTACATATAGGCCTTATAGGTCTGTGGCCCCATATGTATCCCTATGGGCCTTATATTGGCCCCACAGTGCTGTGTATGTGGGTATATATATATATATATATATATATACATATATACATACATATATATATATATACATACATACACATATCTATGGCCATGTGTGTGTGGATGTATATATATATATATATATATATATATATATACTGCAGCTGGCCCCAAAATAAATAATGCCCCCTTGTATAACACAAATGGCCCATAATTAACCCCCTGCATAACATGCCACCAGTTATGTCCATTTGCTCCTAATACATATAGATATATGTATATATGCCCCAGAATTATATACATATATCTATATGTATATAAAACATCCCCCAGAGTCCAGGTGCCCCCTCATTAACCCCTGCAAGCGCATACTAATGCGCTTGCAGATGGTGCCCTGATGACTGGACTTCAAAGGACAAAGGATCGATAAGATCCTTTGCCCTTTTGTTAAACATCTCTAGCAATGCCAGAGGTGTTTAACATAACAGGGACAGGGAAACAAAAGGTTCCCTGCCCCTGTGTGATACGCACCTCCGGCGCTGTAATCACAGCGTCGGAGATGCATAGCAGTCCCCAGGTGGTAGGATCAAAGAGATCCTCCACCCGGGAACCAGCGCAGGTGTGCGCGGGCTGACGTGGTGACGTCATATCACCGCGCCAGCCCATGTGCACACTGATGCCGGCGTGCTCGCTCACAGTTGAGCAGTACAGCCCTCCTGAAAGAAGCAAGAATCATCCCCAGCACAACGAGCAATTACTAAGCGGGAATTAACCCCTGGACAACGAGCTGGCAAGCGAGGATCATACCCTGGGACGAGCAATTAACCCTTGGAGCACCCCTAGAGACGAGCATTGGTCTAAGTATCTCTATCCCTATCCCACCAACGGTATCCCTAATATTAACCCCTGAACCACCAGTGAATTATTTACCCCTGCCATAAACCCCTACCTATTAACCGCTTCCCCTGCCATTATGCCACCAACGACCCTTTTTCCCTACCATAAATATCCATTAACCCCTGCCCTACCAGTATTATAACCACTGTACCACCAACATGTGTCCCTGTCATTAACCCCTTGTTTCCCTGCCATTATCCATAACCCCTATACCATCCATACCATAACCCTCATTAACCCTTACCCTGCCACAGATAACATAATTGTAATTTAACCCTTTGTTTCCCTAGGGATAGTAAAGTAGATAGGCTGGGGAGGGCTTGCATTCTGTGTTTTGAATGTATGTATGTTTAGTCAGTATTGTGGGTGGAATTAAGTGGGATTGTGCAGTGTAGTTAGGTTTTGTAGTATTGTATAATTAAGTAGGCCGTAGACGTGTTATTTAGTAATAAATCCATTTATTATTTAATACACAGTGTACAGTGTCTTTACAGTAATATAGCGATAGCAGTACTGTAGCTGTACTTACACCTAGCATCCGGTCGTGTGTAGGCAACAGGTAATCATAAAGGTATAAATAGGCGGAACTAGCGAACGCGGGTTGTCGCTTATTTATGAATATTAATTATTGGTACCACCCAAAATATCAATAATTAATATCCCCTTTAGCATAACCCCTGAAGATATACAGAAACTTAAGTCTAGGTCACAGACAAGGAGATCTAAATATTCAAGTGGAAACCATTCCATAATGGGAGTTGGTGATCTGCATGTCAAATCATGGAATTTTTTCCAGTTTTGGCAGGCAGCATACATGAGAAAGGGGTAATGTTTAAGTTGGGAGGGGGTCATAGGAAGGAGAGAGGTCAGTAAGCATGTTTTCAGAGAGACTGAGGAGATTGCAATAGAGTCAATGTGTACCCAATATTTGCTAGTATCATCTACCGTCTAGCTCTTCAACTGATGTATCTGCATTGCCAAATAATAATCATAAACATTTGGCAGACATAGACCTCTATATTGTTTCCTTTTCTGGAGCAGTGATGCTGCTATTCTTGGTCTGCACCAAGCCCAAATAAATTATTTAAGTATTTTGGAGGCTTTAACAAAAAAGGAATGAAGAACTAAAATCGGGAGGACTCTAAGTAAGTACAGCAATTTGGGCAGAGTCATCATTTAAGAGTCTGCAATTCACCACACCCAGGAAAGCTCAGTCTGAGACATGGCCTTCAGGTCAGTAGACATAGTATCCAAGAAGGGGACATAGTTTGCTTTGTATAAAACATGTACTGAACAGGTAAGCTGCATGCCCAGGTAATTTATATGTTCCGACTGCCAGTCCAGAGCAAATCTTGACTGCAATCGGTGTACACTAGAGGGTGGGATGTGAAAAGGCATTGCTTGGGACTTTGCTTCATTAGGTTTGCAATAAGACGATTCTCCAAATTTCTTTATCATGGTCATAGCTTTTCTTACGGATACTTCTGGGTTAGATAGAGACAAGATTATATCATCCACATATAGTGAGATGTTATGCATGCAGTCCTCTATCTTAATTCCTTGGATGCCCTGGTTTAATTATATGGCTTGTACCAGAGGTTCTATGGATAGTACAAATATTAGAGGGGAGAGGGGGCACCCTTGCCTTGTCCATTTGTAATATTAAATGGGTCAGACAATGTGTTATTCAAGAAGGCCCAAGCTGAGGGGTTGGAATAGAGTGCTTTAATGGCTCGCATAAACATCCTTTCAATCCCCATATGTTGCAGGGCAGAAAAGGGGAAGGACCAGTTGACTCTATCGAGCGCCTTTTCAGTGTCCAAGGTCACCAATACTGCAGTTTTCTTCCTCTTCTCTATAGTATCTAAGAGGCTTATTACCCGCCTTGTGTTCTCCTATATTTGACGTCCTTTTTAGAGATGAGCGAGCACTAAAATGCTCGGGTGCTCGTTATTCGAGTCAAACTTTTCCCGATGCTCGGGTGCTCGTTTCGAATAACGAACCCCATTGAAGTCAATGGGAGACTCGAGCATTTTTTGCAGGGGACCAAGGCTCTGCCTAGGGAAGGCTGGGTGAAAACCTGGAAACCTCAGAAAATGATGGAAACACCACGGAAATGGACAGGAAACAGCAGGGGCAGCATGCATGGATGCCTCTGAGGCTGCCTAATCCCACCATTACCCCAAATTCTCCTGCAACAGCCTGGTGGTTACCCTCATGGCAATTGTGCTCACCCAGACCAAGAAAGGCGAGGCACATGCCCATCACATGTTAGGGAAGCACCCAACTAGGTGCAACGAAGGTCCATCACCGCCTGCAGGTGACACAACTGCTCATGCTGGCACTGCTGTGCTATCCCCCTCCCCACGATGCAGGCATAAGCCTGACACATCATGGTGACAGCGTAGTGACACCAACAAGTGACCAAGTTAGATTGAGGTAGCAGTCAAATGTCTGTAGGCGAGCCTCCAAAAAATTTGTTTTGGAGTGTCCGAAGTTGACCCTCCTAAAAAATTGTTTAGGAGTGTCTGTAGTTGACCCTTCTAAAATATTTTATTTGTTTTCCCTGTTATTAGTTAATGTACAACCCATGGCTGGCATGGTGGGAATATATAGGGAAGCACCCAACTAGGTGCAACGAAGGTCCATCACCCATGCCCATGCTGGCACTGCTCTCCTATCCCCAGCCACACGATGCAGGCATAAGCCTGACACAGCATGGCGGTGACACCAACAAGTGACCAAGTTACATGAGGTAGCAGGTGAGCCACCCAAAAATTTAGCCAGACGCAGCATGGCGGTGACAACAGAGTGACCGAGTTAGACTGAGGTAGCAGGAGGTGAAGCATCCTCCAAGTGGGCAGTACATGAGCGCCCCCAGGGTCAGACTCGGTCAGAGTATGTGAAATGTTCAGGGTGGCCGAACGCCGGGCTCGACGGCGGACCCGTTTCGGGTTATCGATTGTCGAAATGTTGGCTGACATCAAGTTTAGTATCTGTTCTTATCAGTTGCTGTGGCTGTTGGTGGTAAAGTGATGAGCATAGCTGCTTCCCAAGCAGTTGACCCGGGTTCGATTCCAGTCTATCGCAGGAGGCAATTAAAAGAAGAACCAAAAAAAATCAGTACAATATCTAATACGTCCCCTACCCGGGTAAATTGTTTGGAGAGAGGGCCTGTAGGTGGGGGGCAGGCTGGGGGGGAAGGAGGTTGAGCTGGAAGAGCCAGAGGAGTGCCCCCTGGGTTAGCGTGTGTGGTGGTGACAACAGCCGGATGGGGTTCAAATGACGACGCAGGACCCTAACTTAAAAATTTAGCATCAACCGGTACAATTGTCAATTATGAGCTCGATCAAGTGTGGCATGTGTTCTATGTATTCTTCTCAGTTTAATACCGTATATGGCAGCTATCCGGAAAAATAGTTTGGAGAGAGAGAAAGATAGGAAAAAGACGTAAATTGTTTGGAGAGAGGGCCTGTAGGTGGGGGGCAGGCTGGAGGGAAGGAGGTTGAGCTGGAAGAGCCAGAGGAGTGCCCCCTGAGCTAGCGTGTGTGGTGGTGACAACAGCCGGATGTAGTTAGAATGACGACGCAGGACCCCAACTTAAAAATTTAGCATCAACCGGTACAATTGTCAATTATGAGCTTGATCAAGTGTGGCATGTGTTCTATGTATTCTTCTCAGTTTAATACCGTATATGGCAGTTATCCGGAAAAATAGTTTGGAGAGAGAGAAAGATAGGAAAAAGACGTAAATTGTTTGGAGAGAGGGCCTGTAGGTGGACCTCTGGAAAAATTGTTTGGAGAGAGGGCCTGTAGGTGGACCTCTGGAAAAATTGTTTGGAGAGAGGGCCTGTAGGTGGACCTCCGGAAAAATTGTTTGGAGAGAGGGCCTGTAGGTGGACCTCCGGAAAAATAGTTTGAAGAGAGGGCCTGTAGGGGGCCCTTCTGAAAAATGGTGTTTTTTTGGTCAGCGTTAGGCAAAGACGACAAGGAGGCGGAGGAGGAGTAGGAGGAGTAGAGAAAAGGAATCGGATACATAAGTTAAATCTTTAGCTGCTTTCCCCCGGAGGAGATTTGAATTCCGGTGAAATCCAGGCTTTGTTCATTTTAATAAGCGTCAGCCTGTCAGCGCTGTCAGTTGACAGGCGTGTACGCTAATCGGTGATGACGCCACCAGCTGCACTGAATACCCGCTCTGACAGCACGCTAGCGGCAGGGCAGGCCAGCACCTCCAAGGCGTACAGCGCCAGTTCAGGCCACGTGTCCAGCTTTGAAACCCAATAGTTGTATGGAGCAGAGTGATCGCTACGGACGTTGGTATGGTCAGCTAGGTACTCCCTCACCATCTTTCTGTACAGCTCCCCCCTACTCTACCTAGACTGGGGACAGGTGACAGTGTCTTGCTGGGGTGACATAAAACTGGCAAAGGCCTTGGAGAGCGTTCCCCTGCCAGTGCTGGACAAGCTGCCTGCTCGGCTCCTCTCCCCCGCTACTTGGCCCACAGAACCATGCCCTCTGCAGCTAGTGGTGTCAGATGGGAAGGATTGTTTCAGCTTGTGCACCAGGGCCTGTTGATATCTATTCACTCTCATACTCCTTTCCTCTGCAGGGATGAGAGTGGAAAGGTTCTGCTTGTACCGTGGGTCCAGGAGAGTGAACACCCAGTAATCGGTGTTTGAAAAAATGCTTCTAACGCGAGGGTCACGGGATAGGCAGCCTAACATGAAGTCTGCCATGTGCGCCAGAGTCCCAACACGTAAGAATTCCCTCTCCTCACTGGCCTGACTCTCCATTTCCTCCTCCTCCTCCAAGTCCTCCTCTTCAGCCCATACACGCTCAAGAGTTAAGGACTGAGAACTGGTACCCTCTTCTGTCTCGCCGACATTCTCCTCCTCTTCCTCCTCATCCCCCTCCTCCGATACGCGCTGAGAAACAGACCACCGTCTCTTGTGACAAGCGCAAAGCATCCGACTTGATGCTGAGCAGTGAGTTTTTCAACAGGCAAAGCAGCGGGATGGTGAGGCTGATAATGGCAGCATCGCCGCGGACCATCTGTGTTGACTCCTCAAAGTTGCTCAACACCTGGCAGATATCAGACATCCACGTCCACTCCTCATTGTAGACTTGAGGAATCTGACTGACCTGACTACCAGTTCTGGTGGAAGTTGACATCTGGCAGTCTACAATTGCTCTGCGCTGCTGGTAAACTCTGGATAACATGTTTAATGTCGAATTCCATCTCGTGGGCACGTCACACAACAGTCGGTGAGCGGGCAGTTGTAGGCGGCGCTGCGCTGCCCTGAGAGTGGCAGCATCTGTGGTCGACTTGCGGAAATGCGCACAGATGCGACGCACCTTGGTGAGCAAATCAGACAGATTGGGGTATGTCTTGAGGAACGGCTGAACTATTAGATTGAACACGTGGGCCAGGCATGGCACATGTGTCAGTCTGCCGAGTTGCAGAGCCGCCACCAGGTTACGCCCGTTGTCACACACAACCATGCCTGGCTTGAGGTTCAGCGGTGCCAGCCACACATCGGTCTGCGCCGTGATGCCCTGTAACAGCTCTTGGGCGGTGTGCCTTTTGTCACCTAAGCTCAGCAGTTTGAGCACCGCCTGCTGGCGCTTACCCACGGCACTGCTGCTGCGCCTAGAGCTACCGACTGAAGGCGCCGTGCCCACGGATGGTAATTCGGAGGAGGAGGGGTCGGAGGAGGAGGCATAGTACGTCTGAGAGACCGTGACCGAGGTAGGCCCCGCAATCCTCGGTGTGGGCAGTACATGAGCGGCCCCAGGGTCAGTTTCGGTCCCAGCCTCCACCAAGTTAACCCAATGTGCCATCAGTGAGATAAAGTGTCCCTGCCCGGCAGCACTTGTCCACGTGTCCATGGTTAGGTGGACCTTCTCAGAAACAGCGTTGGTCAGGGCATCGGGAAAAATAGTGGCGGCTGGGGACCGAATACCGAGAGGCAGCCACCGCCATGAGATTGCGAAAGGCCTCAGTCTCTACCAGCCTATAGGGCAGCATCTCCAGGCTAAGCAATTTGGAGATGTGGACGTTGAGGGCTTGGGCATGTGGGTGGGTGGAACTGTATTTCCTCTTGTGCTCCAGCATCTGCTGTAAAGACTGCTCAACGCTCCGCTGGGACACATTGGTGGACACTGTGGAGGATCGTGGAGGCGAAGGTGTGGTTTTCCGGCGGGAGGCGCTCGTGCCGGGGTCCTGGGCAGGGGGTTGACTAGCAGAGGCAGCAAGTGACACAGGGGAAGGAGCAGTGGTGTGACCTGCAGGAGGTGGTGAACGGCCTTGGTTCCATTGAGTGGGGTGTTTAGCGCTCATATGCCTGCACATGCTGGTGGTGGTTAGGCTAGTAGTGGTGGCACCCCTGCTGATCCTGGTGTGGCACAGGTTGCACACCACAGTCCGTCGGTCATCCTCACTTTCTTTAAAGAACCTCCAGACTTGCGAACATCTAGGCCTCGCCACGGGAGCTTTACTACGTGAAACAGTTGCTGCTGATGCACCAGCTCTGGCCCTGCTTCTCCCTCTGGCCACACCACTGCCTCTTATAACCTGTTCTGGTGCAGCACTCGCCTCCGCCTCAGAAGCACTGTCTTCACTCGGCTTATCAACCCAGCTTAGGTCAGTCACCTTGTCATCCTCCGATTCCTCAGTCTGCTCCCCCTCAGTCTGCTCCCCCCTCGGACTTCCTGCCCTGACAACAACTTCACCACTGTCTGACAACCGTGTCTCCTCATCGTCCGACACCTCTTTACAAACTTCTTTCACTAAGTCAACATTGTCATGATCATCATCATCACCCACAGACTGCGACAGTTGGAAAACTTGGGCATCGGGAACGAGGTCAGCAGCAATCTGAGAAGTGGTTTGTGACTCTGGGAAGGGTCCAGAAAACAGTTCCTGAGAGTATGCCGGATCACATTCCAAATTTTCCTGGGAGGGGGCAGACTGGGGGGGAAGGAGGTTGAGGTGGAGGAGCCAGAGGAGTGCTCCCTTGGGTAACGTGGGTGGACTGCGTGGAAGACTGACTGGTGGACAAATTACTTGAAGCATTGTCCGCAATCCACTACATCAGCTGTTCGCACTGTTGTGGTTTCAACAGTCCTCTACCACGTGTCCCTGTAAGTTGAGACATGAAGCTAGGGAGTGTAGCTCTGCGGCGTTCCCCTGCTCCCTCATCAGCAGGTACTGTCTCACCCTGCCCAGGACCACGGCCTCTGCCCCCTGCAGTAATTGAATGCCCACGCCCACGCCCTCGTCCTCGACCCTTAGCCCTGGGGTTCAACATTTTCTGTATATAAGTGTATTATATAAAAAATAAATGGGCCTGCTGTACTGAAACCCACAAACTTGTTCAGTCTGGTTGAATTAAGTGACGTACAGAAAGTGTCACCTGGACAGAAAATACGGATTGTAGTGAGTGTACTGAACTGTGACACACAGAATGGTTCCACACTGCTGTGTGAAATGGATTTGTATCACTGAGCTAAAACAACAAAAAAACTATTTTTTTTATATATATTTTTTTATATATATTTTTTTTAGTTTTGTTTTTTTGGGAATGTGACGTGCAGAAACTATCGTAGAGCTAACTGACACCCTGCTGACGGTGGCTATTTTGACTGCGACCCAGACAAATGTCGCACAGAGATTTTTGGGATCAAGCTATATACGTGGAAGCAAAAGACCTGGTTGTATTAAGTGATGTACAGAAAGTGTCACCTGGACAGAAAATACGGATTGTAGTGAGTGGACTGAACTGTGACACACAGAATGGTTCCACGCAGCTGTGTGAAATGGATTTGTATCACTGAGCTAAAACAACAAAAAAACTATTTTTTTTATATATTTTTTTTATATATATTTTTTTTTAGTTTTGTTTTTTTGGGAACGTGACGTGCAGAAACTATCATAGAGCTAACTGACACCCTGCTGACGGTGGCTATTTTGACTGCGACCCAGACAAATGTCGCACAGAGATTTTTGGGATCAAGCTATATACGTGGAAGCAAAAGACCTGGTTGTATTAAGTGACGTACAGAAAGTGTCACCTGGACAGAAAATACGGATTGGAGTGGTGGACTGAACTGTGACACACAGAATGGTTCCACACTGCTGTGTGAAATGGATTTGTATCACTGAGATATAACAATAAAAAAAAAAGGGGTTATATATGACGATAGCTGCACTAGTAGTGCCAGCCAGCCAAGCCAGGAGACAAAAAAAAATTTCTTGTAGCCCTTAGAAGGGCTGTTGGGTTCTTTGTGGGTGATTCCTGCCTAACAGAGAACTAAATGCAGGCCCTAACACTCTCCCTGAAACGCAGCAGCTCTATCCCTAACGACATCCAGACAGCATCTGAGCCGAGCACCGCGGCCAGCCAGTAGTATATTCCAGGGTCACCTGATCAGGCCAGCCAACCCCTGCTATCGACATGTAAGGGCTCCACGTGATGCTGGGTGTACCGCAGAGTCTCCTGGCTTGTGATTGGCTGAGTTTATAGGTGCCAAAAATGCACGATGCGGAAGTTGCCATTTCCTCGAGCATGGCGAGATACTCGTCCGAGCAGCGAGCACTTACGAGTACCCTAATACTCGAACGAGCACCAAGCTCGGACGAGTATGCTCGCTCATCTCTAGTCAACACCAAAGATGCACTACAGAAACAACTTATCCAACTCTTTTTGAGATTTGACAAACACGCACACTTTATTTTTAAAACTATTAGACATGTTTTTTCTTATCCACACTTTGCTGAAATCCTTTGGTGTATATATTAGCTTGAATGCCAGCAGCTGCCAGTGTAAGGAAGCAATAGACCTTGAGCTGTCAGTGTGGAGAAGCAGGAGATTGAGCGGTGTGAGACTAAAAGGTCCTTGCAATGCAGTTATATGTCAACAGCAGGTACTGTGTTGTTTATACATAATATCTGTATTATCTGCTCACTGAATAGTCAAATGTTACACAAAGATTTGGGTAAAGTGTGAATTTCAGTCAGCAAATACATATATCACACACAGAACTCCATACATTGTGTGCTGCTAGGACTTTCTAGACATGTCCAATGCTATATGATGTCCTTCTCTTCACAGTATGATGAGTCATCCTCACTGTCTCCATGTCTCACCAGTACCTCACCAGTATGTAAAGAGTGAAGCTATGGGGAGAATGAGGGTATATAATATGCATAGAGTATATACAGAGTGGAGGTGAGGGGTAGAATGAGGGTATACAATATTGATACAGCATGCAGTGAGTGATGGTGATGGGGGACAGTGAGGGAACATAGTGCGCATATCCTCACTGTCCTCTGTCACTTCCACTCAATATATACTATGGGGGTCATTTATCATTTCAGGTTGTTTTATGTCAGTTTTAAGTCTGGCTTTGCTTTGTGTGCCTACACCAAATTTATGAACGGAGCAATAATAATTAATAATATATCTGTGGTTTACACTTTTAGGTGTAAAAGTAGACCAGGAGGTCGCCACATTTTGCGACTTTTGCAAAAGTCACAGATAGTAAATGAGCCATAATCCAGGTCTTTTAGCTCCTAAACACTGTGAAAAGTGAGGATGATCACCAAATGACACAAAAATGTTGCAGTTGCCATGACTTGCGACTATTTTACACCACAAAACTGTATGTACGGTATGTATACCCTCACTCACCCCCATCATCTCTACTCCATAAATGCTGTGCACCCTCACTGTCCACAGTCACCCACAGTTTGTATGTAACGTATACCATTACTGTTCCCACTGTACTGGACCAAGGATATTATAATTTAAACCATCACACAATTTTTTTTACCAAGCACAGAATTTAACATGCAACTAGGGAGGAATTAGAATCAGCAGAGCATATATTTTCATGTAGTAATTGAAATATATGGCATGTGAGGGAATCCTTTATTGTAGCATATGTCAGCACAATTTTCTGAGATTTTTAGCCGAGTTTAAGTATTAAAGATTCTTTGCTTTTTTGCTTTATTAATGTTTGCCTGTTAAAAGATTTCTGTATTTCTATCACGAGGCTGAACCTTGGCCTCATTAAGATGTTGATTCTAAATATGAATCTCACATATGTAAAAGCGAAGAAAAATTTAATCTACTGCAGTCTGGCTCTTTTCTCACTACAAAACAGTCACCAGAGGCAGGCAATGCTGAGATTAATTGGGTAATTAGGGAGGGATTAAAGTTTTGAGATGGGTTTTACCAAGTTGGGCACTGTGCAGATTGTTCCTAGACGTCTTCAGAGGAGAGCTCTTTCCAGTCTGAATGCATAGTGAACAGCTCCTGTCTGTCTGCGCCAGGCATGGTCGGACTGGGAACTTAAAGTGGCCCTGGAAAAAAAACTAAAAGTGGCCCCATTTTAAAAGCAGGTCCAATTAACAGAAGGCGGGACAACACAAGTAGGCGGGGTCAACAATACCACAGTGCAAAATACCATCCCAGCAGAACCAAATAACACAGTGTAGCACAATATACTGTCCAAAAAGCTGGCCCTCTGTGGTGGCCATCAATAGCTACCTTCTTCTGTCCTCAACCTCCAGTTGTCTATAGAGCAGGGGGCTTAGGAGGTGAGATGTGGACCGCAGCAGTTGAAATCAGGAGGGCATATGGGGTCTCTAGCTGGGTAAATGAGTACCTGATTCTCACATCGTTAATTACTGTTGAGATATCATTATGTACACATTCAGCAGCAGAGAGAAGGACTTGAGTGGCCCCCTGGGGCATCGGCCCACCAGGAAATTTCCCTGTAGGGTGTATGGCCAATCCGCCCCTGGCCCCAGGCAATTATGACATAGAATTATGTCATTATGGATGGATGTCAAAGCAGTGAGATATGAGACATAAGGTTAATCTAAGTATAGAAATAAAAATTACCAGTACTTAAAGGCAGGAATGGCATTCAAACTCACTTCACTGTTGGTGGAGAGGATATAACATCAACTTACCTTCTCTTGGTCAGCATGTAGACCCTCTGATTATCTGATCATAGGGTATGGTAAATGGATTTAGAGAATTCTGTAATAGAAGATCCAGAGATCATCTAGTTTAAAGACCATATGGGAAATTTATCATGAGGGTAATATTTAAGTCTCTTTTTCTTGAGTCTACGTACTTTATGCCACACTTATCAAATGTTGCATGTTGTTTAATAAATTTGTCTCATCCTTAAATCTAGCCCTTTTGGCTGCAAAGGCTTCAGTACTTGCTTTCCTATTCCGCCCTCCTACTGGAGTGAGTTTTTTTTAAAAAAAAGTCTCCATGAAAAATCTAAAGTGAAACTTATTAACATAGCTAACCATGCTCACACTTCGACCTATATTTCAACTATGGAGTAAGTGGTGTAAATATACAAAAATAATTTTTTTGTGCAAGTCAGTTGAAAAAGTTGCAAAAAGCCCAATTTTGCGACTTATTGAAGCCAGAATTCTAGACAAAATGCATGATAAATAAGGGTAGATTTATCATAGACTGGGGGCATATGCCAGTCTATGATAATTTGGCATGCTGCTGGATGCTGCACCTAATTCATGATGAGGCATATGCATCCATGCACCTGTACAGATATATACACTAGTCCCTGGCTGACATAGATTTCAGTTATCTTTTGTGCCAGAAAACTGGTGTAAAAAACAATAAATGTGGCGGGGCTGCTGGCCCTGCCCCCTCCCTGCCCTTGATGGGGCTGTGGAAAAACGCCACTTGCGTAAGTGCAGTTTACAACTTTTTATATGCCATAAAAGTGGTGAAACAACATAATAGATCTGCCTGATGTGTCTTAATGCAATTCAGAGGGTACAGACTTTCCTTAATAAGAAATGATGGATGCCTGTACCCTCCCTCCAAAATGTGTTAAGCCACATGGATTCTTAGAATTCTTTTTAAAGTGGACCTTTCATCTCTCCTAACATGCCTGTTTTAACAGCTTCATGCATTCCCCATGTAATGACAATTCTAGAGCATCTGTTCTCATGGCTCTATGTTGTGCCATTCCTTTATTATTTCAACTAGAAGTTATGAATGAATTACTAGCAGTCTGCAGTAAGGGCACAGAGGGGTGGTAACCAGTTGGGGGTGTATACCTGCATACTCTAGACACTCTATCCAGTCAGTGTTGCCATTGTCAGATTATCCAAGTACACACCCTCAACTAGTTACCACCTCTCTTTACCCTTACTGCAGGCTGCTAGCAATTCATAACTTCTAGTAGAAATAATAAAGGAATGGCACAACATAGAGCCATAAGGCTAGATGTTCCATAATTGTAATTACACAGGGAATGCATGAAGCTATTAAAACAGACATATCAGGAGAAGTGACAGTCCTCTTAAGTTCCATGGTTCAAAATGTATTTTACGATTCTTAACTTACTGCTTAGAGGTCAACTTTGAGATGATCTCCTTGCATATATTATACCTTGAAATTGGTATCATTTTTGTCCACCCACATGATGCCAAGTGCATTCAGGAATTTCCCTAGCTTGTTTCTAAAGCTATACAACAGGTCATTTAAATGCTTATTTAAATATGCAGACTACCTTCTTTATTATTTCATAAAAATGTTAATTCTGAGCAATGTAGTTGAGTTATAAATTCAGTAAATACTAATTAAGTACCCTTTTAAATGATCCAGTGTTCTAGGTAATTCAGCTGTCAATAGCATTGAATTTGACTATAAATCTTACTTATTATGCACTGTATTTCAAAAACGTTGAACCATACAAAAAGAGTTTATGATCAGAACCCAGGTTATTAGAAGAGGGGAACTAGTTATTATAACACCTTTGCAGTTAAAAGGGTTTTCAGGATTACTAAGGCTTTTAACAGATACGCTCATGGAGTCGCTTACCTCATGTTAGAGCTGGGCGATATGGCCAAAAAAAAAAATCTCAATTTTTTTTAAATTTTGGACGATTCACGATTTAATTCTCGATTTTCTTCTGTTATTAAAAATATAAAAAAATAAATAAAAAAAAGCCTACTGCGCCCCCATCAGACCTCACATCAGCCCACTGTGCCCCCACCAGACCTCACATCAGCCCACTATACCCCCATCAGACCTCAGATCAGCCTACTGTGCCCTCATCAGACCTCAGATCAGCACATTATGCCCCCATCAGACCCCACATCAGCCCATTGTGCCCCAGAGACCCCACATGAGCCCAGTGTGCCCCCATCAGACCTCAGATCAGCCCACAGTGCCCCCATCAGACCTCAGATCAGCCCACTGTGCCCTCATCAGACCTCAGATCAGCCCATTGTGCCCATCAGACCCCACATCAGCCCACTGTGCCCCATCAGACCCCACATCAGCCCATTGTGCCCCCATCAGACCTCAGATCAGCCCACAGTGCCCTCATCAGACCTCAGATCAGCCCATTGTGCCCATCAGACCCCACATCAGCCCATTGTGCCCCATAAGACCCCACATCAGCCCATTGTGCCCCCATCAGACCTCAGATCAGCCCACAGTGCACTCATCAGACCTCAGATCAGCCCACTGTGCCCTCATCAGACCTCAGATCAGCCCATTGTGCCCATCAGACCCCACATCAGCCCATTGTGCCCCATCAGACCCCACATCAGCCCATTGTGCCCCATCAGACCCCATATCAGCCCATTGTGCCCCATGAGACCCCACATCAGCCCAGTGTGCCCCCATCAGACCTCAGATCAGCCCACAGTGCCCCCATCAGACCTCAGATCAGCCCACTGTGCCCTCATCAGACCTCAGATCAACCCATTGTGCCCATCAGACCTCAGATCAGTCCATTATGCCCCATCAGACCCCACATCAGCCCATTGTACCCCATCAGACCCCACATCAGCCCATTGTGCCCTATCAGACCCCACATCAGCCCAGTGTGCCCCCATCAGACCTCAGATCAGCCCACAATGCCCCCTTAAGACCTCAGATCAGCCCACAGTAGTGCCCCCTTGAGACCTCAGATTAGCCTACAGTAGTGCCCCCTTGAGACCTCAGATTAGCCCACAGTAGTGCCCCCTCATAACAGCCCACAGTAGTGCCCCCTTGAAACCTCAGATTAGCCCACAGTAGTGCCCCCTTCAGCCCTCAGAACAGCCCACTAGGCCACCATAAGAATAAAATAAAATAAAACCCTTACCTGTCCTGCGCCGCGGCTCCACCCCAGGTCTGGCGCTCCTCAGTCTTCTTCTCCCGGCGCTGCACTGTCACCTGACTGCGTGCAGCGTCAGGTCAGAGTGCGCGCACTACGTCCTGACGCTGTACGCGGTCAGGACAGTGCAGCACGGCCCCAGAGAAGAAGAGCGTCGGACACCGGAGCGGAGCCGCGGAGCAGGACAGGTGAGAGATTTTTTTTATTTTATCTGGCGGGCGCCATTTTAGGAAAATCGAGTTCACGATTTTCCTAAAAAATAAAATCGTGAGGCTTTCAATTGAATTAATCAAATTAATTTGATTAATCGCCCAGCCCTACCTCATGTACATCTTCATTATACTTTTTCACTTTCAATTTGGACTCTCCCAACCATTTTCAACATGTATGCAAATAAGTGTAGCACTTCCTGTTGTTTTATCCAACCAGACCCATGATGCACTTCTCCTTTTTATACCACAGCTCCAGCACCAACCCTAACAATGCTTGCCTAGTTTATAGCCCCTCCCACCTCGTTAGTTACATTGGCACTCCCCTATCACTGCCCCAAGTTAATAACCCCTGCCACCTGGCTAGTTCCATAGTCACTCCCCTATCTCTGCCTCTGTTGCTGCCTTGACACACCCATGGACATACAGTAACATCATAGGAAATAAGAAAGAGCTGCATGGACATGGTCAGGTGACCACAGCCCAGAATATGACAAAAGCAATAAAGGTAAAAAAAAAATGCATGACAAAATTATAGCTACCTTCATAAATTATTATTTTAAAGGATATTGATGCAAAAAAAGCTATATTGTCACGCGAGGTTGGCGTCGTGCTCCCTCTGCACGACGTCGCCGGACCTCTCCGCCCCCTAGAGACGAGCAATAGGGAATTGAAGTGCTGGTCTTGTCAGCCAGCACTTCATGAGTTAATTCTCTGTTTGGGTTTAGCCATGTGGTGCTGATCACACCACATGGCTACTTTACATATTGTTTGGACAGCTTGCTCCGCCTCAGGTTATGTGATGCAGGCCACATCACATGATCCTGGGCGGGCTATTTAAAGATGGCAACTGCCTCACTCAGATGCCTGTGATTAGTCTTCTGAGATCAGTGCTGTGTGTTGGACCTTGCTGTTGGATTATTGGTGTATTGGATTTTGGCTTTGGACTTAGACTACGCTTTTGTGATTCCCCTCGGTATTTGACGTGACCTCCTGTTCTTGACTTGGCTTGCTGACGATTCTGCTGTTGTGTTTGTTTCTGTCTGTGTTCGTCTTTCCCTGTGTTCCCTTCCCTTCCCTGTGCACGTACTCAGCATAGGGACTGTCTCCAAGTTACGGTTTTGTCGCCTAGGGCATCTACTGTAAGTAGGCAGGGAAAGAGGTGGGGTTCAGACAGGGCACACTATCCCTTGTTTCCCTGTCGTGACATATATTCATACATGTGGTGTTCTAACATACTTGGGTGCATTTTTTTTTTTTTTTTTTTAAGAATGCAGTCAGACGTCTTCTGTAAATCTATAGTAAGGTATAAATACACTACAAAAAGTATTGTTTTTAGTTTTCTTTTTAAACAATTTCTGGTGCTTTTGCTTCTGGTGCAAGCTAAAAAAAACAGCCACAAAAACTGCAGGAGCAACAGATATATTATGAAATTGTACATTTTGAGTGAACATTCATTTTAATAAAGACTTAATTCATTAGGTGGAGCTCTCATTGAGGGTTGGGGCATATTCCTATCTTTGTTCTTTGATTTTTGTGTACAGTTCTGAGTAGAATACCAAATTTTATGAATATTTAATATTATGATTAGAGTTGAGCGAACGTGCTCGTAACGAGCACTGTACTGCTCGGATCCCCTGCGCTTGCATGGGCGCAGGCATCCGAATCCGTCAGGTGAGGAGGACAGATCTGGATGGCTGCGCCCATGCGAGCGCAGGGGATCCGAGCAGTACAGTGCTCGTTACGAGCACGTTCGCTCAACTCTAATTATGATCGTTGCAAGCTATTAGAGAGTACTAGAACCTTCATTCTTTTTGGTTTACTTTTAGGCAACATTCAGAGCCATTTTCAAGCTTCTTTATGTTGACAATGACCACCAAAAATAGTAATGCAGCTACATTTTATTATTTATCCAAAGGCAGAAATTAAAGTTTTGGCACACAGTGATGTCGAAACAACGTTGTACAAGAGATTTAGGTGCCATGGAAACTATAATGGATTTCCTAGCTAAAGTGGTGTTTGCAGAGTCAATGAAAAATAAAAGCACATTTAGCAAAAAATACTGAAGACTGAAGTGGTTACACGTTGGTTACAATGCATAAAAAAAGTTATGTCAGCACTTAGCTTGAATAAATGAAAATATCTATGGAACCTCGGGAAACAACTTAATAGCATTATTATCCATCCATGAACTTTGCAAAACTATTTTCTTAATATCATAGTAAATGTTTATCAGTGAATAGAATGTTGATGCTTCCTTTGTTTCCATTTAAAGCAACAGTGACCTCCTAGTAATGGTTTTGTAGTGCATAATGCAGTAATAGATCTGGTTATTTAACTTTATATATTTTTTAACATCTGTAACTCTTAGGGAGAACCCTGGAGCAGGCCTTATTCCATGTTTTTGACTTTAAGTCTTAGAAGGTTAATAAGAAATGGATTTTCTTTATATGTTTAGGAGCAAAAATGTATGATTACTAGATCCTGGAAAAGTTCTACTGTATGTTTTGATTTATTGAAAGCAAATCTGTCTTGGATTATGATTAAAGGGGCTATTTATATTGATGAGCTATCCTCTGGACATACTGTATATGATGATATGTTGCCTGGAAAACCAATAAAGCAAACCATATATATCATATATCTTGACTAGTGTGGTCATTTGCCAACAAACAATACAAATAACCAATCTATTCCAAAGAGTGTTATTACACTACCCAAAAAAATATAGAGGTAAAAATAAGAAAACACATCCTCTATCCTCTGGATAGGTCATCAATATCAGATTGGCGAGAGTCCAACAACAGATCAGCTATTAAAAGAGGCCGGCACTCTGAGTGCTGCAGCCTCCTCCTAGGCCACCTGATGTCACTTATGTACATCGGTCACATGACCTAGTTTCAGCTCAGCCCCATTCAAGTCAAAGGGGCTGAGCTGCAATACCAAGCACAGCTGCTATGCAATATACGGCACATGCTTTGAAAGCTGCCAGTAGCCTGCTGTGCTCACTAGAGCTCATGTGAACTCATTTTCAATTTCTGGATAACCCCTTTAATGATAATATTTCCAGTATCCTTAAAGACAAACAAGACCAGTTCTTGGAGGTTTGGGATCCTTGAATCCAATTCTCTCAACATGCATGATATTTTGTATCTTTTAGTGATTTAGTACAGTGGGTCACATCTTCCTAGATATCCACCCCCTCCTCCTCCTTTATTATTTTGGTGTTTTCTCATAGTTACCTCTCTATATTTTTTTGTGGGTAGTGTAATAATACTCTTTGGAATCGATTGGTTAATTGTATCGTTTGTTGGCATATGACCACACTACACAAGATCTATGATATATATGGTTTTCTTTATTGGTTTTCCAGGCAACATATCATCATATATGTCAGCAACAAGTTGCCAATCTTTGTATTGTTTTTCTCAATATATGCCTTTGCTTGTCTGAAGGTAGATGCTAGTGACTGATGTCGCTAGATCTCTCTGCTCCATTCTGTGCTTAGGGACTATTACAGACGTCAGCTAAATCCTAGATTGCTGTTTCACCACATATTGTCATTGGAAAGAAGTAGTGATGTAATGTAATTACTTAGCAGCAACATTTTGGAGCAATTTGGATGCACATGGTTGCATCTTAAGCCACATCCCCTTTCAATAAAGCCATGCCGCCTTGTTCAGCTGGACAACCAAAACAGGTAAGGCTCAGTGGTTTATTGCTTTTGCCACATTTGTTTTATAAATAGATGCATTATGTACCATAAAGGTGTACTTTTTTGTGCACTTTATAATTACATTTAGGCACAAGCACATTATTAAATCCCCCCACCCCCCAAAAAAGAAAAAAATTCTCTGCATAATTAGAAATGCAGAACATATATCAACATAACAAAATACACTCTGCTGAAGTATTTATGTGTTCTGTATGTACTTTACAAGTCTCTTAAATCATGTCTGAGAGATTTATTATGCTCCACTGGTATGATTTATAATTCATTTTTATCTAGCTACATATTATTCTCATTTTTACTGGTAATGTGAGGATGCAGAATTTGTTAATGGTCTTTAAGTGTACAATGGGCAAAATCATTCAAAGAAAAGGGATTCTAGATGTCCTGTTTAAGTAGAGTACAAAAAGTGTTTTTCTAAACATAAAACTGAAAAGTAAAACTGGAGACTGCAAGTTATAGGTGCGCCCAGGCATTGAAGCCTAGGGTCCCAAAACTGGTGTGATAACTGGGTGGTCTGCTAAGAATTTTTGATTGGGTCCCCTGGTACAAGTCACATAAGTCCTTGTTACATATTTAAGGAAAAACATAAGCAATGCTCCACAAATATACAAGTCAAGCATAAAATTTACAAAAGTTTGGGTATATTTATAAAACTGGTGTAAAGTAGAACTGGCATAGTTGCCCATAGCAACCAGATTCTTTTCATTTTTCAGAGCTCCTTTTCAAAGGTGGAATCTGATTGGTTGCTATAGGAAACTAAGCCAGTTCTACTTTACACCAGTTTTTATAAATCTCCCCCCATTGTACTTATGCTTGGTGCCAGTGTAAAGCAGCATCAAAGAGATTAAAAACCAATGAGTGATTTAAATAATCCATAATTTTAGCATTTGGCTTTGCTACAAACCCTCTTTAGCCTATTGAATCAGATCATATATTGTATATAAAGAGATAAGGATGACAAGAATAACCCATTATAAACTGAATCTCTAAAAGTATACATTTAAGGCCTAATGAAATTAACCTAAAATTAGGTCTTTTTTTTACATGACTTCCTATAATGTCTGTGTAATGTTGCAATGTAATGAATTTCAAAATCCTTTCAAGCTGATAAAGCCAGTGTGTATAATGGCTTACGATAAATGTTATTCTCCCTCAGTCTATAATCCTGATGTGTTGTATGATATTTCGGAGATTCCGGAATCATTAAAGGGTTTATCACAACACAAGGACACTTTTGAAAAAGAAGCTGTTCCTGTGAACTGCTGATATACCCACAGGTCCAACTTGAGTTGGTTGAATTTTATATAATAATATATGCCAGGCGTACAAATTGGCATTAAGATGGCTATAAATATTCAAACTGCTGATCTAAAAATCTGCTGATTTAATCCTTTAAAAGTGTCAAACAAAAGGACTCTTTTAAAAGGAAGCTGTCCCTGTGAACTGAGCTGCTGATAACCCTGCAGGTTCAACATAATTGGCAACAGTTGATTGCATTTAACATAATGTGTACTAGGTTTACAAACTGGTTTTAAGGAGGTCATAAACATTTTAACTTGGTGGTTAAGATGATTTCTAATGTGGCTCCCCCGACAGCAGATGTTGCGGTAAAGAGGTTCAGATTTAAGTGAATTTGGACTTTATTCTTCCTTCATAATGGAGGTATAGCCTAATATCGATGATATCAGAATGTTCGGTAACGCAACCTTCATGCTTCACTTATGGCCATACGAGGGGTGTTCAATAAGATATCTACGTGAATATGAAAACAAAATTTTCTGAGATAATTGAACATACTACTTTTCAATGTAATCCCCCTTGACTTCAACACACTTATTCCACTTTGATTTCATTGATTGGATGCCCTCAGAATAGGAGACTTCTTGCTGCTGCAGGAACCCTGTTACCGCCTCTTTTACCGCATTATCATCAGGACAATTGTTGCCCTCACAGAAATTTCTTCAGGTTCCAAAAGAGAAAGTAATCACTGGGAGCCAGGTCTGGACTGTAGGGTGGATGCTTAAGCTCCATGAAGCCACATTCCCTGATAGCAGCTTGTGATTTGCGAGACTTGTGAGCTGGCGCATTGTCGTGAACCAGCAACATACCTGCCAATCTGCACACGGCATTTCTCTTTGATTGCCTCAATTAATTGTTTAAAGGTCATTCATTGTTGAAGCATAGGTGTCTACAGTAATTATCTTGTGTGGCATGAATTCTAGTAATAAAACACCTTCTGTATCCCAAAAAATTGTTGACATGTTGTTTCCAGCTAACTTCTGCACACAAAATTTACATGTAGTTGTTGATCCCTTGTGCTTCCATTGCATGGACTCTTGTTTGGTCTCAGGAATGGATCATGGTGGTGGACCCGTGTTTCATCACCTGTAATACTTCGAGAATAGAAGTCTCCTGGATTTTCTGTAAGCATATCTAAATTCTCTTGGCTATATTGCTGGCGACAAGTTTTTTTGCTCAGGCGTCAACATTCGTGCCACCCAATGGGCACTGGCCTTTGATATCATCAAAACTTCATGAATGATACTGGAAACTGTTCTAACTGAAATGTCTGATTCATGAACTATAACAGTGAGCTTGACCAGATGATCTTCCAAAATCATGGCCTCCACTTTATGGCATATTTTCTCTGAAGATGCTTTCCTGGTCCATGGTCCCGGGTCTAATTTTAGAGTCAGGTCATGCAAGGACACAGAGAAAAAGAGAGAAGAGAAAGAGCAGCCAAGATGCAGGTGCTAAGTTCTCCAACAATATACACTCCTCACAAAAAGTTATCGATATTTTTCTTGTGGGTGAAATTTCAGGGTGAACTTAAAATGCACTGTAACCTTTACAGGTGAACTTAATATGACCTTCTCTAAATCTTTGAATGCACATGTCCAACTACTCATTGTTTCAGTACTTTTTGCACAACTTGCTGTTCTCTAACAAGGAGCTTAACGGCAAAATTCACAACAGGTGTTTGCTCCATGTATCACCCAATAAATTTCCTGGTTCAATTAAAATTGGTATTTAAACAGTGACATCATGAGACCAAGATGACACCTAACAATTGATCAACAGTACCTCACCATTTCAACGATGATGAATGCCACACAACTCCAGGCACATTTAAGGGAGGTTAGAGGCACCCAAGTGTCAAATCAGACCACTCAAAACTGTTGATATCAGCATGGTCTGCTTGCTAGACAACCTCACCACACCACCAGGCACAGGCAACATCGTTTTGCATGGGCCAGGGAGCATATACATTGGACGGGGGACCAGTGGGCCTCACTGCTATTCACTGGTGAAAGTCTATTCACGCTGAGCAGAAATGATGGACGAGACTATGCGCACTATGCATCAGCTACTGTTGTCACCAGATGAGCCTTTGGTGGTGGTTATATTACAGTGTGGGCACGTGTGTCTAGTCAATACAGTACTGCCATACAGTTTGTGAATGGTACAGTGACACGCCTATACTACTTGAAAAACATCATTAATCCAGTCATTGTGCTTCTGCATGAAAAACACAGGCCTAATTTAATCTTCATAGACGACAATGTGTCAGTTCATCGAGGTCGCGTCATTGTGGAACGGCTGCTGGAGACATCAAATTCAGCAGCCTGCACTTTCTCCAGACCTGCATTCCATTGAAAACTAATGGGATCAACTGAGTTGTGTAGAGGCTTGTAACTCTGTGCCTCAGAACCTCAATGACTTGAGTGCCGTCCTTCAAGAAGAGTATGATGCAATGCCTCAGCAGACAATAAGAAAACTTGTGAACAGCACGAGAGGTTGTTGTCAAGCTGTAATTGATGCTCAAGGCCTCATGACAAGTTATTTAGAGGGTATACCCACCACTATTGTTGGCTTTCGTTTCAATAAATTGTTTGAGGTCAGGAAATCACCATTGCATGTTTCTTCTTAAATGTCCTACTTTCATAATATAATATCACTGTAGCGTAAACCTTTTATGTTTTCCATAAATTTTACCCAAAAGCCAAATATACCTAACTTTTTGTGAGCAGTAGTATGCGTTACAGTCTTTAGTAAGGAGAACTTCACTGATTGTTGTGTATTCACAATATGAAGATAGCAGGGGTCAGGATACATTTTTTTTGTTAGTATATAAATACAATGGTGCCATTTGCCTTGTGCCCAGTTTGTGCAATTGGATAAGGATCTTATGATTTCAGGTCTCCTTAAACAGGATTATTGTCGGGCAGATTATCGGGAACAAATGTTTGCATGAATGCTCATTTGCCGATCAATTCATAACCTAGCAAGTAAATAATTGTTTATGCTGATTGTGCTATGTAAACAGCCACCTTCTGACCAGAAACAATGGATCTCTATAGGATGAACAATTGCAGTAGGGTCAATATGGGTACTGCCAATCTGCAGATGCATAGCCCTGTTTACAGCAGGCTGTGATGCATTGTGTTTTCTAGTATCTTTGTATAATAGTAACTTTTTGCACAATTTTTGCTACAGTAGCTCTTCTGTGTGATCGTACCAGATGGGCTTGCATTTATTCCCCGTGCAAATAATTAAGCCTTGGACACGCTTAACCCTGTTGCTGGTTTTTCATCCTTGGATAACTTTTGGTACCTACTAAGCACTGCGTACCACAAACACCCCAGAAGATTTAATATTCTGGAGATGCTTTGAAACAATTGTCTAACGATCACAATTTGGCCCATGTGAAAGTCACTCAGATTTTTATGTACTGATTTATTGAAAACCCTTTGAATTGACCACTTGAGTTGACCAACCAGAATTACATGAAAAATACTCTTTGATGTTCATAACATCTGTTCTTTTTCTAAATTATAATTTAAAATGTAAAGTTTCACAAAGAGGAGAGATATACTGATATACTATTTGGAAATGCTATGCAATATTGAAATGTTCTCTTATATTTTTGCCTGTGGGTGAATGTGGCTGCTTCATTCACATGGTAACTAACATCTGTCAGGTTTTCCTGGGAGAATTCTATGTGCATTTGTGGATGATTCTGAATATTATGTGTTTAATTAATGTCATTATTACTTGTCAATATTTTTTGCAGAATATCCTCACCATCTGTGAGCTGTGCCAATGAGATCACTTTCTATAAGTGCAGGAAAACTATACAGCAGCACCTTCTGATTTTGAGAAAATAATTGAATACCTTTTTCTGCATATTGACATACATTTACTGTAGAATATAAGAGGAAGGTGGTGTCCAGTGCATTCAGAATGTTTCCAGACCTTTTCACATTTTTCCCATGTTGCTGGCTTGTGCTAAAGTAACAAAAAAATATTAAGTTTCTCCCATCAATCTGCTCTCAATACCTCATAATGAGAAACTGAAAACAGAATTTTAGACATTTTTGCAAATTTATCAAAAAGAAAAAAGTAAAATTTAGCATGGACATAAGTATTCAGACCCTTTGCTATTGCACTTAAAATTAAGCTATAGGGGCCTTCTGCTTCTCTTGATCATCTTTGAGATGTTTCTAAACCTTGAATGGAATCCACCTGTCATAAGTTAATTTGATTGGACATTATTTGGAAAGACAAACCCCTGTCTATATAAAGTCCATTGCAGCCAATCACTGGCCACAATGGTGAGCTATCACCCATGCAGCATGTCACTGGATCACGTGCCGCACAGGTGACAGGTCACTGCTGCATCCAGTGATTGCCTGCAGAGGTCACGTAGTGTCTGTCAACAAAATGTTGATGCCAGAGCATCATGAAATGGCCAGGATGCAATTGAACTGGAACCCAGATGCGGGGACCTTATAATTATAACCCCACAATGGGCTGGCCACTCTCTGAGTGTTAGGGAAGCTGCAGTCACAGTCCAGACCACTGCTAGTGTGCGCAAAACCTGCTACCAGCCTTTTGAAACCTCTCCGGATAGTATGAAACTAAGACTACCCTTAGCTATTCACCAGAGCATACCACAGGGCAAGATGGACTTGTCTGCTACGGACCGTGAATACATCTGCGGATCCAGATAAAAGATTACTGGTGCAGGCATAATAGTAGCAGAACTCTCAGGATTGCGAGGTAAGTACAAGAAGCATCAGCAGGTTGGGGTCATCATACCAGGAGTAACAAACAAGATGATTGCAGTAAACCAAAGGAAATCCAGGTTCAAGCCAGAGTCAATGCCAGGAAAGTTGATGTGAGCAGAATCAGCAGAAAAGGATAATCCAAAAACAATCCATGGGTCAAAACCAGAGAAAGCAATAGTAATCACACAGTATAGAGTCTATACAAACAAAATACCAGGCACTGGTTATTGGGAACAGCTGATTTAAATACCCCACATCACTCTATGATTGGACACAGAGACTGAAGTCTGATTGGCTCGGTTTCCAGTTATACTGACAGGTCCAGAAGCTGTCAGCATAGCAAACCTCCTAGACTGACTGCACAGTACAAGGAGAGCTCCTGACACTGAGGTCTTTTTAAGTCTTGGATAACTTCTTTAATTGCAGCATAATGGACATAGATTAGGGTATGGCATATAGTTATACATAGCATATCATATCATTCTTTTGATTCTTCTACATACCATTTTAGCAGATATTAGATATTTGGATATGTTTTTAGGTAATTCAGTGTGGTTACTCTTAGAACTGCTAATATGTTATTGCATTTAACGGATCATGAGATATTCACTGGCAGGCACATCCATGGAATTACAAGCCACCCACAAAGTAGTTTGCAATGTGCTGCTGCTACAGATTGAAGCTGGAAGGCTTTGAGTTATTAACCACGCAAACAACCTAGTCATACTGAGTAATTGTGTCTTTTCTCTGATAAGGGGATCTCCTGCTGAATCACATATTATTTTAGACTTCTGTGATACTGACCCCATTATAGTATGAAGACTTAACATAAAATCAGACTTTAAAAGTTGAACTGGAACTTGCACTAGATGTGTGCATTTTTGTGATTTTTCTCTTCACTAGTCAGATTTTTGCAATTAGCATAACTTTATGGTGCACATCTATAGCTGCTCATACCAGGTCTACAAACGCCTTATTTGCTTGTCTCAGAGCTCAAAATATTTGCGTATATCTCACCAACTACCCTTTTTACTTTGACTGGTGTAAAGAATACAACAGTCTTCTGAAGCACCATGTACCTGTATTTTTTGCTGAAATGATTGTCTACTGTGATAGCTACACACATGCCATACCATTACTGGTCTAGGTGAACCTACACCTGCTCCATCACAGCTTGAGCACAACTAAATTGAACTTGTTTTCAAAGTCAAGTTCTAGGTTAAAGGGGTAGTTTCTGGTTACAAACTAATCCCTATCCACAGGAGTGCTGAGGCAGTCTGAGTGCTGGGACCCCCACCGATCATGAGAAGAGCGGTCCTATTCTTCCGTATGAATGGAGCTGCAGATGATGCATGTTTGCTGCCACTTCATTTGTTTTCTAAGACACTAGTCTAGCACTTTACTGGAGAATGAATGAAGTGGCAGAAGACATGCACAACTCACTTTTCCACTCAAAAATACCCCCACTCTTGTAATTTGTGGGCGTGAAAGTGGTTGGACCCCCAATGGTTAGATACTGTGCATAGGGAATATGTTTCTAAATTGGTACAACCCTTTGTTGTGAGTTTCTATTTATCTCAGACAGCTTGCTATTGTCCTATAGTAGGGGAATTTAGAGTCTAAAAGTTTCTAATTTCACAGTGAGATATATTTTTTTCATGCAGCATTAGTTGTATTAACTTTTCTGCCTTTGCTTCTCGATAGGATGCAGGTAATATTTATCAAGGATTGCTTTGTAGAAGACCATGTGATATGCCATGTCTCTATAAGGACATTCCCAGCAGTGATTTTCCTGAAAGTACAATGTCTACATTGTACATTGTGTGCCCCAAGTGCAGAGAACAGAACAAAACCCAAAGGGGTAGAGATACCTTTGAAGGGCCAGTACAATTCTAGCAGCATTGCTGTGTCTAACTTCAAACATAACCTTGTTCTTTGTAAGTAAAGTGCATTTACTTCAGAGGTGACTTTAGGAAAAAAGAAATCAACAAAGCGAATCTCAGAAAGGCTGATTATAAATTAATGGAATTTTCAGTATGCTTCAGCTAGCACAATGTTATTGAAGCAAATGTTGTTTTTTTTAAATAAAGTTTAATCTTTTACAATTGTGCAATTATATAAAATCATAATGAAATAAGCTATGGGAGACAGTTACTAAAGCTTTTACACTGCAATTGTGGATTAAAAAATATGAGGCACTATATGTTTGCATCATAATTTGCAACTTTTCTGAAATGGTGAGAATAGGGGGGCTTAATGGGATGGGTGGGGCTTAGCATGGCCCATCTGATTTGAGGAGCATCTGCCTCTTAAATTAGATGCATCTTACTCCAGCGCAGGGAGATCAAGACTGGCATATGGGAATGCCAGCCAGCCTTAATAAATCTCCACCAATATCTATTGAGTAAATAAATATATGTTCTACATATCATACCTCATATGATAACATATATAAACACACACACATATATATATATATATATATATATATATATATATACTGTATATATATATATATATATATATATATATATATAGTTTTAGGCAGGTGTGTGCAAAGTAAGAATGTTTTTCAAAATTGAAGTGTTAATTAAATTTTTATTTATTCTGAAGTAGGACAAATATGCAGCGGAATGTCATTAAGAACAATCATCAGCGTGAAGATACACAAGGAATCCTGGAAGTAATGAATTGCCCCCCCCTGAGTCTTGATCTCAACATCATCAAGCCTGTCTGGGATTACATGAAGAGACAGAAGGATTTGGGCAAGCTTACTGTACATCCATGGAAGATCTCTGGTTAGTAGAGATGAGCGAGCACTAAAATGCTCGGGTGCTCGTTATTCGAGTCGAACTTTTCCCGATGCTCGGGTGCTCGTTTTGAATAACAAACCCCATTGAAGTCAATAGGAGACTCGAGTATTTTTTGCAGGGGACCAAGGCTCTGCCTAGGGAAGGCTGGGTGAAAACCTGGAAACCTCAGAAAATGATGGAAACACCACGGAAATGGACAGGAAACAGCAGGGGCAGCATGCATGGATGCCTCTGAGGCTGCCTAATCCCACCATTACCCCAAATTCTCGGGCAACAGCCTGGTGGTGACCCTCAAGGCAATTGTGCTCACCCAGACCATAAAAATTGCAGAGCAGGGGAAGCACATTAAAATTTAGCGTGGCCCTGTATGGCTGTGACTACAGAGTGACCGAGTTACACTGCAGGAGCAGGCGAAGCACATAAAAATTTATCATGGCCCTGTATGGCTGTGTCTACAGAGTGACCGAGTTACATTGCGGGAGCAGGCGAAGCACATTAAAATTTTGCGTGACCCTGTATGGCTATGACAACAGAGTGACCTAGTTACACTGCGGGAGCAGGCGAAGCACATTAAAATTTAGCGTGGCCCTGTATGGCTGTGACTACAGAGTGACCGAGTTACACTCCCGGAGCAGGCGAAGCACATAAAAATTTATCATGGCCCTGTATGGCTATGTCTACAGAGTGACCGAGTTACATTGCGGGAGCAGGCGAAGCACATTAAAATTTAGCGTGACCCTGTATGGCGGCGGTGACAACAGAGTGATCGAGTTAGACTGAGGTAGCAGGTGAACCACCCAAAAATTTAGCCTGACACAGCATTGCGGTGACACCACCAATGCCTTTGTCTGACTGAGATTGCAGTCAAATGGCTGTAGGTGAGCCTCACAAAAATTTTTTTTGGAGTGTCTGAAGTCTACCCTCCGAAAAATTTTTTTTTACTGTCTGTAGTTGACGCTCCTGAAAAATTGTTTTAGAGTGTCTGTAGTTGACGCTCCTGAAAAATCTTTTTAGAGTGTCTGTAGTTGACGCTCCGGAAAAATTGTTTGGAGAGAGGGCCTGTAGGTGGCCCTCCAGAAACATTGTCTTAAAAGAGTGCCAGTTGGCCCTCTAAAAAATTCCCTTTTGGGTCAGCGTTTGGCAATGAAGAGAAGGAGGAGGAGTAGAGGAGAGGAATCGGATACATAAGGAATCTTATTCTTTAGCTGCTTTCCCCTGGAGGAGATTTGAATTCCGGTGAAATCCAGGCTTTGTTCATTTTAATAAGCGTCAGCCTGTCAGCGCTGTCAGTTGACAGGCATGTAAGCTTATCGGTGATGATGCCACCAGCTGCACTGAATACCCGCTCTGACAACACGCTAGCGGCAGGGCAGGCCAGCACCTCCAAGGCGTACAGCGCAAGTTCAGGCCACGTGTCCAGCTTTGAAACCCAGTAGTTGTATGGAGCAGAGTGATCGCTACGGACGTTGGTATGGTCAGCTAGGTACTCCCTCACCATCTTTCTGTACAGCTCCCCCCTACTCTGCCTAGACTGGGGACAGGTGACAGTGTCTTGCTGGGGTGACATAAAACTGGCAAAGGCCTTGGAGAGCGTTCCCCTGCCAGTGCTGGACAAGCTGCCTGCTCGCCTCCTCTCCCCCGCTACTTGGCCCACAGAACCACGCCCTCTGCCGCTAGCAGCGTCAGATGGGAAGGATTGTTTTAGCTTGTGCACCAGGGCCTGTGGATATTGATTCACTCTCATACTCCTTTCCTCTACAGGGATGAGAGTGGAAAGGTTCTGCTTGTACCATGGGTCCAGGAGAGTGAACACCCAGTAATCGGTGTTTGAAAAATGCTTCTAACGTGAGGGTCACGGGATAGGCAGCCTAACATGAAGTCTGCCATGTGCGCCAGAGTCCCAACACGCAAGAATTGCCTCTCCTCACTGGCCTGACTCTCCATTTCCTCCTCCTCCTCCTCCTCTTCATCCCATACACGCTCAAGAGTTAAGAAGGACTGAGCATTGGTACCCTCTTCTGTCTTGCCAACATTCTCCTCCTCTTCCTCCTCATCCTCATCCCCCTCCTCCAATACGCACTGAGAAACAGGCCGGAGGGTGCTCTGGCTATCAAGCGACGTATCTTCTTCCCCCATCTCCTGTGACAAGTGCAAAGCTTCTGACTTCATGCTGAGCAGTGAGTTTTTCAACAGGCAAAGCAGCGGGATGGTGAGGCCGATAATGGCGGCATTGCCGCTGACTATCTGTGTTGACTCCTCAAAGTTGCTCAACACCTGACAGATATCAGACATCCACATCCACTCCTCATTGTAGACTTGAGGAATCTGAGTGACCTGACTACCAGTTCTGGTGGAAGTTGACATCTGGCAGTCTACAATCGCTCTGTGCTGCTGGTAAACTCTGGATAACATGTTTAATGTCGAATTCCATCTCGTGGGCAAGTCGCACAACAGTCGGTGAGCTGGCAGTTGTAGGCGGCGCTGCGCTGCCCTGAGAGTGGCAGCATCTGTGGTTGACTTGCGGAAATGCGCACAGATGCGGCGCACCTTGGTGAGCAAATCTGACAAATTGGGGTATGTCTTGAGGAACCGCTGAACTATTAGATTGAACACGTGGGCCAGGCATGGCACATGTGTCAGTCTGCCGAGTTGCAGAGCCGCCACCAGGTTACGCCCGTTGTCACACACAACCATGCCTGGCTTGAGGTTCAGCGGTAGAGCTACCGACTGAAGGCGCCGTGCCCACGGATGGTAATTCGGAGGAGGAGGAGGGGTTGGAGGAAGAGGCATAATACATCTGAGAAACCGTGACCGAGGTAGGCCCCGCAATCCTCGGTGTGGGCAGTACATGAGCGGCCCCAGGGTCAGACTCGGTCCCAGCCTCCACCAAGTTAACCCAATGTGCCGTCAGTGAGATATAGTGTCCCTGCCCGGCAGCACTTGTCCACGTGTCCGTGGTTAGGTGGACCTTATCACTAACCGCGTTGGTCAGGGCACGGATGATGTTCTCTGACACGTCCTGGTGTAGGGCTGGGACGGCACATCGGGAAAAATAGTGGCGGCTGGGGACCAAGTACGAGGGACAGCCACCGCCATCAGGTTGCAGAAAGCCCCAGTCTCTACCAGTCTATAGGGCAGCATCTCCTGGCTCAACAATTTGGAGATGTGGACATTTAGGGCTTGTGCATGTGGGTGGCTGGAATTGTACTTGCGCTTGCGCTCAGATGTCTGCTGCAAAGACAGCTGAACGCTGGGCTAGGACACATTGGTGGAGGTTGTGGAGGTGAAGGGGTGGTTGTAGGGTGGGAGGCGCTCGTGCCGGGGTCATGGGCGGGGGGTTGAGCCAGCATGTGACATAGGGGAAGGGGCAGTGGTGTGACCCGCAGGAGATGAACAGCCTTGGTTCCACTGAGTCGGGTGTTTAGCACTCATATGCCTGCGCATGCTGGTAGTGGTTAGGCTGGTAGTGGTGGCTCCCCTGCTGATCCTGGTGTGGCACAGGTTGCACACCACAGTCCGTCGGTCATTCTCACTTTCTTTAAAAAACCTCCAGACTTGCGAACATCTAGGCCTCGGCACGGGAGCTTGACTCCGTGAAACAGTTGCTGATCTACCTGCTCTGGCCCTGCTTCTCCCTCTGGCCACCCCACTGCCTCTTCCAACTTGTTCTGGTGCTGCACTTGCCTCCCCCTCAGAAGCACTGTCTTGAGTTGGATTACCAACCCAGCTCGGGTCAGTCACCTCATCATCCACCAGCTCTTCCTCCAATTCCTCACTCTGCTCCCCCCTCAGACTTACTGCCCTGACAACAACGTCACTGTCTGACAACCGTGTCTCATCATCATCATCTGACACCTCTTCACGCACTACTTGCACTAATTCCACACTCTCATCACCCACAGACTGCGAAAGTTCTAAATTTTGGGCATCGGGACAGAGCAACTGCTCAGGTTGCTGTAGAGCAGTGGTTTGTGTCTCTGGGTAGGGTCCTGAAAAGAGTTCCTGAGAGTATGCCGGATCTGAATCCATACTTTCCGGGGGGGAAGGGGGGCAGGCTGGGGGGAAGGAGGTTGAGCTGGAGGAGACAGAGGTCTACTCCCTTGGCTAGCGTGGGTGGACTGCGTGGAAGACTGGGTGGTGGATAAATTACTGGACGCATTGTCCGCTATCCACGTCATCACCTGTTCGCACTGTTGTGGTTTCATAGTGGTGTACCACGTGAACCAGTAAGTTGCGAGATGAAGCTAGGGAGCGAAACTCTGCAGCGTTCCACTGCTCCCTCATCAACATGTACTGTGTCAACCTGCCCAGGACCACGGCCTCTTCCCCCTACACTACTTGAACGCCCACGTCCACTCCCTCGTCCTCGACCCTTAGCCCTTGGGTTCAACATTTTGTATGTTCACTGCACTGTATGATATATAACTGAGAGGAAAAACGTATATTTTCTACACTCCGGCTAGTGTGCAGCACACGACAGAATTTTGCACTGCACTGTAGTATATATGACTGAGAGGAAAAACGTATATTTTCTACACTCCGGCTAGTGTGCAACACATGACAGAATTTTTCACTGCACTGTAGTATATATGACTGAGAGGAAAAACGTAGTCTTTAGACGGCGGCTATTGCACCGCAAACCACTCAATTTTTCACTGCACTGTAGTATATATGACTGAGAGGAAAAATGTAGTCTTTAGACGGCGTCTATTGCACCGTAAACCACTCCATTTTTCACTGCACTGTAGGATATATAAAAAAACGTATTCCCTAGACTGACGCTACTGTACAGCACACTACATAATTGTTCACTGGACTTCAGAGGAAGTTGCCATTTCCTCGAGGATCGCGATATGGTCGTCCGAGTAGCGAGCATATGTGAATACCCTAATGCTCGAACGAGCATCAAGCTCGGACGAGCATGTTCGCTCCTCTCTACTGGTTAGCTTTCCAAGATGTCTGCTGAGTTCCTTCAAAAACTGTGCAAGTTTACCTAGAAAAATTGATCCTGCTTTGAAGGCAAAGGACAGTCACACCAAATAATCATTTAAGGCTACTTTCACATCTGCATTTTGCTGTATGGTTTTGAGAACCATCACAGGATCTCAAAACCACAGCAAAACACTTCAGTTTTCTGCCCATTCAAACTGAACGAACTTGAATGGATTGCATCAGAATGCAGTCCGTTCCATTTCGTTGCATTCCCTTTACGCACACAAAATCGTTTCGAGAAAAAGATGAAAAGAAAAAATACAGAGAGAGTACTTGATATTACAAGGTGTTATTCATTAGGGTCATGTTAAGGTCAGATACTGTAGGAAATTTCCTCTAGGACCCAAAGGACAAAGCACTGCTTTACTCATAAAACATAATATAAATATAAATTAGTTTTGTCAATTTCACTGTTTAGAAATGTGAACTGTATTCAGTCATGTTAGAACCATTTACTTTAGCGGTACCCTCTGATTGGGTTTTACATTAGAGCCATTTACTGTACATTAGCAGCACCCCTTTAGTTAGTTTTCCATTAGAACCTTTACATAAGCAGTATTGCCACTTTAGTTTTACATTAGAGCTAGAGATGAGCGAGTAGTGTTCGATCGAGCTGGTATTCGATCGAATACTACGATATTCGGCGTACTCGATTTTGTTCGAGTATAACGGCGATGGCGCACTTAGAATTCGTTTCCCCTCCCACCTTCCCTGGCGCTCTTTTTCCACCAATCACCATGCAGGGGGGGTATGACAGGCACGCTGAGCACGCTGGCAGCGCGAAAACAGCGTCTACATGCATTGGCTGGAAAAACCATGTGACCTCGAATATTAAAAACTCAGCTCTTCCTGCTCGTACGCATATGCTGCGTGAACTTAGTCAGGGACAGAGGCTGGAGAAGGGAGAGACAGATTTTAGCTGTTGGACAGGCAGGAGCGTGATTAAAAGCCCTTATCAGGGGCTACTTACAGTGGACTTCAGTGATAGCTCACTACAATATAGACTTTACAGAGAACGGCTGCTGTATTCAGGGATAGCTGCTGGAGTAGGGACAGAGAGAGGCATTAGTGGTGTATTAGGTGCTCTGCTACATACCAAACTATATTTGGCACTACTGCTGTGTACCTTGAAAAATACAATATATAGGCCTTATAACTGGCAACTGTACTGTGCGTTCTCTTGCAAAGTAATTTCTCATAACTGGTGTTCATACACACCGTCTGAATCACTTAATACACGGCTGTGTACCTTGAAAAATACAATATATAGGCCTTTAACTGGCAACTGTACTGTGCGTTCTCTTGCAAAGTAATTTCTCATAACTGGTGTTCATACACACCGTCTGATCACTTAAGTACACGGCTTGTGTACCTTGAAAAATACAATATATAGGCCTTATAAAAAAAAAAATAATAACTGGCAACTGTACTGTGCGTTCTCTTGCAAAGTAATTTCTCATAACTGGTGTTCATACACACCGTCTGATCACTTAATACACTGCTGTGTACCTTGAAAAATACAATATATAGGCC